>LPNX010286489.1:0-70473 GCA_001517045.1 Pseudotsuga menziesii | reverse complement strand
TAAATGAACTATTGCTGGCGGTCCTTTTAAAGTCGTCCCCAAAATTCATAATAATTTGACTTTTGTGGGTGGTTGTTTGAAAGCCGCCCCCAAATTGCATGATAGCTGGAATTTTGGGGGAGTTTGTTTTAAAGTATCCCCAAAAAGTTATGGGAATTTGGACTTATGGGGGTGGTGGTGATCAATTCTCCCTCAAAATTTAGATTTTTATGATTTTTTTGGGGGGGGAGGTTGACTTGAAACCCCCCCTAAAGGTCCTTTTTAAGCCAATTTTTTAAAAACCTCCCTTAAAAGTCATGAGAATTTGGAATTTTGGGGCGATGGTTATATCACATTTGAAAATCTCATAACATATCTTATGCATGGGGAATATTTGGCATGTGATCGATATGTGGTATCACATTTGAAGGTTTAGTACACCAAGGATGGTTCTCATGACGCAATTCATGTTAAATGGTGAAGATCCAAATTTTTAGTCTATAACATGTGGCTTTTGGGTTCTACATAGGCTATCCATGAGGCCTTAGTCCACCTTTTTCTTGTCATAGGGATATGGTGGCTATTTTTAGATTCGTCACATTATGGATTCTTCTTGGTCACTAATCCTTCATGTGATAACAAAACCCATGTTGTTTGGATAGAACATTTTCCTATATTGGTGCTCATGTTCTTTGCATAGTAACCCACATCATTACATAGGGCCTATGTAGGGAAACCTTTTCCTACATGTGAGATATGGCCAACAAGTTGAGGAGGGGTACATTAGGGATGGAACTTAAGGACCATTCCATGGTATAATGAAAAATCTAGGACCTTACAATGTACAATTTTAGTATGGAGATATGTTACATGTGTATGGTCCCAAACCACCATATTGGCCCTCCATAGGGAATATTTGTCTTGGAAGTGGGATATGGTGCTAGTTTTGAAGTTAATTAGAACAATAAACATTGTTATTGGTGCCCGTAATTGGTGCCTCTTTGTCATTAATCCATCATTTGATACCAAAACCCATGCTGTTGGTGTTATACCAAAATCCTGTCACGATCATGTGATAAGACATTTGACATACCTACTTGCCCTGAATCCCAGCTTCTGGAGTGGAAACTCATATCATTTGTCAATCTTTTCATACAAATTCCCAGCACCGTGCTTGACCCTTTATCCATACGTGGTACCTTTGTTCGCACCACCCATACTCTGTTTCCCACAAGCGGTGCCACCGCTTAGGGCCCTTAGTCCATAAGCGGTTATTACTAGAATCGCTCTGTCACTGAAGGAGAAATGTGGTACCCTGGGTAAAAAGGGAAAAAGAGAAGCTTCTCTAGGCTTCTAGATGATAACTCTCGAGATATCCCTTATCCATATTGTTGTGGGTCTGTTGAGCTTGAGATCCCCCATCCTAGGATCTTGGAGGCCACCTCACCCACTAATCTCTCAACCTACCCTATCCATCTAGCCTTATAAATACAAGCTTATGGCCATTGTTGAGGGGGATAACTCTTAAGGCATTGTTATGCTATTGGATTGATCACTTGGTCCATATAATTGGAGAGCATAGAGAGAGCTAGAGTCGAAGCTTATGGGGATGATAATTCTTGGTTTCATGGAGATGCATGTCAACACTAAGGCTTGGTTGTAAACTTATTCATACTTCTTTAATACAAGTTGATTTTTGTCCCACATATATTGTTGATGTTTGATTTCATATATATGTTGTTAGATTCCTTAGTCACTAGCATAGATTAGTAGATTATATTCTGGTTGCTTTGATTTGTTTTGTGTTGAGCTTATTGCAGGTACACAGGGCGACTATCGAAGCATTGTATTCCAGGTATCTATGGCATCTAGGGAGAGTCTGCAACCTCTATCTTCTATTTGTTCTGGATCTAAATCATTTAGACCAGTGGAACACCTTGCTATTCGCAAGAGGTGAAATATTCCAGCTAACAAATCTGGCGACTTTGCTGGGGAGTGAAGTTGTGTATCGGTCGTTCTGATCTTCCTCAGTTTGCAACTCTTGTTTGAATCCAGGCTCTTTCTTCAACTCTCTTCAGTCAGATCTACTCTCTGACTGACTCTGTTTGGGTTTGAAACCTCCAGATCTGAGTCATTTCGGTATTTTATGCTCTATTTCCATACTCAATTTAACAGTATTTGCCTTGATCTAGCCTTTTTCTGACTGGATCCTTCGTTCTTCTTGTGTTTTGGTCATATACAAGGAACTACGCCTATGCTGTGTACGAGAAGTGGTGCCATCGCCTGAACAAAGTGGACAGTATGCAGTGCCACCGCATGTAACCTGTTGACAAGAAGCGGTGATGTCTGGGAAATGCTCTGTCAACACTTGAGAAGCGCAGTGCCAGGTAGGCATCATTCCAAAACCCTTCTACCTCATTTTTCTTTGCAAAAATTTGGATTTTGTTGCTTTCAGTTCTACTTGTCAAACTTGTGTTACTGAATCTAATTTTTGTGGTTTGAGTTTTTTTGGTTTAAGATTGATTTGAGTGGAATTTCAAAAGTTTGATTAAGTCTTTTGATTGTCCATCCGCTTCTATGCTTGTTGGTTGTGTTTACGAAAGGGTTTCTTGTTTTCTGAAAAGCTTAGGGTGTTATTTAAAATCTCTTTTCATTTCTGCTACATAGACTAAAAGAAGAACACTATATTAGCTTCTAGGTTTCATTTATTATTTGCATAGTAAACTTCTTTTTCCTTCCTTTAAAAAAGAAATTTTTTTACTGAGACTAGGATATCATCATTGAGCGTTGGACATTGGTTTTTTGATTGGATTTACAACCTTTCAGGACCTTTATGATCTTTCATCTCTCATGCATTTAGAGCAATCTCAGTCAAAATAAAAATTAAAAAAATGGTAGTTTTAAGTTAGATTTGCTTATGTTTGAGAAATTTGAAAAAATAGAGTGCATTTGCATATAGGTGTGCTTCTTGTTTTTCTTTTAGGAAAAGAGATTCTTCCCCTTCTTGTTTGCTTTCAGAAAATAAAAACCAGTTTGGTAAAGTGTTTGCTTGTCTTTGTTTGATGTCCATGACTGTTGTGTAGAAGTATTTTTGGTTTTTGAAACAAAAGGAAAAAACTCTCTTTCCCTCCCGTAAGTAGGCATACTGAACGGTAAAGTGAACATTCTGCACTAGCATACTGCATGGTTTTACTTTTCTGTCAAAACATCATGCATTAACCTAACCGTACAAGTTAAAATTAACGATAGTTGTAGGTTAAAATTTACGTAGTAAATTGAGTGATAGGTTAGAGACATGTTTGGGCGTCCTTAAGCGTAGGAGCTGTCATTATTTGTTAGCATTACATTTCGAGACTCGCGTGGTTCTTCCACGTACCGTCGGTATATCAAACGGCCTTTCACGTACCCTTGAGGTATATTGAAAGTTACTTCATGTACTCAATTGTATATCAGAAGGCCCTTTGTGTACGATAATGCATTAGATAGCACTACTACCAATTCAAGCTCCCACATACCTTGACTATATCGGGAGACCCCACTAGGGTACCTTATCTATCTGAGAAAAGCCCTTTGGCCGTCTTGTTTGGAGCCATACATTGAAAAAAACATTCGGGGAGATCACTACACATGTACCCTCGAGGTATATTGTGAGTGGCACCTTCTTGACAATCCTAGTGAGATACCTGACTTTTGAACTCCTCCTATCATTTTAAGTGTGCTTGTTTTGACCTATACCTTGTGTAGGGAAATTCTTTTTGGTGTGTTTTCTAGATTTTCAGACCCTAGGTTAGTTAGGAACTGTACAAACTAGCTAATTTAAGACAGTCCAGAAGAGTACGAGGCTTGCCACATCATTTTATTCCTAGTTCAAGAGAAAATCCTATGGAAGCTATCGACCAAGGAGCTGCTACCACCTCCCAAGTGGGAGATAATGTGGTTGTGGAAAGTGGAGTATCATATTCTTCAAACTCGCCTCCCTTAGTCCAACAGCCTTCTCAGGAAGATTCCTCATTCCATTCTCCCATGGAAGGACGTGTTGATGATGCTGCTCGCCCAGATTTTTGGTCCCAATGCTTCATTTTGGAAAACCCCTGTAGGTCAGGCCATTACTTCATTTGGCACCTGTGGAATCTCTATTAAAATTGAAGAAGAATGTAGGTAATACCGTTCTGCCATTCTCTGTGTAAAGGAGATTGATAAGCAAATTGATGACATTTTAGGCCCAACACTACCAAGGTCCACATCTATTCTTAGGGGATATCGTTCACTTGTCGAATCTATGAGACCCATTGAACCGATTATAGATCGTCCATTGACACCCCGCAACCCAAGTTAGGATACCACCCCTACCACCTCTCTTGTTATGTCTATACCTAATCTTCCCAGGTCTTTTGTACCTGAGATTCAATCTTCAATTCCTGTTTCATCTACACCTTCTAGTGTCGGGGGGCAACCCCCGGCACGACCTACGTTATCTGACACCGAAATTGTTACTAGTCAAGGGAAGACCTCTAACATAGAACCATCTACAATTTATGTCCCTCCCACCCATTCTAATGTGGTTAATCCCCCATCCAGTTCAGGTCAACCCTCCGGGGCTCAACCTATAACCATTCAATCTTCTGGAGGTTATGGTTATCAAATACTTATAGGTAACATTAATTATCCACCCAATCCTATAGGAATTCCATACCTAGTAACGCTTTTACACCGTGGGGGAAACCCAACTGGTCTTACATGCCGGCCATGGGAGCGATACCTATACATACTACGGGAGATGCCGGGGGACCCCCTTATGCAGGTCATCCCCCTGGGAGGCTTAATGGTCCCATAGGATTTGGAAACTTTCCTCCTTATGGTCCTGGTGGCCCTAGTGGTCCTAGGGGACTTGGTGACTTTCCTCCTTCTAGCCCTCCTCCTAGTTGTTTCGGTGGCTCTGGAGGTTTACCTCCTCCTGGTGGTCCCGGAGGGTCAGGTGGTCCACCTCCTGGTGGTCCTGGTGGCCCTAGTGGTCCTAGTGGTCATGGTGGTCCTGGTGGTCCCGGTGGCCTTGGTGGTCCTCCTCCTAGAGGCCTTGGTGGTCCTAGCGGTCCTGATCCAGGAAATCAACCCCTTGTAGGCAGATCTTCCGATAGTTCTTCGTCACGGCAACCTATTTATCAGTCCACTTATGCTCCTACTGGTAATTATATGCCATATCAATATTACCAGTGTGTTCATCCCAACCGACAGTTACCTTTCCTAGCAACTTTGGACTTGCCTGATCTATCCAAGTTGATTAATGACCCCATTCAACACAATCCCTCATGGCCCTCCATTCCAGTAAAGTTACCATCGGACATCCCAAAATTAGATGGGAAACAAGGAGACGATCTGAAGAACCATGTGATGACATTCCATTTGTGTTGTTCTTCAAATTCCCTCATGGATGACTCTGTTCGGTTATGACTCTTTCAGCGATCTTTGATCGGTATGGCTATGAGTGGTACATTGAACTCCCACAACATTCGTTTGTGGATTTTGGCTCTCTGGAAACCATGTTTCTTACACACTTTCAGCTCCCTATTCGTTATGAAACGGGTACTGATATTTTAACCTCTCTGTGACATAACACCTCCACCCACATATCCGATCATATTCATGAGTGGAGAAGGTGGAGAAGGCTTATTAAGGTCCCTATTCTAGATCAATTACTAGCTGATTGGTTCACCAAATCCTTGTTGCCTCCTATTCCCTGAGATGTGGCTATGGGCGATGCCGTTACTGAAGAGTAGGCTATTAGTCGGGCTCAGTACCTAGACTTGGTTTATTCCCAGTCTGGCACTCTTTATGACCTGATCCCTCAAGCTCCTTGCCCCAGCACCTATCCTGCTAAGCCACCAACAGAAGTACTTGTTGACGGGATTATTGGTTCAATCCAGTCCCCATCAATGGTGAAACGTGCCAAGCAAACCCAAACTGCCCCATCTACTCCTTCAACTCCTAAGGTTTCCACTGAGGTCAATTATATTCAAAGTACTCAAACCTCAGGTAATAAAAAGAAAGGTAGAAATCGAAATAAAAAACCTAGAAACCAGTCGGAGACTCCACGACCATCCAATGGTGATAATGACAAAGGGAAAAGAAAAGAAAAATATCCCTGTCTACTATGCGGTGGTGACCATTTTTCAAAGGAGTGTCCTCATCGTGACAAAATTTCCCAATTTTTGAAGTCCAATCCCGCACCTGCAGTACTTATGAATCATTTTCCCTCTCAACAACAACTAATAGACCACATATCTAATCAGGGTAATTCTAGTTCGTCAGAGGAAATTCATATGATGTCCTCAGATACCATCCATCTACAAACTCGAAGTCAGAATTATGATAAACCTACAGATAAAAATGAAGATAATTCATCTTCGGGGAAATCCCCTTCTACTAGTTCTCCTGAGTCCTCATCTACTGTCCCCTTGTCTATCGAGAATCCTACTCTCGACATGATTTTGTGCCTACCTAAGAGTACTCTTAGAAAGCTAGTATTTAATCCCAATGCCCAAGCTGCTCAATTTTATAATGTGGTTGAATATCTTGCTTAGGCACCTTGTGCAATGTCTACCCTAGAAGTGCTCCAAAGTTGCCCTACATAGCACAAAAACTTGTTAACGGCATTAGAAGCTTTAGACTCGGATAACACCAACTTGATTCATTTTAATGTTGAGAACTATAAGTCTAGGTTACCACATAAACTTGTTTTTCAAGTCGTTATGAAAGTAGTTGGAAAGAAGGTTTTTCGAACGATCCTAGATGAAGGAGCTTCAACATCCGTGTTGTCTCTGTCTTTTTGGAAAGCCCTTGGCTCTCCCGATCTTGTAACATCACCTACGACCCTTAAATACTTTGACAGATGGGGTTTCCAGTCCCATGGTCTCATATGAGCCCTCGTGGTCGAGCTGGAGAGAAAAAATATTTCCATTCAAGTAGAAGTGGTAGATGCCGATTTATATTACAATCTCCTCCTAGGATGAAATTGGTTCTATTCTATGACTATTGTTGCTTCAATAGTATTCTGAACTGTCCAATTTCCACATCTGGGGAGAATCGTTACTATTGACCAGCTTGATTTCTGCATGCCGGATCTTACTACCTCCATGGCTAATAACATCCCCATGTTAGGCCATTCCCCTCCTCCTTACCAATCGATTGGGGTAGGCATGTTGAAGGATTCATCCCTCATGGGAGCTTTTCCATCCACTCCTCCTAGCACATATTCCATGTCAGTCAATATGATCTCCTCATTTGATTATGAGCCTAAGGGCCACTATGTTGTTGATTCCACCTCGTTAAGTCAACACAAAGCTATATGTGACATCATTCAAACCTCTTCCGATGATCACACTGATGATCTTCATCTAGTGGCTTTGGATCCTTACCATTTACCATATTGGTTAGAACCTTCTCTTCCCACTCTATATTATCTCTTTGAAACTTTTCCTTCCGACGAGTCCATTATTGAGATTATGAGCACGGATGAGTCCATTTGGGAGGATCACCATCATAGATCCATGTTCCTATCCAACACCAGTTTGGTTAACCATGATTTTGAATCCTTGTTTCCTACTGATATTGTCAATGTTCCCTAAATTCCTATATTGTTGCAACATACAGATTCTAAAGGAAACGTTTCTAACATTACTCAGACAAACCCAATTGACATATCATCCAAGCCTGATGTTATCGAGCATGTTCATGTTGTGCGGAACTGCTCCGCAGACAAATCTAAAGCCTATAAGGAAATTTTTAAATAATTCCGCGATATTTTTCCCCAGTCCTACGAAGATATGTTAGGGATCGACCCTTCCATCGTGGTCCATGAGATTAAAACTTATCCCTCAGCCAAACCTGTCAGGCAAAAACTCAAGCAAATCCATCCTCGGAAGGTCACAGCTATAAAAGCTAAAATTGAGAAACTTCTAAAAGCTGGGTTTATTTATCCTGTACCCCTGATGGAATGGGTATTGAACGTTGTCCCTGTCGATAAAAAGTAGGGCATGATTAGAGTCTGTATCGACTTTAGGGATCTGAATAAAGCTTGTTCCAAGGACAAATTTCCTACCCCGCATATCGATTAGATTATCAACAACTATGCCGGAAGTGTCGTCTTTTCATTCATGGATGGCTTCTCCGGCTATAATTAGATTGAGATATTACCCTCCGATCAGCATAAGATGGCATTTATTTTCCCATGGGGAACCTTTGCATATAAGAAGTTACCATTTGGCTTGAAATATACTGGAGCTACATTCTAGCATGCGATGTCCTATGCATTTCACGATGTCAAACACATTGTTGAACCATACCTTGACGACCTCCCTGCTCATTCATAGCGACAGGAGGACCACCCTAGTCATCTTAGAGATATATTCCTGAGATTTCGTCATTATAATATATGGATTAACCCGCATAAATGTGTTTTTTGCTTTGAGATGGGACATCTGCTAGGTTTTGTGGTATCCAAAGATGGCATCCAGATAGATCCTTTAAAAATTGCCACCATTCTTGATCTACCAGCCCCAACTAATCTCTTTGAACTCCAAATTTTGCAAGGGAAGGAAAAAATTTCCTCCCTTTTGTGTGCAATTTCGCAAAGAAAACGCACGGTTATATGCATCTCCTTAAGAAGATCACCCCATTCTTTTGGGATAACTAGGCCCAACGTGCCTTTGATAATCTTAAGCACGCTCTGACTCATTCACCCATGATACACCCCCCTAATTATTCAAAGGACTTTCTCTTGTATATTGTTGCCTCTGCTACTACCATCGCTATGGTTTTAGCACAGGACAATCTTTACAGTCAAGAGCACGTGATTTATTACACCAGTAAGAATCTCCTGGATTCTGAAACCTGTTATTCACATGTGGAAAAGTTAGCATTGGCCGCATTCATTTCTATACAAAAATTTTGTCATTACATTTTGCTCTGCACTACCATCATATTGGAAGACCAGAACCCGATGTACTACATCCTGACTCGTTAGGTGCTCAGGGGAAAGTACTCCCGTTGGATTGTTATCCTTCAGGAGTTCAATCTAGAGTTTTCCAAGGCTACATCAAAGAAATCCTTGGTCTTTGCAGAGATTATGTGTGATCTTCCCTGTGCTTCGACGGAATCTGAGCCTAGTGATTCATTTTCGGATGAATTCCTATTCCTGATAAGCACTACTGATCCTTGGTATGGATATTTGCTTATATATCTCTAGACACAATGTTTTCAGTGACATTTATCCCTCGATGATTGTCACTGTATCCGTCACCACGCAAAATACTATCTCATCCTGAATCATACTTTGTATAGACATGGAATTGACTCTATTCTCCGACGATGCCTCACTCATGAGGAGGATGAACTTGTTTTGAATGATTTCCATTCCGAAGCATGTGGCGGTCATTTATCTAGGATGGCTACAGCCTAGAAAATCCTTTGTGCTGGATATTTCTGGCCTTCGATCTTCAAAGATTGTCATGAGGTTGTTAAGAAATGCCCACCTTGTCAACACTTCTATCCTAAAAAGCACATCCATCCTGCTCCACTACACCCCATCATTGTCGTTGGCCCATTCGCCGAATGGGGGATTAACTTCATGCATTGAAATCCTACCTCAGCCGAGGGGCATGGTTACATCATCATAGCTGTGGATTATTTTACTAAATGGGTTGAGGCCATGCCTACATATGCATAATATGGTAAGACTACCACCCTATTCTTTTTCAATCATATCATAGCTAGATTTGGATTTCTGCAATCCATCGTTACTGATCACGGATCGCATTTCCGTAATCAGATGATGGAGGAAATGAGTGCCAAGCTAGGGTTTCACCATGAAAACTCTACGCCATATTATCCACAAGATAATGGTCAGGTAGAGGGCATTAACAAAGTTTTGAAAACTATGCTTTGTCGGATGGTTGGAGATCATAAATCCAACTGGAACCACGTTCGTTTCTCCACTCTCTGGGCTTATCGGACTTCTATGAAAATAGCTACTGGTTTCATGCCATTCCATTTTGTCTATGGACATGAAGCTGTCTTACCCATCCAATGTCAGATTCCATCTTTACAACTTGCCTTCGAACTTCTCCCAAACACTTCTATGGAGGAAGAAATATTTTTATACTTGAATAACCTTGATGAGACTCGCAAATATGTTTCCTTGGCTAATGAGGTGCATAAGAAACGCGTTAAGGAACAGTATGATAAATCTGTCTAGCCTTGTGTCTTTAACAAGGGTGACCTAGTCTTGACTTATGACCAGAGATATGACAAACTAGGGAAGGGTAAGTTCAAATCCATGTGGTACAGACCTTTCATTATTTCCAAGGTGTTAGAGAAAGGAGCTTACGAGCTCGTTGATTCTGATGGGATCCGTTTGGGGAAACCATGCAATGGGTTGTACCTAAAAAGGTACTATGCCTAGGTTTTCTTGGGTAGGTACTATGTATATTGATTGGCTTTCACTATGCTTTTAGTATTTTCAAGATGGTTTTGAGCTTCGTGTCCACATCTGTTTATACCATGTTTTGGTCATGCGGATGGCTTTCTACAGTTTCATTGATGGTGCTTGCTGCCACACCTTGAATCTCTCCTTGGCTGCTTGGGTTCTGTATTCCCTGGCTGAAGATTTGGTCAGTTCAGGAGTGGTTTGCTTAGGTCCTGCTACTAATAACATCGCCGAGTATGAAGCAGTCATTGGTCTTCTGACTGAAGCTGCCTCCCAGGATGTTCATGATCTAGTAGTCTTGATGAACTCGCAGCTCATGGTTCGCCATTTGAACCATATCTACACCATTAGGAACCCGGTACTCCTCCACCAATTCCAGAGAGTGAGTTTGTTAGAAAGATCATTCAAAACTATTACTTATAGGCATATCCCTAGGGAACATAATGTAGTCACTAAATCATTGGCTAACTACATCCTAGACTGGCATATTTCCCATTCATGATGGTAAATCAAACATGGTCCATTGTAAATAAACATTTAGAGACACGTAAAACTCATAGAAAATGCATTTTCCATTTGAAACATATAAACACCATGTAAAAGTCTGTATATATATATATATATGAAAAGTTTACAAAAAATAGGTCTCGAGACCTCCTTTGAAGCACGTAGGCTTTCAGGAAAAATCATCATACAAAATCCTGAAGCTATCATATTTCAGTACATATCTCATACACTAGTGGTGCTCATGATAGCAAATCATTGCTTAAGCTACCCTACATAGTAGCCTACTGAATCGGCCCGGTACACCCGCTGTGGATCTTTGATATCTCATCGGGAGGTCATCTATGTCAGCATCTGGGATGTCCAAAGTCAACCTGTCTAGGTTCTCCTCCAGCTCCCCAGTGATATCATCACCCTATGGTACAAAGCGAGCTCCTGCTCTCCTATCCAATGGAGATGCTCCTCCAAGTCGCGTTGCTCCAACATCTGCATGAGAATATAAAGGTCTCATCACTTAACATAAAAAACATAAAAACATTTCATCCATTTTAGGGTTTCTTGCTTCTTACCGATGTCGCCCCACTGTCCGCCAAGTGGGAGTGGTAGGTCAGGATATCCTGTGAAGTCCATGCCTACGTAAGCATAGTCCTCAACCAAGAGGATCTGATCCCATTGCCATTTGAAGTACGGATCACTGAAATTCACCCTTATCTACCCGCTCCTGTGCGAGTCATGACCTAGACCCACCTCACCATATGGGGGTCTCATACTCTCAGACTCCGGAAGGTCACCTGTGGCCTCATTTGTGGAACTTGCTCGAAGAAGAAGCAGGCTAAGATGGAACCAAAGCCGAACTACTTTAGCTCTCCTTGCCGACACTTAGTCAGCTGATCCTTGAATATTGGAAGCATTGCTTCTTCCCAGTTGAACGCCGTGGGTGCCATATCCTCTATGGCATACAGCATGTGTGCCCTGGAAGCATGGTGCACACCCTGAATTCTAGACACCCTCTGCATGGTAAACAAGATAGTCCGTAGAGCCCTATCTGTCACTTCCTTAATGGGGATCTTCTTCCCCGATGTACCTATTCCCGGTGCACAGTGTCGATCTATAAGCTCTCTGGTAGTAATGTCCCTGTCATGGGAACCTATCAATGAGATAGAGGCACCCCGTCTCGATATACCAGTCAGGAAGTAGATATCCTCTACCTCCACTTTAAGTATGTGTGCCCCCACTTCGAAGTACTACTGCTTTGGATTCCACATTTGTAGTATGTGTTCCAGTAGTTGTTCATGTGACACCATGCTTGGGGTTCGGAAGAACTTCAAGAGCCCACAGTCCCGTAATGTGGTAATGCATCCCGCATTTCTCTCAGCAGTAGCAACCTCATTGTCATGAGTTCTTTCCTTCCATATCACCATGTTTTGAGCGATCTAGACCTGCCAAAAACCACAATGGTATGCATTAGAATAATCCTTAAATCATTAACAATCAAAAGAATGAACTTATTTTTCCCATACTATTTGGTTAACTTATCCATGGTCGGCACTTCCTGTGCACCGTTGGAGATAGGCGGTGGCACCGCCTATCCACTGTATTGTTTGTGCGGTTCTAGGGTGGAACCACGTATCCCGCAAGGGGTAGCCACAATGCCCGCATTTCAAGTTTTAGGGCTCACCATATGGGCCCAAAACCCCACCAAACCTCAAAATAGGTGCTATGAAGTGAAAGATAAGGGTCTTAGCTATTACCTACAACTGACGATGTTGGAAACGGATGGTGGAAGCTCCCGGTATCAGCTGTCGAAGATATGGCTAAGAAAATGCTCCAAGTGCTCTATGCTAGAGGTAAATAGTGAAATGGTTTGATTTTTTACTATTTACTTGACTTATATAGGCATTTTTGGGTCTGAATCGCTATAGTTTTGATGTAAAATCATATTTTGGTCAAAATTTATCTGTCATAATCCCTAATGCTAGTTGTAAATGCATTTAACACTTGTTTCTGAGACTATTGCAGGATAGGAGAACTCTAGCAAGAAGCTTTGAAAGTTTGTTTATGGATTTTTCGTACTTTCATAAAACAGAAAAGGTCGATGAGCATCTATTATGACACTTTGATCATGCTCTCTAAACCTAGTATCAAAGGTCCAAGTCCATTTTCGAATCTTTCCAGGCTCGTAAAATTTGACATTGTGCAAAGAAACATCATGGAGTCTTGTTTTCACATCTTTTTCAGACTCCTTAAAACATGAAAAGATCGTCGAGTCCGTTTTTTAATCTTTCCAGGATCGTAAAAAGTGACATTGTATAAAGAAACCTCATGGAGTCCTCTTTAAACTCTTTTTAGGCTCCTTAAATACGAAAATATTTTCAAGTACTTGTCTCCTTCATACTCATAAAAGTATTTAAAGAGTCATCCTTCCGATGGTAGGTTATCTCTTTTTCGATTCAGATAGGACTATTTACAAAAAAGGAACACTCCAGCCAATCATGACTACAAGAATTCTCTAAGGTATGATTTTATACTTTTTTGGGCCTTAGAGACTAAATCATATGAAAAAGGACCCTTTGGATTCTTCTTCCGCATTGGTTCAGACTCTCTAAACATGAATGATACCGAGTTTCCTTTCAGTGGACACGTTAAATTAAACATCGAGAGACCCGTTTTGGGATCGAACCCCTCCTCTCTTAGATTCATAAAACATATGAGCCTGGACTTGTCTTCCGACAAGCTATACCAATTGTTTGTTACCCTCTTTGAACTCGTAAAACCGAAAATAGGCACTCATCGATCATGATGGGGGAAATGGGAAGGGAATCATTTTGCAAATAATGGTAGTTGTTTGTCATTACCTTTGAACATGGCACTTGTCTGCACAAGCATGTCAGTCAATTGGGTATTCAGCTGATCTCCGTGATGATCACTTTCATGAGTCATGTCACTCCTTTGAGTCTTTCAAAAGAATGCATTGTCCACTGTCACATTGTGTGTCTGTCCCATCTAGTCATGCTACCAAGTCTTTTGTCGTGCCGCTCGATGTTCAAAGGGGATCTAAAGAATGTCACCTCTACAGTTCACACAGTCTTTTTGTTAGTATCTTTAAGTCAGCCATATGTTTACTACATGCACATCATTCCAGAACTATGTTCTGAGTTTCATGTCGTCGATGTGGGACTCATCATGGCCCTCCTTCAATGAGACTATCCCTGTTGACATCAGCTAATTATCTGGAAAATAGTCTTAGAAACAATGTTTAGTACCTTGAGATCTATATTCCTTAATGACAAATTATCTCGCTCTCGACATAGGTTCACATCATTGACCTTTGATTGATAGAATCGACTGGGTGTTCAACATCGGGACATCTATTCACACTCAGTAGATTGTACTAGAGTACCTTGGGAATCATTGATCGGTAATCAAGTGGTTTCCACCATGTTGGGAATCATTGATCCCTTGCACTTGTTAACGGTTCAAATCATTGGCCAGTAATCAAGTGGTTTCCACCATGTTCAACTTCATATCATTGTAATCACATGGATAGAATCATATTTTGTGGAAGACGAGATGAAGACTTTGGGTATTTATTTAAAAGTGCCCATTGCTTTTCCCCAGGTTGTGATGGAGTTTTTTATATCTAGCATGGATCCACATTTGTATGGTCGTGGCTATGCTCAAATTTGCATCTATATGACATAGATCTACATTGTATGTCTGGTAGCTATGTCCAGGTTTGAGTCCTCTATCACATGGATCTACGATGTATTCTAGTAGCCATGCTTATTTATTCCTCGCATGGATCTACCTTGTATTGGTCTACAACCATGAGTTTGGTTACTTATGTCTATGAGTCAACATACTGATGTACTACAGATGCCTACTTTACGACATGCTCCGATCGAGCCGACATTTTCACCTCATGGCAACAACTTGTTCTCTAAAAGCTCTCATTAATCGTATCCCTCTAAGACTCATGTTTTGGGGGGCATCTTGTTATACCAAAATCCTATCACCATCATGTGATAAGACATTTTACATACCTACTTGCCCTAAATCCCAGCTTTTGGAGTGGAAACTCATATCATTTGTCAATCTTTTCATACAAATTCCTAGCACCACGCTTGACCCTTTATCCATACGTGGTACCTTTGTTCGTACCACCCATACTTTGTTGCCGACAAGTGGTGCCACCGCTTATGGCCCTTAGTCCCTAAGCGGTTATTACCAGAACCTCTCTATCACTGAAGGAGAAAAGTAGTACCCTGGGTAAAAAGGGAAAAAGAGAAGCTTCTCGAGGCTTCTAGATGATAACCCTCAAGATATCCCTTATCCCTACTATTGTGGGTCTGTTGAGCTCGAGATCCCCCATCCTAGGATCTTGGAGGCCACCTCACCCACTAATCTCTCAACCTACCCGATCCTTCTAGCCTTATAAATACAAGCTTATGGCCATGGTTGAGGGGGAGAACTCTTAAGGCATTGTTATGCTGTTGGATTGATCACTTGGTCCATATCATTGGAGAGCATAGAGAGAGATAGAGTTGGAGCTTATGGGGATGAGAATGCTTGGTTTCATGGAGATGCATGTCAAAACTAAGGCTTGGTTGTAAACTTATTCATACTTCTTTAATGCAAGTTGATTTCTGTCCCACATATATTGTTGATTAGTCACTAGCATATATTGTAAACTTCTTCATACTTCTTTAATGCAAGTTTATTTCATATATATGTTGTTAGATTCCTTAGTCACTAGCATAGATTAGTAGATTATATTTTGGTTTCTTTGATCTGTTTCGTGTTGAGCTTATTGCAGGTACACAGGGTGACTATCGAAGCATTGTATTCCAGGTATCTACGGTGTCTAGGGAGAGTCTTCAACCTATGTCTTCTCTTTTTTCTGGATCTGAACCATTCAAACCAATGGAACACCTTGCTGTCCGCAGGAGGTGAAATATTCTAGATAACAGTTGGGATAAACCATTTATTAATGGGCCTCGTGGTCTTTGCATAATAACCCATGTCATTGCATAGGGCCTATGTAGGGATTCCTTAGCTACCTAAATGTGATATGTGTCTACCACATTGAGGAGGGGCACACTAGGGATGCATCTTGAGGACCATTCCATGGTCTAAGTAAAAAGATAGGACCTTATGTTGTCATGGTCCTTGTGTAGGTCCCTACACATAATTACTTTACCTTACAAATGAGATATGGTGGCCATTTCAATATGTGTAACATTGATAAGGATGACTATTGCGGCCTATAGCATGGCCCGTGAACTAAATTTAGGGTCTTATGCCATATTAATTTTCTATGTGGTTGATGGTCCATGCATGTTAACCTAGACTACCACATAAAAACTATGTATGGAAACTCTATCCTACATGTAATAATGTGGCTCATGAGTGATACGTCGTAAGGCCTTGAGACAACACATAACCTCTATGGAAGGAATATTCTTTCAACTACAAGTGGGATATGGTTTTATTTTGAGATTTACAACATCGATAATAGATATCTTGGCCCACACCATGGTATAGGGCTTAAATTTATGGCCTAAGTTCACAACATTTGTTTACAAGGTCATAGACCATCACAATTCCCTTGACCATCACATAGCATGAATTTGCATACAAAATATCTAGTCTGAATGTGAGACATGGTCATCATTTTGAAAAATTTGGCATAGGGGATGGTTCTTGATGTGTGACTTAAAATATAGTCAAACCTATGGTCTTAGGCTGTAAAATTTTCCTCTAAAGCTCATTCTCCATAAGCGGGGTCCCAAATTAGCACCATAATCCCTCCACAAAGAATATTTGGCATGTAAGTTGGATATGGTCATGGCCATTTTGATGTTTATAACAACATGGATGGGTACAAATGATACCAAAGTAAAGGTTTCATGATCCATAATTTGTGGCATCCTTAGCCACTACGTAGACCTTACAAATGTGAACTTTGTCATGTGATCATTAGGATATGGTGTCCATTTAAATTTTGTTACACCAAGTTGAGTTCAATGCCAAAAATGTAGGTTGTTGTGTCAAAACTTTAGTATACTCTAAGGCTCTTCATGCACACCAAGAATGGCTCTCATGGACTGATCTATCATTAATGGACAACATTTAGGGCCTTGTCGATGATGATGATTATGACAAGGATTAAATTTTTATTTTTATTAGGGTTTAATTGGTTAAGGGGTTAGGGTATTTAGGCATAGGTGGTTTATAAGGAGTCATGGTTATGATTTAGCGATGTTATGGTCACATTAGGGGGTTAGGGATTTTGGGGGGTATATCTCTTATAGTAGTGGAATTCTATTTATATGCAATGTATTCTTGTGTTGATTTTTCTAGTGATAGAAATACACACCATCACTTTAAATGCGCTCTCATTACAAGACCTTATTATAGTGTCATATTTCTACGATGGGATTTATTTCCACATTAATACTTCCTCCAAAATAATAAGATCAATGTTCCAATCAAAGAGAATCCCAACATGTGCTCAATATTTCTTTAATAAAATTCCTTTTCAACAACAATAAATATTTTGGTAGCCATAACCACTTGAAGACCATGGATATTTGTATCCCTATTTTATCTTGTATTTGAGCTCTTTGTGATTTAGAACCTCCTTGACTTTGGGGTTATGTTATACCATTTTATACACCCATGGGTGACATTACTTCAACATAATTAGTATGATATAGAATGAATACCAATTTATATGGTATCCCATGACATGGCTCCATATGTACCATTTCACTTTTACATGGTCCCATATTATACTTAATTATTACACAAGCATGGGTATCACTGCCTCATATTAAGAGATACATATGCTCCTCCCCTTACTATGTTTGTAGGTGGTGTCATTCATCTCTTCAATATATAATTTCCACATTTAAACTCTATCTCATTCATTTTATATAATGATGTATTTCAAATTTTATTTCCCTCCTAGCCTCATACATCAAGGGGCATGTGTTAAAATTCCACTTATGTCCTTACATGACACTAATGTTTGATTTTGAATACATCCCAAACTGATCCAATCATAAAAAATTACCACAAAAATGAAGTAATGCAACCCAAAACTCATATGACGAAGGTATATTAATGCTCGAGATTAATTCTCACAAAAGTCAAACAATGTTCATTCCTAGTCAAACTAGTGCTATAATGTACCTTTCCCTTTAAAATTTACTTGAGAAATGTATAAAACCCTAATAAATAACCACTATCCTATCAAATATGTGAAAATACAAATGTTCACGACCTATTTAATTCCAATTGGCTCATGATGACCTTTTATCTAGGTGGTATCAACTCAGGTTGAATTAACAGCTTTCTTAGAGGCTTAAACCTCTGTGGAGTTATTGCATTCCCACGTGAAGAGGTTATCAATTATTTAAGCTTCAAAATTCTATATAAATAAAGTCATCCTCCTGATCCATTTTCAAAATCCATTAGAGTGATAAATGTTGCTAGATCTTCCATTGGATTGAGTTACCTACTTGCACCAATCCCCATTACTTCATTGTCATATTGTTATGTTTTTTTTTATGAAATATAAATCATAGGAAACCCTACAACTAATTACCCTAGTTTCAACGATGGTGTAAGGGGTAAACCATTATGTTGTAATTTTGGTACCCTAAATTAACATGGGAATCGAGTGAGGTCCAAAATATTAATTGAGGTAACTAGCCCAATACTTGACATCGTGACCTGTGGCTTGAAATTCATAGTACTCAATTAATTAAGCTAACATGCTGGCTTGTATATTCATACTATTATGCTACCAAAACATTGTCCTAATATCGTCATGATATCATGGTCATGGTCATGTCAAATCATGAATATGTTGTAATAGTTAAGTAAAAGTGAGATAAAACCCAAAGTTTACTATGCAAGGAAACCTAAATCAAAGGAATATGATTTCCACATGTGAGGGGGTTCATAAGCCTCGGTGGGGGGTTCCTCGTGGAGGGGATTATTATTCACTAGAACAAAATATAAAGGGGGGGAGAGAGGAGAGACCACAAGGAGGGTACGACCTTGTGGATACTGACACTTTTAGACTAGAAAGACTACCTCAAATATGGCCCTAAGTGTGAGATTGAACCTATGTCCTTGTGATGTCATATCATCAATTAGGGATGGAATCTACATTGAGAAATTAGTGATTACAAGATTGCCTAAGATTGTGTGGTGTGTGCCTCTCCCACAATGATTTTGGGAAATATTCCATTAAAAAGATAAGTGCCCTAGAACTTACTTGAATTATGTATATTGATAAGTTCTCTTGAGCAGATAATCAAATCACCACACACAGATGAATTCAGGATTGTGATTGAAGGATTTTGAGGACCATTCCACGGTATAAGGAAAAAAATAGGATCTTATGCCATGACATTTAGTATGGATCTCATGGTCGGTGCACTAACTTTAGTTGCACCTTTTCTACTTGGACGTGAATTTGTACATACTTATTTTCACAAATTAAAGTTCCATCGTATTATACAAAATAAAAAAAGTTAACATAAATACATTAATTCTATTTTTTAAATAAAAACAAAAATATATCATTTAAAAATGAACATACATACATACATTAATTCTATTTTTTTAAATAGTTTAATAATTTAACAAGAATATATTATTTAACAAGTTATCATTCTAAATGATATCCTTTTGCTAAATTCCTCTTCACAATGGGCCAAAACATTCTATATACATCATTGGCATTTCACTATGATAGGCAGGATGGCATCATTTTCTTTTAGGCTAGGAAAACCCAAGAGTTGGTTGAAACCAAGGGATTGGAGATTTACCCTTAGCTTCTTGTTAGCTTGCTTACTAGCTTCTTGGAGCTAAACTAGCAAAGGGAGATTTCCATTTTCGAGACCTAGAAACAATATTTTGATTCTATTTTAATGAACCCACTTAAATTATAGGCTTGGGTACCGAATGGAGGTCTGGAACCATCTTGACACTTGAGGCATGCATGCAAGTTAACTTTAGGTATGCACCATTGTAAACCACAGGGAATTACTACATGATTTGATACACGGCCTATTGACCAGATAAAAATGACCTCCTGACCCTTAATATGGAGACAAAATATACAGAGGATCAGGATCCGAATCATACCTTCTATCCACCCTTTAAGATGATAATATTATATTCTCTATCAAGTTCCAAGCAACATGGCCACTAAATAGGATAAAATTTACATAGCCCCTATGTAATCGTATTTTAAGTTTAAATGGTGGCAATACACTTAAATAAAATACATTATAGAGAAAAACAAAACATTACACAAAACATAATCACAAAATAATCCACAAAACAAAATCGCACACTTTCTTTTCATGGTGGATGCATATGGCTACATGAAATTATTCATCACCAACCCATTCACCATGAAATTTTTCATTCTTGGAATGAATTTGTTTTATAATGATCATTCATTTTTGTAGCCAGTCCAAACATTCACTAAGTTTCCATATCCAAAGAAACAAAGAACTATTCCACCATTTATTACATTAATCAGTTTAACAACTATAATTAATATTTCTATCAACATTTTCAAATAATTCAAGAAATCAAGTATTGGAAATTTGCGACCCAGCCCTAAGGTCTTCCAAATAGCTACGACTCAGTCCTAAGGATTCCAACAATCATGAACCAATCCAAGGAGATCAACATAGGTCACATATAAGATACTAATAGCCTACAAAGGTCAAATATTAGTCGAAACAATCCACAGAGGTAATTTTTTTGTCCCAACAAAGGTCACGATTCAATCTAGGTAGCCCTAGCAGGATGAGAGGAGGTTACGACTTTCTCATAAACATTAGCAACAATAAATCCTAGGTAGTGACCCAAAAAATACTTTAGAAGCAACAAGAAATTTAAACGTCAAGCCAACGAGCAACATGAAACACTAGACGTCAAGACAAGGAGAAACAACAAGCCCTAGACTTCAAGCTAAGGAGCAACAACAAGCCCTGGGATAGTCAATGAATCAAATCTCCAATTTTCTCTTGTCAAGAAATACACAATGAAATATTAGGACTTGAATTTTATAATCTTGACAAGTCTTTTAGAAGGGTCATCCTTCTTTCCCTACCTTTTAGGAGAGTTACCAAAATAAATATTAAAAATATTATGTTGACTTAGGATAGGATACCAAAAGTCAATGTTTCATATAAGATAAAAATATAAGGTTAAGTCATCACAACAAAAGGGTCAAGGCACCAATTTGAAGAGGGGCACTAGCACTAGTACCAACAAGGTGTTCACAGAAGACCACAAGTCGATAAGAGGGGTCACAACAAAGTTGGAAGACAACCCTTACACCCACAAGACCAATGTGTACCATCCAGGTGGGGAAGCAACCCCTTTTACCCACAAGACCAAGGTGTCGAACTTTGATCTTCTCTCTCAAGGTATATAGTCTATAATTTTTCCATACAATAACTTGAAGCTTTTATCATCACCATATAATGTTAGTTATTGACACCATTTATTTCTTATATGTCTATACTAAAACTTTTATAATACCTTCTAACTTACAAAATTTTGTTTGTTTCCCTCTCTTTCCCTTCTAATAGGCCTACTAGACTGCATTCATAATGGGGAAATACCAACCTATTGAAAATTCATATTAGTCCCTGAACCTTTCGTCCCTCTCATCAATATTTTTCTAACCTTATTCATTTGGATCTACTGTACTTCCAACACAGATCTTCTCTGATTCTTATGAATTTATCATGCCTAAATTTATTTCAATGTATGCATTTTTAGCATGATTTTGTTTTTCAAGGATCCTTAATTGGTGCATGTAGGATCCACATAAATTTGAAGATGAACATCCAACAAAACATCTTCTTTAGTTGGAGCCAAAAAATGTAGGAACCTATGTGTTGATTTCAAATATTTATGCAATGACAATATGGTGGTATGTTGTAGCAAATATGAGACAAATGATGAAAAACAAGGGAATTCAAAAAGTTCCATACTCTAGTTGGATTCAAGTAAATAAAAAAGTACATGAATTCCTTGGGGGAGACATATAACATTCTCAAACATAGCATATCTATGGCATGATTGAAGGTTTTTCTAGGAATATGGAGGAGGCAGGGTAAATCCCACATATCAACTCTATACCACACAATGTTAATTTAGAAGAAAATAAACCCATGGTTTGCCACACATTCCTTTAAGGTTTTCCACCAAAGAATTTTTCAATGGCACTTTTGGTGAGGATTGCTAAAGGCATGTTTCCAAGGCTCTCTTTGGTGACACTTCTATTGATGATCCTTTAATGACCCTCTCTAATACTCTTTTTGGTAACTTTTGGCAATTGTTATAAAAATTTTGTTACAATTGATAATTCTAATGATTTTTTTAATGATGCTATGTGACCATTGCTATAGTATTTGATAAAAGATAATGATTTAAGACCATTGCTAGACCTCAAATTAATGGTTCCCAAATACTACTTTTACACAAAATAACCCTTGTACTATATTAGGTTATATGTGGTAGCTCAAGGCCCTACACGTTGTTTATGAATACTTAAAATCAATATCTATAGCCTAATTCCCTATTTTTTTTTCCATGGACCATGGTTAGGGAATTATCATGCCTTTCTATCATGCATTCAATCTTAAAAGGGTTTTATATATGTTTAATAGGAAAAATATAACTTCATAAGGGATATACAATGTTATCGGGACTTACACATGGTGCATAAACCCTTAAATATAAGGGATACAAGATTATGTGGCTACACAAGGTGTTTTCACATGCCTCTGTCACAATTCCAAATGGACTCCACCACTCCTCCTAAGCCATGTGATGCATTGGTTCCACTCCCCCTACATGAATGTTGTCATGACCCAACCATCCTCAAGCAAACTCCAAGCCTCCATAGAGGAATCCAAGCTATCTTGTGCTATCTAGGGTTTGATGACCTTCTCCAAGATGCACAATACTCCTCCTCCTAAGTAGGGTGTTCTCCAAGTAAGTGAACCTCTCCATGTAGCCATTGTACAATATCTCTATTATTGATTTTTACATACTTGAGTTTGTAGGCAACAAAAATTGAGTAAAAAATCAAAGGAAAACTTTATTAGAGTCCAAATATATGGATCCAATGACTCCATTGCATATCCTTCCTATAAAACCCTTATAAATTCAAGGGCATTGACCTTTGCTTCTAAATATTTAATTCTTGGCCTTGGATAGTTGATATTTGTAATCACTTTAGCTATAATGACTATCCCTATCATTTCTACTATCCTTATTATGATGAACATCCGTACATGGAGGTAGTTAAGGACCATGGCCTTTACTTTTTTTCCTACCAGTATAAACCCAATACTAATCATTCACTGACAAAGTAGTTACCTATTTTCACTATGGATGGTTATGTAGGTATTGAGTAACATTTGTCTCTATTTGGTGTCTTATGCCACCAACACAATATGGAGCATGATGGTGTTGTTGTGTAATTATTTGTCAATAGTTTGCAGGAAACACCCATGAAAGGGTCCACTCTTTGGGTCCATGTGTTATTATCAATTGGGATGAGAGGAGAACCCATATGTTGGAAATTTCACTGAAGTTCCCCACCCTTATATGATCTTGATGACCTTTTATAGATATTAGAATGTGGAGAAGTTAGAAGATAAAGGACTTTAGTGTCATTTTCAATAAGGCCATGGCCAAGATTCCTTAAGTTATTTTATGTTTCTACAAGAATATGTTTCCTTTAAATGCCAAATTCGCCATCAATCTCCAAGACATTATGTACTTCCTATTTACCAAGGAGTCATCTACACAACACCAATGAACCCATGGATCAATGAACACATATAAATTACTTATATTACCATTTACCATTGAGTCTAAAGTATAAATCGCTAGTCATCTATCGATAGGTGGTAAGTCAGGTTTCTAGATCCATGTTTATGGGATCCTACATCATTGCCGCAACTCTTGAAAATCCTCTCAATCCTCTAGTCAAGCAATCACTACATGATATACATTTTTCATTTTATTTATTGAATAAACACAAAGTCTAGTTTTTCTACTCTTATTTTTTTTTTCAAAATGATTTGTTTCTTAGGTGCATTATTGCCCTTTATGTTCCACAAGATAATTTTCATTTAGAAGGCCTAGGAGTTTGAAGAAATGTCTCCTTAAGTGAGGTTTCCTTTTTTGGGTTAATTAATTGCTTCCTTTTATCCTTCAAGTGATCATTGACAAGTTTCTCACCTCATCACAACTTAGATTATGTCAACTTTGTGATATTTGTGGCTATTCATGATAATTTCGTATGGGAACTTGACAATCCTTCAACATTTCTATCCTCCCATTTCCATTAATCATGTGCTAGTGTAGATTCACAAGTTGCTAACTTGAAAGGGAGATTATAAATGTTTTATTTTAATGCAAGGATAATAACTCCATGCACACTTCTTCCACATCCTCCTCCTCCTCGTGCATTCAATTCTATTTTATATATCTTTTTTATGCTCTCTTTTCCCATTTTAGTATCAAGGTAATTTGCAATATTACTATTTTACCATTGCCACAATCTCATTCCTTATCCTTAGTTGATTCCATTTCTTTACACTACAACAAAAACTGGATTTAGCATCTCATTTTGCATCCTTTTTTGTGTCTAGACCATCTTTCAGTGTATTTTTCTTCATTTTATGGACAAAATGGTGCAATTTCATGGGTTGGTGCTATTTTACGCATTTTTTGCGTCCTTTTTCTAAATCTGGCACAAATTGTGGTGTAATTTGCACCGGATTTTGCACCTAGTTATGTGCCAGGTTTTGCATCAGGTTTTGCGACAAGTTTTGAGACTAGTTTTGCACCTAATTTTGTGCCTAGTTTGTACATCTACTCTTGTTGCGCCCCCTTTTACGCCAATGTTTGCCTCAACTTTTACGCCCTTGTTTTCATCCACTTTTGCATCCCTTTTTACATCCACTTTTGCATCCACTTCTACTTCTTTTTTTGCATCCCTTCGTGCGCCAAGTTTTGCATCAAATTTTACATCCTGTTTTGAGTCTAGTTTTGCATCTTGTTTTGTTTCAGCCATTTTTGCATCCACTTTTGCATCCATTTTTTCATCCACTTTTGCACCCACGTTTTCATCCCTTTTTGCATCCATGTTTACGTCTTTTTTTGCATCTACTATTGCATCCACGTTTACATCCACTTTTTTCACGTCCCAATTCACACCCATTTTTGCACTTACTTTTACACCCACTTTTGCTTCAACTTTTGCATCCATGTTTGCATCTTTTTTTGCATCTAATTTTACATCAGTTATTGCATCCATTTTTGCATCGGGTTTTGCGTTGGGTGTTACGACTACTTTTGCATCTAGTTTTACATCCACTTTCGCATCCAATTTTGTATCCAATTTTACATCCATGGTTGTATCCACTTTTGCGCCACCTTTTTCATCATGTTTTGCTTCCATGTTTGCATCATTTTTTGCATCCACTTTTGCATCACCTTTTGCATCCATTTTTTGTGCACCCCATTATGCGCCTACTTTTGTTGTATCCTTTTTTGCATCCATGTTTCTATCCACTTTTGCATCCAGTTTTACACCCAAATGTTGAAGATGAAAATGAGGATAATGATTATGATATTGAGGATGGTTATGATGATGATGATAATTTTGTTGATAATGAGGATAACGCTGACAATGATGATGAGGAGGAGGAGGAGGATAATGGCAATGATGACATTGCCGATGATTATGATGGCAATGAAATGAATGGTGATGATGGTGATGATGACAATGACAATGATGATGAGTACAATCAAAATGATTATGTTGATCATCTTAAAAAATAATTTGTTATTTGTCATGCATAAATCGTGTGTGTCCTCCATGACCCTTTTCCACTAATCACATATTTTGTGTAGATGCTATTTCTTATGCCAAAGGTAATGTTGAATACCTGATGAAAATGTCAATAATCATGATGATGATGTCAAGGACAATGGTGATGATGATGACATGAATGATGATTATGCCAATGATGATGACTATTTTGATAATCATGATGACAATGGCAAAGATGATGATGATGATCATCATCATCATCATCATTTCCATCATCATCTTCATTAAAAGCATCATCACTGTCATTGTCATCTAGTTCATCATCATCATCATTTAAAGCATATGGGATATGTTTACCATTTAAAGCATGCATAAAAAGTGGGATTATTCTAAAAAACCCCACCAAAGTACAAAATTCAAACCACAAGGGAAACATAATATTGAAATTGTTCCAATTTTCTTTCTCCCAACAAAACATGCTTAATTTTAGGGAATTATGTTAAAATCCATACATTCATAGTCCATCCATACTATACTTGTAATAAATGTAAATATGATACTTAACCAAATTTATAAAATAGGTAAATATTTTATAAACACCCTTATGATATATAAACTTCTTTCACCTTAATAATGGTAAAATATGTAAATATAATAACAAGAGCCACGAGGTGGCAATGTCCCCGAGGATAGATTTAAGATTGAATGCAAATAAAAATGCTCCATGTAAGACTGAGTTTCTTTTAAGAGGACTATATCTTTGAAAAGATCCAGGATGATAAATGATTCAAAAACAACATATCGTGATAACTAACAACACACCAGCCACAAGTCTAGGGAGATGATACCATAATTAATTATGAGAAAAAGGGTGGCGAGACTCGGGTGGAGCCAAATTATGAAAAAGCAGAGTAGCCGACGGAGAATATAGTACACCTACCGCCAGCCAACAATTCAAGGTAGATCCACCAGCAACTCCAAGTCTCGGGAATTCAGCAGCAGCATATCTCTTTTTTGTGCAAGTATAGGTGGATGAAGCATGTCTCTAGATGCATTAGAAAACATCATAATACATTTATACAACATTTGAAATCTTGTGGGTAGAAAATCCAATGACTTGATTATAAGACATATAGAAAGAAAGTTCGTTAATAATCTTTAAAGTCCAATAGGAGATTTTAAGATAAAAATAAGTTCTACTTCCTCCATAAAGAAGTCTATACACTTTAGATTCATACATCAAATGTGGGTTATTTGTCTTCACTCTCTCATGAAAAATTCATTGAGGAATATCAATTAAGGGTTTTCAGAGTGATTTACAAACACATATTTTGTCCACTGCTATATTTGTGATCTATTTGAACTAGCAAAGCCTGCTAAACAACAAACTGAAAATAATATGATTGATGAGACGCATAACAATGGAAGCATTTAATTCACACAAAACACAAGAAAATAGTGGAGGTATAGCATATAGGTGCATGTGTCGTATGGGAGTGCAAAATTTGAAAGGAAACGTTACAACAACGAGGATTAATTTCTTCAAAAATTTGAATAGCATAGCTCACAGACATCATTCATTGTGGGTGCATTATGGGGTGAGTAAAACCTTTACAACTCAGGTTCCACATTTGCAGTGTTAACTTAAAAGTAAACTCTTATTAAATATAACTGGAAAATAAATGAAAATAATAATTAGTTTCTTATTGAATATAACTAGAAAATAAATGAAAATAATACTCAGTTTCTTATTGAATATAACTGGAAAATAAATGAAATAATACTCAGTTTCAATGATGTTTCCGCTGGTTAAATTCAACTCAATATCAACAGCTCTGCAATCAAGCAATATACTGATTTATATTTCAAAACTAATTTTCATGTTATGTGATGGATCCATCATCCATGTCATGTAGGGAATTGCTACTAAGGATAGTTCAAATTGAACAACCCTTTCAAAGATCATCCATCTGGGCACCACTTTCTATAACCGCCTTTTATCCTTACACCTCGTTATACCCACCATAATTACACCTTGGTATACCCACCATAATAAAGACAAAAAAAAAACTGGGATGAAGAATTTTAACATACATGCCATCTTAATAGCCACCTCCTCCTTTGTCCTAACATCGATTCTTTCCATTTAAACTGCATTTAATTCCTAGTTTAATTCCCAATGATTAGAATTGTTGGGGCTGTATTGGCACAATATTTTTTGCCAATTTGTTGGAGCTTCATCGTTGTATTTGTGTTTTTGAGGTTCTCGCAAAGTTTGTGTTTTTGAGACTCATGAAAATAGATATCAACACTCACCTATAAAATATTATCTTTACCTATAGCGTGTTGATGGGGTTGATCCTGTTGAAGAAGCAGTCGATCTAGAAGTCAATCTAGCAAATGTTTATTCTGTTGAAGAAACAACACCATTTTATATGTTTACACTTATAACTCCCAGTGCCCAGACTAACTGTATTGGCAAGAAAGTGGGAAAAAAAAGATCGTTACTCTTCTTCATTGCTTGAGTTATATTCTATGGATAGTGCTTCACAGTAGCATTTGTCTTGGGTAACCCAGGATTATTAGTTTAGCCAGATATTTTGCAAAAAATTAAAATAGCTCTTGTCTATTGAAAACCTTGACTTAAATGAAAAAAAATTACACTGAACAAATTTTGTTGGAACATTTTACTCTTTTTACATATACATGAATGCCTTTTTAACATATATAAACTTTTTTGGGAGGTCGATCTTAGAAAATAGAACTATTTTTATAAATGACAAGAAAACATGAAATTTGCGGGGATGAAACAAATGGAGACAACAATTTTTAAGACGCTTACAAGATTTTGGGGAAAATTTAAAGAATATTATCAACATACTTTAGGATTATCTCATAGGTAACGTGAATTTACAAGGTTTTGGATTTTTATCTAGAAAATAATCATTTGCCATTTTATTTTATGATAATCCTACCATGCTATCCATTCACTTACAACCTTAAAAAGAACATGCAAATTATAAACACTATCTAAAAGTTAAAAATGAGAAAGTGTACCATTGGGCATAAATTCATAAACAAGAATGGGTTCTCCTTTCTCAAGACTGCAACCTAATAGTCTAACCAGATTTGGGTGATCTACACTTGTCATAAGCCTGATTTCCTTCAAATTGTTCATCGCAGTAGCATCTATGTACCAATTTATTACAATTAGCATGGGGAGAAAAAAAATTGGGGAGACATGTACTGGTCACCCACTAGTCCAATTCAAGCATATCCACCTCAAAACAGATGGAAGCAGGAGGACTGGGAGGGTATAATTCTTGTTCAGGGTATGCTGGATAGAAATAATAATAAGGGTTATGTTTGTTGTTGCCATTCGGGTTTTACGACATGGGACCAGCTCCTGCTGCCTGTAGACAATGGAGGCTCGGAGATCTTGTGCTCTCCAAGGTCAAGGGATTTCTGGCATGGCCCACTAAGGTATTCTAGTCTATTTTTCATCCCCATTTGTTTGCCCTAATTTGATGTATGCGATGCATGTTGTTGTTATTTGCATTTTCCACACCAAATTATATACTTAGTGTGCCCTATTTTAATACCTAATTGTCGTCCAAGGGTTTGTGTGAATGTTTACAGATTCTCATACATTTCTACTGTGCATATTTCTTTCTCTAATTTTTGCACTGGGAGTGCATTAGCTTCAATCAGCTTTCATTACCAGTCATATTTCTTTCTACTTTCTGCGGTGGGAGTACATTCGCTTCTTTTAGATTTCTTTACATCATAGTTTTGCAGAGTGTGGGTTTTTTGCTTAAATCGTATACTTATTATAGCTTGCTACGGTTTTTAAATTCAGCGTTGAGAAGGTGAGGCTATGTAATTCTAGGCAAAATTCAAGGCTGATTCACTAAGACATCCTCTAACACTCAAGGATGTTGGAAAAACCCTCGTGATGGAATATCGGTTCCTCTTTTAGGTGGGAATGAAGTTGGGCAATTGAAGTATGCTAAGATCAAGATTTCCTTAATAGCTTGGTGAGGGTGAGACTACTAGTAGAAGGTAGAGAGGAGGTCTGTGGTTATTCTGTTCTAATATTTGATGTGTCTTGGGATTCTGCTTGTTGCTTGATATCTCCCACTATTTAGATATAGGGGAAACACGAAATGATCAACCTGATCGGGTCCCTATAAGATCTATCTCACATGTCTTTGTACTTTATAAAAAGTGATAGGGAACTCCATGTTGGATAGAAGAAGATGGTAATGAGGAAATCTTGTCTCAGTAGAGGCAATAGGACCTCTTGTTGATCTCATAATAAATGGGACATGGGAAGATGAGGTGCTCCTTCCATTCAATCTCCTATAGGTGACACTATTGACAAATCCTCTTTGACCGAGAGATGTAACAATGTCTTAATGTGAAGTATTCCATAGTTTCTAGAGATCTTTCCGGATGCCTTGCAACACAAAGGTGGACAAGATAGATGCATTACCTTAATAGCTGGACAAGATATATGCATTACCTATTAAGATTAATATTTCCTTAATATCTTGGTGAGGGAGAGCCTACTAGTAGAAGGTAGAGAGGAGGTCTGTGGTTATTCTGGTCTAATATTTGATGTGTCTTGCGTCTCTACTTGTTGCTTGATATCTCCCACTATTTAGATATAGGGGAAACATAAAATGATCCACCTAATTGGGTCCCTATAAGATCTATCTCACATGTCTTTGTACTTTATAAAAAGTGATAGGGAACTCCATGTTGGATAGCAGAAGATGGTAGTGAGGAAATATTGTCTTAGTAGAGGCAATAGGACCTCTTGCTGATCTCATAATAAATGGTACATGGGAAGATGAGGTGCTCCTTCCATTCAATATCCTATAGGTGACACTATTGACAAATCCTCTTTGGCCGAGAGATGTAACAATGTCTTAATGCGAAGTATTCCATAGTTTCTAGAGAGCTTTCCAGACGCCTTGCAACACAAAGTGTTTCCCATGTAGAAAAAGAGGTGCTTTAAGAACTTAAATCAATATATAAACATTAATAGAGTGAAGGGAAAGCTTCCAACAACGATCTAAATTAATCAGCTTTTGAAGTGGCTTTCTTTAGTTTATAATAGCAAATAAATTATAATAGTCATTGATTTTATGTAAGGCTGTGAATGGCCATATGGGATGAGTTCATTTTTGAGAAATTGAATTGCATTACCTTTGCATCTATTTTAATAGGCCAAAATCAATTTAAGACAAACAACCCATTATAAGGTAATGCAGCTTACTCCTAGCCATACATTTAATAGCATTCACCAAAGTAGTTTCTAACAAAAATAGATAGATGAAATGATGTATCTCTTTATGATTCTATCATAATTTCCCCAAAGGGAAAGTGGATTCTTGAGAGGCACAAATAATTGAATCTTTAAAAAACACTTTAGTTCAATAAAATCATAATGGTCAACCCTGGTTAGTTCAAATCATAGATAAGATAAATAAGATAAGAAGCTATATTGATGTCCACAAATGACTGCAAAATTAGGTCAATGGGCCTCAATTGTACAATCCAATGGTGACACACTGTGGGAATGTGGAAGAAACTCCTAGAAGGTGAAATATTAATCAAAATAAAATATTAAATAATCTAAGTATTGAATAACAAAAATCAAATAACCAAAGGCATAAGCATATACAACATGATGAAGCTACTCATCCTCACTAGAAGAGGAAGCCCCGGATTCACACTAAAAACAATAATGAATTAGAGGAAGATGAAGTCATCTCTATTGAACCACCAACCATAGGGAAGGAGACAATACATTTCCCAACAATGACATCAAGGGAAATTCTAGCGTTGAGAAGGTGAGGTTGTGTAAGTCAAGGCAAAAGTTAAGGCTGATTCACTAAAACATCCTTTTAAATAAATTATTAAATAATCTAAGTATTGAATAACAGAAATCAAATAACCAAATGCATAAGCATATACAACATGATGAAGCTACTCATCCTCATTAGAAGAGGAAGCCCCGGATTCACTCTAAAAACAATAATGAATTAGAGGAAGATGAAGTCATCTCTATTGAACCACCAACCACAGGGAAGGAGACAATACATTGCCCAACAATGACATCAAGGGAAAGTCTAGTGTTGAGAAGGTGAGGCTATGCAAGTCTAGGAAAAAGTCAAGGCCGATTCACTAAGACATCATTTCACTTCAATTTCACTTGACAAATCGGTGCATCCTACATAACTAGCAGTAATCTTGGCAATGCTAAGAACCACCTTCAAAATACCTCTCTCTGCACTAGTTCTCCAAGAAGATGAGACCATCCACAGAAGGAAATCAAAATGATCATGACTTCCTTTACAATGATGTCATATAATCCTGTGGCCTTAATATTCTAAATTAGTAATCGCGTATCTCTAGTAGTAAGTGTTCTACAAGGCCCAGGGTTGCTACACCGAAAATTGATTATAAAAATTTAGATAGATCCTGAAAAGTGCCTGTCTCTCACTGTAACTGTTCAGTTATGTAGAAGTTTTTGTTACCCGGGCATGTAAGACATCTATTCATGGTGTTCCAGAAAGTACATAAAACGCATATGACCCAAAGAAGTTGCATGATATGACTCAGCAAGATCATATATACTTGCAAAATTCTCTAAAGTAAGGTCCTAAACAGAAAACACAGATCTCAGTGCTAAGGCTGGACAATATCATAACAAAAAGGAAAAAACACAATGAAATAAAAGAATACCTGTGCACATACTGCTCTCCCAAATAAACCTGCAAAGTTTTTTAAATATGAACAACAAACACATATTAAAATAAATTCATTCCAAAACTAAATTGATCATCTTGTTTATTAGAGTAGAAATACATTAATAATTGATAACCAATCCTCATAAGCAGTAGAGTGTTACTAAAATGAGCTGCTTGCTTGCTGATAAATATCGTTTGAGAAGTAGCCTACCGATTCATGAAGTTGCCCTGCCTCCCTCTAAACCTTGATAGACATTTTTCTCTACAATTATCTACAAGTACAATTTATTACTCTGCCATAGTTTAGGTTTTTGTCTATTGTATTATAGAGTTTAAAGTTTTAAAATTGTGACATTTTAATTTCTCGAGAATACAGAGTGTGCTACAGGTGCTGGAGATGCCTATACAATGTTAGAATTCAATGAGGTTTCGATCCCTTGGCATCTACTACATAGTACCTTCTTTTTGTACATACATTTGTACGAGTTGGAGACAAATATATATATCAAATTTCCAAGTTAAACATGTATATATGACGGGCAAGAAGCCAAAAGGAAGATATCTTCTTTTCAGCTGGAAACTTCAAACCGAATAATACATATTGTCTCACATTTTTAATTAACTGAATAAATATGAATTATAGAAATTAAGAAGTTATTGTGATTGTATCAACATTTCAAAGGAACAGCCACACAGTGACTCATCTTAATGTTTATTATTTTGCCACTGCAAATGCATGCTGCATGCTCTTTTCTAAGATGAAGTATCAAATGCTCCCTCAAACTGCCCCCACCCCAAATTACTTGAAATGCCCCTATGCAGATTTATTCGATGGTGCTTTTAATCTAGTTTATATTTATTTTGAGAGTCTCATTCACATCCCATATACAGGTAATATTGAGCCATGCAACATGTTGATAAATCATAACTGAGCATACCAAATAAATGGAAAAGATAGCACCTAAATAAAGTATTTGAGTGAAATGGAAAAAGAGGGGAAGTACAATGCTTTATATGTAATTCTTTTACAAATATTATAAAATAGAATTCGAATGTGGCACACTGCTTCAACAATTATGTATTTTTAACACAAAAACCATTTGAGAGGAAACATAGGATTACAATAGGTGTCTGACCAAATATTACGGGCATGAAGGAAGATGAATAGGCAAAGGAATATTATTTATCAAAATGTTTGCAAACCACTCATATAACTAGTCACCTTGTAGAAGCCTAAATATTTATTCAGATCGCCTGTAAGTTGAATAGCATCCCAATTGTAATTAAGAGTCGGCAGCATAAAACATACTTTTGTGAGGTTGGGACCAGGTCAAACAGAAATCTGGGTTGTGACAGAGCCTCCCTTAATTCCGTTTCTATTGGTAAAGTAGCAAGCTGCAATGACGCTAAATCCTCCAAATTTGAGTTCTAAGGACAATCAACATGCCATTTTTCAATTTGAGCCACTCCTATGCAATCTATGGACTATGAAAGGAAATAAAAATGAAATATGAGCACTCTTGCTATGATTCGGTACTTAGATTACATTCATTGTCACCTCCTTGGATAAATATAGTGATGCTTGAGGGTTAACTTGATGAAGGATATGACTTTGATGGAAGATTGCTTAAAGGTTGATGCATGAGTGTACCTACACAAAAATTTGAGCACATAGATAAAGTTGATGCTAAAGTCAGGGATGCTCTATGAAAAACGTAGGCAAAATATAAAGCAATGCATGGCAAACATTGAGTCCCACATCAATTTGAGCATGGTGACAAAGTATGGTTATGCTTGGACAAGATTTGATTCAAACAACACATCTTCACAAGTTGGAGCCTATTCAATATTATCGTTACACCATCATTCTAGCTGCAGGGTCTTGCTTTTTTTATTGGATCTTTAAGCTTATATTGGTATATGGTATACATAATGTGATGAGTTGGTGACCATCAATCAGCTTAAGTTATATAAGACACCGTTACTAGAAGATGCTATACAAGTTATCCATCATCAAGACAATATTGAAAATTTGAATATACCAATGGCCTAGCTTTTACTTGAGTACGTTGCAAAATGTCAACACTAGGACTACTACTATCTAAGTTACCTGATAATTGCAATATAGGGATTTGAGTATCTGATACAGGACATGTAGACCCCTGCAATGGGACAATAGGGTACAGGAAGAAATTATTTATATATTTATATATATAATAATTTTTTTAAATTACAAAATAAAATACAATTATATACATAAAGATGTACATTTTTGGGTAAGATCACTATAAAAGAACACTGTTGTTTGTGAAATGATAGACACAACAAAATAATTGCAGCCTGTAGATGTACAAAATGCAATCAATCTTATTCGATGTTCTCCTTCTCTATTAGGGTTTCTGCAAAAAAATGTGTGAAATTGGGAAAATGCTTCTTTATATCTCTATTGGGCATGATTTTTTTATGCACCACATGTCTGATTCATGGGACACGTGTCTTGAGTGTGTCAGATTCATAGGAAGGCAAGTTGGCATGTCAACGAGTTTGATTCACATGTAGAGGGGGGATGTATATGCATCTTAGCTACCGATTTGGTTGGTCATAAATCCACCTTGACTTTACAATCCAAGTTTCTTTCCTAATCCACCTCTGTGCAGAAGTTCTCCCATTTATAATTTGGGGACCATTTTAGTGAGGTAAGGAGGAGATCGTATGCTATAGGAAATCCCATTCTTTGATATGATACCATCCTACCATGCTATAGGAAATCCCATCCTACCATGCTATAGGAAATCCCATTCTCTGATGGAATATGATACCATCCTACTTTTCTGCACATATAAGTTTATTGGATGCTCAAAAGAAACAACTGTGTTTGCTGACCCAATGACAGAGTCCATAATGGAACAATATGTTTGATACATATTATACAGTATTTTATTCATATTGAACATTAATTTACAAAATATGAAAGTTTTTTGGTTTATGTTTCAATTTTTCTTACCATGTTTATTGATAGGGAAAACCTTCTACCTGACTCATTGGAAAACTAATTTTATTTCAATGGCAGCTGGAAATGCTTGGATCACAACGAACAGGATTGGAAGACATGCTCAAAGAGATGAAATAAAAGGTAACTTGCAACTTTTCTTGTTGGTTTCTTTGATGGCCGTCAGCTGTAACAATTGTTTCTTTCTAGTGCCTATGTATTGTTTTTAATCATTTGATTGCATCATATTGAATTCGGTGTATTTTTAAAATTTTTGACTTTGATTATCAATTGTAGAAAGTACAATGTGTAACAAAAGATGTCCTTTGACAGTCTACTTAAACTAATCACTGTGAAAACTATTTTGAGTGTGTTAGAATTTTCCTGATGATAACATGAATTTTGATGTCAGTCAAACACTTTCACAACTAAAAGAGTAAAACTCATATGTTAACTATAGGATTTCATATGGGTGCATATACACAATAATAGATAAACATATAGATGGCGAGAGAAAAATAAATGTGACGTGTATTAATGATGCTGTAGCAAGTAAAACTATGGAAGCTCGAGGAAGGCTACCCAACATACGAGCACCGCTCTCTCAATTTTTATTTTTTATTTTTAAAGTATCTGGGCTTCAAAAGCCCATGAGGACTAGCAAGCCCATTAAGGATGATTGTCAGTCTCACAATGAGTAGATTGGGAGAAATGGTAAGCATGATGAAGGGATTGTGAGAGAACCGGCAGTTAGGAGAGACGAGAGATGACATTGAAGGTCAAATATTGAAGGATATTTTACAGACATACCAGGACTCACAAATGTGAAGGGAATTGATAGAATAGCAGGCTCCTAGATGAATCATGAGAGGAGATGAGTCATGTTAGCAGACCAAGATCATAACAGATAGGGAACCCAACATAAAAAAAACATGAGCATGTTTGTGACAGGTAACCTGGCATGACAAAATGTCCATCACATTATCTGATTTCCATCATGAGTAGAAATAGTCTAGCAGGTTATTAACAGGTTCATGCCCTGAAGAAGGTTTTTGCAGACACTAATAGGCTTGAAGTTGCCCAGTTTGTTGTAGTTGAACAGAGCATGAAAGAAAAGAATTGCCTGAAAAAAAGGATGTCTAGGGCATCAATTTGACACCCAATGAGATGTGAGCTTGAGAAATGAAGAAGATTTGCAAACTGCTAGAATTCTGAAGAATTTGTGGAATCCTGAGAAACAAATGTTAAGAGAAGAACAAAAAACATGGTTATTGTAGACCCTTGTATACAGCAAGAACAATAGAGCAACAACCGTGATTTTGTGTTGTATAAGGTGCAAGGCATGTGGGGTTTAGAACTATCAACAAGTCCATAGAAGGATATATCTTGACATTTTGCAGCAATAATTTGCACAATTGGTAGATGTTATGCTGTAGTGTAGGCATAAGAGTGGGGCAGATGTCTCCAAATGTATTTTTTAATTTCTTCGAAAATTGTCAGAGACAATTTTTTAGGTACCTAAAACATATTAAACCCAAGAATGTGGGTATTGGATGGAAATGTCCAGGTTCACATGGTCTTTTAGCTAAATTCAGTTTTAACATTTTTAAACTGTAAGTTTGTTTTTATCACAATAAGCTTATAAATATTTTTATGTTTTGGTCAGAAGAGGTATTTTTGGAGTCTAGTTGAAGCAATTATATATTTATAATGTTGGGTTTGTCCAACTCGATGATTGTCTTCAAGAATGCTAGTTAGAAAATGTTGGATAAAGTAAAAATTGTGAAGAGAAGGTTGAGATTATCATTGAAGAGAAAGATATGATTATTTTCAGGTGTCATGGACAAGATTGTTGGGTTCTTAACATGACTTAGTTTGCCTAGAAAAAATCTAGTCAAGTTGCAAAAGAACCCAGAAATGTTGGCTGGAACAAAGTAACTGGAGATATGCCATACCTAGGTGTCTCTTCTAGAAAACCAGCATACATCATGGCTATTTACCCAAGGGTCTATGGATAAGAGGTGACCCATACATGGTTTTTAGAACAAGGTTTGGACCATAATAGGGAAACTATTAATCAATGTGTACCAGTACAATTGTTGGACTATGGATAGGAGCTGACTCGAACAAACTCCAAATTAAAAAACAATAGTAGAGTGTTATCAATGTTGAGTTGAGAACTCCTACAAACTTTCATGGATTATATTTTATGCTTGCTTGCTGATAAATATCATTTGAGAAGTAGCCTACTGAGTCATGAAGCTTCCCTGTCTCGGTTTATAAGATTGCATTGAGGATTAAGGCCAGTTAGTAATTGTTGTACTTGAGGATTAAATTTCCCAAAAATATTTTGAGTTTATAAGATTTCATGAAGGAGCACTGTTGTGACTTTTCCCCTATATAGCCTATAGTCGAGCCTACCCCCTAAAGTCTAGCTTGGAGTGCTTATTGTGAAATGAGAAAAAGAACAGTTGTTAGAGCAGGAAATAAAGCTTAGGGATTTGGTTGATAAATATAAAGCTGTCAATGAGAGGCTAGAAAAGAAAAAGTAGGAATATTATATGTTAAAAAAATATAAAATATAATCCTCACTACAATTTATTCAAACAATGATACATACAGGCTACAAGACTAAGGTACATTTATGGTACACAAACATACGACAAATAGATTTGGTTAAACTCAGAGCCAAGAATTGTAATAAAATGCCAATCCTAGAATGTTTCGTCTCCTAGCAATGCCTAGACTCTAGGGTTTATTTCAATCAAAATGTAGGCCAATTGTAAACTGTTTTGCCTCCTAGCAATCTCTCAGATTTTAGTATTTATTTATTTTTCAATCAAAATGGAGGTCAATCTGGGACAGCTCTGCATCTTATTGTTTGTTGGATTTGCTATATAGTCTAGGCTCTATACTATAGTATATTAGACTTTGCTACCTTATTATATTCATTTGTTCAATGAGTTACGGGTAACAAAACTCAACCAATGTTCTTTATAACTAAAGTCTTGAAAAAAACATTGAACATTTCATGCGATAAGATATTACTATTAGGATTTAACAGACCTCATAGGTAGCTAAAATTGTAAAATCATGTTGCAGAATTTTGGAAACCACACAGAAGAACTTACAACATTTCAGGAAATCACACAACAGAATTTAGTGGATAAGCATGCTCGGAAAATGTTGGTTTGAGAAAATGACAAATGCTAGCAGCTGCTCACGAATTCTCACCCTACTGCTAACAATGCTAAGATGACCAAATGTTGGAAAGTCTCCTCACACTATTTATCACAATGCACTATTGACAATGTTGAACTCCTCAATGCACCTCACTCATCCACGACTCTTTGATGTGCCTTGGACCTGACTCAATTGTGACTATTTAATTCACCATGGTCCTCATCATAGAAGAAACAAATGCTACTTTTTCACACAGTGACTGATGATGCAGCATGATGGCCAAATGCCAAACTATGCCTAGTGCCAAACAATGTGTATTTTCTTGACATGGTGGCTATTCTATAGGTAGCAGTTACGGTTTTTAAAGTTTATTTATGGTTTTTTTGGGGGGGTCTCATGAGATTGGCACCAAAATAGTGAGAAAACATGCTAAGGATGTTTGGGTCCCATACTACAAAGGGGCATGGATCCATATCATAAGAAGATGGATCAACCATGTAAAGACTCTTAGAGATGGATGTCCAATATCCTACTACAAATGATTTGGAAATAAATTATTTTTACTACTGTTCTACACACAGTTATGCCTAGAATTTAAAATTCACTGCTTGTTTAAATGCTATATGAACGGTCTGAAATCATGCCCAAATTTGGATATTGTTTGCTGCTTCAACCCAAATGTCTGCACAGATCTGAAAAGATGCCAATCTAATGTACTTTTTTGATACCTATAACTTTCTTAGAGTGCATCATTATTAGAAATACTTAATAGAAGTGTGTTGAGACAGTGACGCCTTCCATAATACAAGCTACAATAAGGCCTCAAAATCCAAATCGAACCCTTTCATGGCTACTGATTACTTGCTGCTATAGGAAATCACCTCAAGGATATGGGTATAATTATTTCCATAATTTGGTATAAGTCTCCTCACTATTTCTTATATGCATAGGACCACCAAGAATTGTGCCCAAGTATGCCATGAACCTAACAGCTTCTTCAACCTCATTCTTGTACATTTAAACAACCATATAAAAATCCCCAAGATTTTCTTCATTGAGACAGCAGAGGCAAACACAAGGATAAAGTGACAAATTCGGTCCCAATCTACTCCATGATAGCACCATCATACTCATCGAAGGGTAAACATGTTTATGCCACAGCTGCAATCCTTTTTAGCCTTCAAATTACTATTTTTTATTGTTGTAACCTAAATTCATTTAAGGTTATCATTTGGTCTCCAATTGATGTTGAAGTTGCTACAGGGAACATTGAAAGATATAGGTCTGCAACATCCTTACCTATTCGAAATCTGCCCAGATTATAATGCTAGTTGCTATAGGGGTTTTCTTTTATGACTAATCTCATGCCTCAGATTGTTGTGAGAGACCTCTTTTTATGACTGTTTATTGTGAAAACAATATTATTTATTGTTGTTTTTCTATATTCCAAATGAAAACTTTGTCTAAGACTGAGGGTGACATATTCATTAAGGCATTGTGCTTATATGTGTTTAAATGTGTGCACAGCAACTTTACTACAGTTGCAATGTCTTGATGTTGTTCTCTTTCCTTGTTCGCCGTTACTGTGAAGCCCCTCTTTCTTTTACTACTCGCCCCTACATTTATGCACCTTCATAAAGGTGTTCAATCAATACCCATCTTCAACACTTTTCAATTTCATTTATACAACATTATATAATTATGCTATTTTAGGCCATCATGTTTTCCAACTTGGGTGTAAGGTGTAGTAATAATTATGCTCTTTTAGGCCAAACACCATTGAAATATGCAAAGAGCTATAAAGGAAAAATGATTTTGCAGATAGTCAAGTGGACACAAGTATGAGTCTCTGACATAGATACACCGAACAAGGAAAAGGCACAAACTTGTATAGTTAGTGCACAATAAGCAATTAGAAAAATAAAGAAAGATAGGGACCACAAGAGGTAGGATCTAGACAATCCAGAACAATCCAAAGTTTTGAGGTTTGGGTTGGTAAAAGACTGCACAATATTGAGTATCAAACAATTTTTTGACTAGAATATTACCTTTACTACATTGGAAACTAGACAACAACCAACATGAACCCAATGTATAAGATTACAAGTATATAATGTAAAGGCTTCATAATGTCTTAAGGAGATATTTGAGATCTTCAATACTTTCAAAATCTACCACATTACAGAGAATTAAACTAATGAGTTGATGCTATATCCAAAGAGGTATCACTTATCCACTTTGGGGTACTTCTTGCTGTAAATTTCAATGAGGGCATGCCAGAGGTTTCTAGATCTAACCTTTGTAGTTTTATTTCAAAATTTTCTAGTTGTGTTTTTTAATCTTATAGTTTTAGTTTTTTAAAAGATCTTAAAGGAAGACTATATTTGTTTTCCTAAAAGGGACATTATGTTTAGTGGATAGTTTAAGATTTGGTTTACAAAGCAAAATAAGATTTATATTTTGTATTTTGTGCTACAACACCCATAGAAAGCATTTTTGTGCTTTATATAGTAATAAAATGTGATAGTTTTCCCTAGAAAAGAAGGATTCATAATGTAATGGTATATTTTGGGTATTACCAAATAGATACTTTATGTTTCATTTTGTAGCCTTTAACCTTGTATTAACTTGTTTGCACTAAAATAATATAAAGTCTTGTACAAATGTTATTGTTGATGATGAGAATGAATGGAGTAGTGGCCTCATGATGCTATTTGTTGATGATATCTATTTCATTGCAATGTAGTCTTCTATCTTTTCTTCAATGGATTTGTTGCAAGTGAATAGTTGTGTAGATGATGTGTTAGGAATCATGAGGTCTATATGCATGGATGTTCAAACTATTAAGTATATATTATGAACAACAATGGTTGTTATTTTCCTCAATAACTTTCACCTAATCATCCAAAGTCTTGGAAATGCACCTAGAGTTAATTCATGAGAGTTGCTCTTATCTTCCCTCCATAAACTGCAATCGGGATTTTATCGATAGCTTGGATTTGCCAGCTTTTATTACACCTTGTAGAAGATGTGTTTTAGGGCCATACCTAATGCATTTATATGTTCATGTATGTGATAGGCCCCCCTTGAGCATGTTTCCTATATCTACCACTTGACGGAACATGAATATATGTATAACCAAATAGTGTTATTTTTTCTACCACTTCAGTAGGCATTATTATTTTTTCTTTTCACACTTAGGTGATTTTACAAATAATTACTACAATTTCTTTTGCTCACCACACAACTTGAAACAAGGACATTAAAATTTAATTCAAACTCTTTGATACATTTCCCTACAGTTACCTTGAAGGGAAAATTTAACAACACTAGAGATTGGAATTTGTTATTTTTTGAAAGTCTCTTTTACCAGCTTTCTAATGAGACATATCAAAACTTAGGAAGACCCACATTCCTAATAAGAACTTCACATTCTTATATTAAATATCAACTTGATGGTTTTTTCACTTCTTTTAGGTTTTTGCTTCATCTATTATGATGATTTTTGGTGTTTCTTACTAAACTTCTTCCTCCCCACCTATTGGCCATTGTTCCATTCAACTTCTTTGGCTCAGTCTTCATTCGAATTGCTACTACCAACATTAATCCAGTTCCATCATGGACCTTGCATCTAGCTAAGAAATGGTTTTTCTCCATCATTTGAACTGGATTATTGTTGTAGTCATATTGGACTCACTAATAATTTCACAATTTCCTTTGAATTGAATTCCATTTGTTAGCACATGAAGAATGCGTGATAATTCCATTTTGCTGCTAATAAAGTAGACCGTGTTCATTTGTCCAGGCTGCTCTTGGACTGTTCACTTAGGCATCATTCCTCTAGGGTTGATAAACCTTATTTTTTAATGTGAATTCCCTCTCCTAATAGGCCATGACTATGGTATGGTCTATTCTAGCTGGGATGTGAATGTGTTGTCTCTATTCTATAGATAGTGGTTTATTTTGAATCTGTAGTAGGTACAGGTTTTGTAGATGGTAGGTATAATGGAGTTATATGTACTTCTTGGCAAATTTAAGAAATATTCCCTAAGTTTATCTTTAGTTTGTAGCACTATTTAGTTTGTAGGCATCTTCTTTTAGTAACCATTCATGAGTTCTTCTCTTACCTCCCATTGCTGAACAAAATTACCTCATCAATGAATAACAAAATTTATGTAGCAACACACACATCCTTAATTGGATTCTACAACTATTTCTTGAAAACATCCCTTATTCTGTGTCCATATCAATTTTAGGTTATTAGGTATGCATCAATGCATTATGTTGTTTTCTAAGACTCTTTTGTAGACCACTTTAATAGATTGCGTAACTGTTTATGATATTTTGTTTCCTGAGGACGGTATACTTTTGTGCTTATTAGTGTGTTTGGAAAATTAAATTGGATTTTAAGCTTGAATGTATTTGGATCTTATTGTCTTTTATTAGAATTACAAATGCTCAAATCTATGTGTTAATATTGCTCCTCTTCCCGATTCTTAAATGGTGCTAGCTCAATGGAAGAGCGCCTGTTTTATAAGCAGGAGGTTAGTGGTTCGATTCCTCCATGCCTTAATGATATTGGAATGTATTTATAAAGGTAAAAAATGTATTAGTGCAAGATGGATGTAATATTATATGCAACACTAAATGCAAAACAAGATGTAAAAGTGGATGTCACACCAAACACAAAAGTGGATGCAAAAGTCGACCTTATGTCAGATGCAAATATGGACACAAAAATGGATGTCACACAACACAAAATTGGATGCAAAGAGAGACTCAACACTAGACGCAATTAATGACTCAAAACTAGATTCAATACTAGGTCCAAAACTAAACACAATAGTAGACACAAAAATGGACTCCTAACTAGACATAAAATTGGACATTAAATTGAGCTCAAAATATGGTGTATCGATGGACATAAAACTAGGTGTAACACCAGGTGAAAAAATGGATGGAACACTTGGCGCAAACAAAAACTTAAAACGAGACACAATATTGGATGCAAGATGGGATGCAACATTGGACACAAAACTAGATGCAATATTAGATACAAACATGGCTACAAAACTAGGCACAACACTGGGTGCAACATTGGGCTCAAACATAGATGCAAAAAAAGACATCAACCGAGATGCAACACTAGGTGCAAACCTAGATGCAAAATATGACGTAAAACGAGATGAAACATTAGACACAAAAATGGATTAAAAAAAAGACATAAAACAAGATACAAAATTAGATGCAAATGGGGATGCAACATTATAAGTAAAATTGGATGCAAAACTAGACGCAACATTGGGCCAAAAATTGGATGCAGTCCTAGATGCAACGTTAGATGTAGAATTGGACACATAATTTTATGCAAAACATGGTGTTAAATTGGGTACAAGAATCGATGAAAAACTAGGAGCAAAATAAGACGCAAAATTGGATGCAAAACTGAGCGTGAAACTGGGTGCAAACAAGGATGTAACAAAGGACGGAAAAAAAGATGCAATAGAAGTTGCAAAATTGGGCGAAAATAAAGGCGTAACAAAAGATGCAAAAAATTGGGCACAAAAATGGATGCAAAAATGGATGTTAAAAAGGACGGAAAAAAAGATGCAATAGATGACGTTTTACGAAAATGTACAATAGCACCAGGTTTAGCGCCAGATTGTTCACCACAATTGGGAAAAATTTACACTAAAATATGGCGCTAAATTCGACGCTAAATCCAGTTTTTGTTGTAGTGTTAGCGTGGTTTTTATCTGAAATTCATTTAGTTTCATGTATATAGGCTCTTATTTGGTCTCTGAGTTATTTTTTCTTCCTCCTCCCCTCCTTGGCTATGATTTTGATCTGTTGTTTGATTATTGTGTATTGTATCCTTTATTATTAATTTCTCTTCATTTTCATTATCATCTTGATTTTGTTCTTTATTTATTCAATTGATATTTATATCCCTCCTTCTCCATCTTCTTATGGTTATTCACCTCATGAGTGAGTTTAATGAAGCAAGGGACCTTGGTTTGGGTTTCTTAGTGGAACCACCTTCCCTTTCCTTTAAACTAGTACTCAACCATCATAGTTCCTATTTCCATTCTCCTCCACTTGCACATGTTTACCATTAATGGGGTTGTCCCATAGTTAATGGCAATGCTAATTCCATTTTATGTTTGTGAAAAGGGATATTCTCATAGTCTAGATTTTGGACCCATCCATTGTCCTTATGGTCTATATTTTGGATCATGACTTGAGAAAGTCATCTCCTTCAAAGGTACACTTTTGAACTTTAAGAGTCCCTCATCCTAAATGTCACTCTACTACTTCTTGTTGATGGTAGTCATCCGCTTCATCTCGATCATTTCTTTCCTCCTTGTCCTTTTCTCCCAAGGTATTGAGGATTCTAAAGGATTTGATTGAGAGATATTCTTTAATTCTAGATATAGGTACCATATTGACAATTCCATCCCTCATTGAAGGCCAAATTTGGATTCAACCTAAGTCTATCAATAATTATAGATCACCCTATTGAGCTTTTCCTTGGTCCTTCTATCCACATATAATAAGTAAACATTCTTTCCTCCCTATGTACCTAGGTCATCATTGATAATCTTCAATGGTTCCCTACATTCTTTTTCATTGCTACTTGGTATGTGCAAGTTCGGGTACAATAATAGTTGAGGAATCCAAAACAATTCATACCTTTGAAAACCATCATTATTATTATTTTTTTGACAAAGAAAGGAGAGAACACAACAACACAATGCCAATTAAAATGTGTTTTTTAATGAATCACTTGTACAAACGTCATATTATATTTATATGCCCTTTTAACTCAAGTCATTTAGAACAAAATGTCACAATTTCAATTACACCATTGATGCAACATGTTAACCTTGAAAAAATTTGTATGTTACATTACATGTGTCTTGACACTAACCTCTAGAAAGGATTCTATGTTCCACCTTTTGTTGTTTCCCAAGTTTATCACTTAATGTATTCCAAATGCATAATGTCAACACATTTAATATTGATTTGTGTGTGCCACTATTAGTAGTTTGTTTTTTTCCACCCTTGATTTTCAGAGTGCATGGTCAACGAAAAACATGAGTAAATGAGTCTATTTTTATCTTTTAATCCAAAATTTATCTCCTGAATAAAAACACATCTTTTAATTGAAAACTAGAATGCCACAATTTCAATTACATCATTGATGCAACATGTTAACCTTACAAGATTTTGTATGTTGCATTACATGTGACCTCACATTAATTTCAGAATTAATTATAGATTCCATGTTTTGTTTGTTTCATAAGTTTGTTACTTAATAAACTTTATATGCATAATGTTAACCCTCGTTATTTTTATTTGAAAATTAAATTCCTTATTTATTTTTTAAATATTTTAATTAAAAATTAAATTCTTTAATGGAAAAAAATTATTATTGATTAAAAATTAAATTCTTTAATAAAACAATTATTATTGAAAAGTATTTTTTAGTAAAAATTGATAGTTGAATAATTATTGTTTCTAATAAAAAAAACTAAAAACAAAAATTTAGTTCAAAGGGAAGAGATGAAATGAACTAGCCCTTCAATTTTTCTCGTTTTTTACCAATTTTTCCCGTAGAGATGAAATGATCTCCGTAGAGATGAAATGAACTCCATCAATTTTTCCCACATAGATGAGATAAACTCCATCATGTTGGTATAACACAGAGTCTCCGTCGCAGTGGTTTGGAGCTTTTACAGTGGTTTGGTAGAAGGGAGTTGTGGTCGACATAAATCCCGAGGGGAATCGTCATTTTGAAAGGGGGGAGGGAATCCCATTTTCCTGAAAGAAAAATCTTCAGAGGCCTTACTCTTTTTCATTATCACTTAAATTTGTTCCAGTAGTTCCATCTCAGAGAATAAAAGTCAATGTAGTAATGCTCTATCAGCACTAGAACCCGAAGGTGTGGGTGATGGGGTACAAAACTTTATTAAAAGGTAACCAAGGTGCCTTAGCTGCACTTGACCCCGTTGTACAAATTCTATGGACCAAGGCAAGTTCACCACCATATTTGCCTCAACACTGTCAAGTTACCTCCGCAGTGATTTCTTGTCTGGATTTGGCTTCAGACCAGTCGAACCGAGAGATTACAGGGAATAAACGTGGTGCACTCTATGTAAAATATAAGGGGACCTTTGAAATGCATTCTCTATGGTGCAAATATATTTTTAATGAGGTAACAGATGTGTAAAAAGGCCTGAGCTTCGCTATCTCAGTCATTCAGCCTTTGCGAGGACTAAATATAGGGGCATTCTCTCCTTCTGTATACGTTGCAGTGGTACGTTCAGGAAGCATATTTATTATTGAAAAAAGCGTAGGAGAGAGGAAGGATGGCTCACCTTTTTTACTTTTGACAAAGAAGAGGGAAGGGATGTCCAAAGGGACAAGCTTAAGGTTTTGCATGTAGCAGAGGAATAAATCCTGGGGCGGCTGCATTGTAGATTGTTGGATCTCAAACAGGTTGAGATCCAATAACCCACAGGGCGGTGTCACAGTATTTATTACTCTTCTGCATGTTGAATATTGTTCGCCTAAGCTTAAGGACCCTTGATTGGCCTCATCTAGCCTGTAGCTTATATCTGCGACCCTTTTTTCAAACCTTTCAATGTTTTTTTTCTGGGAAACTTGGCCCATTATATTGTTGATAGTAACGAGTACAGAGCTCATGTGCGAATAGGAGTTAATACTGCTGCAACCTTATGAATCACTCATGCATTCTTTCCACCAGCTCTCATCGCCCCTCCAACGGGTAATAGCTTCGCTAAATATATGAAGGTATCTTTGATAGTTTCCTGTTATTTCAGGAATCTATTATTATAATTATTTAAATATATTGGTAAATCATAAGTATTTTGTTGTTTTTTTTTCGGACAGAGGCTTTGGGACAAACCACTGGTAATTGGCAGATTGACAAAGGAGCCGATGGATCCTCAAAGGGCTCTTCCTCTTGTTTTTAGGGCCCACGTTGTTTGCTTTGTAAGTGGTCTCTTTACAACATGTTCCTATCTTTAAGAAAAACATACTTAGTACATCCTGCAATAAATAGATTAAAATGTTGTTGAGTAAATGTTCTGTCACTAAGAACAGAAAGTGTATTTTAATATTATCAGCAACTAAGATTTCTAGTTCCATTCAAATATATTTATATATAGATTTCTAGTTCCATTCAAATATATTTATATATAAAAGTAGTTTTTCCAAAAGTAGTTTTTCCAAGACACATATTCCAGTAGATCTCCCCTTTATCATTTCGGAAGTTATCAAATATAGACAATTTACATGTCCAATGTCATGATCAGGAAGAAAAGAACCCTGTCCTGAAACCTGGAATTAAGTCTCCTTTGACAACTGAAAAACAGAAATACCTTGTAGTGGGATGTGCAACTCACATTAAAAGCAACATATATATGTTTCTCTGATGTAATGACACCAATGGAATAACACCTAATGTTGCCTCTAATAGCAATGATACAGGATTTATTCCAACTATTGCAATGCTCTATGATAGTCATGATGTTTCTTTTGACCAAGCTGCCTTGTTCTTTCACATTATGAGCACAGAACATAGAAAGTTAATATTTATATATACTCTAGGAGGGACAACCCTTAATGTAGTGTGTCATACATGAGTTATGGGGTTGGATTAAGGAGTTTTTGGATTGTTTCTTGACTCTACGGACAATTTTCAAAGCACTTAGAGACATTTGTAAGCGACTTAGAGAGACTTTTATAGAATTTGATAGATGGCAGGTATCGATGCTTTAAGTCAATATAAAGAATGGAGTGAGATCAACTCACATGCTCAGATATTCTACGCAAGTATTATTGCCCAACATATGAAAATACAATATTCCAAGAAGAATGAGTAATTCATCATTCACCCTTGGACTTGAAGAATGAAACTCTATAGTCCATATCTATCAATGGATAATCTTATTTTGAATGCAGAAATCGAAGAATTATGATCCAAGTTTATTTAATTTGTGAGGGACAAAGGTTAGGGTACCAAAGACAAAAATAGCAAAAGATAGCCAAATGGGGCGTACAACTTGAGTGGCCCTAATGGATAAGAACATATGTTCCTTTAGGAATTCACAAATCCCGAGGGGGGTAGGGTATGTACCCCTCTGTAGACTTTAGCAGTCAAATTGTTGTGCGGAGTGGGTCCCTTCTCCCATAGACAAGGGGGTTTCATACACTGATTTAGTGTCTGGATTGACCATGACAAACATTATCTCTTAGATAAAAATTATCAAAAGAAGTAGTGCAATATTTGTCATGTAGTTATGCATAACTGTTGCAAATGTTAGCACAATAATTCAAAATCAACTTAATTGGTTAATGATAGTCACAAGAACTAGCATGCATTCTATGGGATCTATGCTCACTGCATACAAGCTGGATATGGTGCATTCCTTACTAACTATATCTTAGGCTTTCATGAAAATATATCCCATAACAAGCATGAGATGGTGCATACCTCAATAAATCATCCTTCTGTCATAGTTCAATGTCTTATGCTCAATAATGCTCGAGAAATATGTGTTTTAAGTTTCAACAATAATCATTAGTAGTTATGAGGTTTCATGAACACTGTCTTCTTATAGTTGTTATATCACAGTACATTTGTCTTATTGTTCTACTTGTTATTTGAGCACGTTTTCAGGAGCACATTTTCAGATATGAAATTTTGGAGAGTATAAGCCTATAGGTTAATGAGGACAAAACTGATCTCATTCGATGCCCAAAACAGAAAGGAGGTTTACTAAAGAGAGAACTGCTTACTTCTCAGGGGATTAAATAGAGTATATAATTCCAAATGAGTTAATCGGGATAGAATTGCAATATTTACACCATTGTTTGTTGCCTTTGACACTAAGGTTAGAGTGCTTCTCATAAACCACTGTAGCAATCCAAAATAAAATAAAAATGAAGGTTTTCTGAAGATGCCTACTTCTCAGGGGATAAAACAGTATAGATCTCATGTCCCCTCCCATCCACTAGAGAGAGAACGCAACCATTACCACTATCTAGCCGATGTAGAAGCATCCATCTCGAAGTTCAATCTATTCACGTCTGTATTTTGATGGATTCCTGATTTTGCAGAGATCTATAGAGGCACGAACTCATCTTGTGTTCACTCTATTCAAATCTATGGATAAATTCTCCAACTTCCCAAGAGCAGAGAAATTGATCCTGTCATTGATCAATTTGACGATCTACGAAGAAATATCTCAGAGGAGATCGAACAACGGAGAAAGATCTCGATGGAAATTGACGGTCACCGTCTATTCCGCATCTACAGACAGATCAATGACTAATAATCAACTCGCAAGAATCAACAGTGTGGGCATCTTGAGTTTGCGGAATCGAGGAAAATGGAAAATATGATCCTGCATCCCGCAAGTTGTGGAAAGGAAAGTTGCAGTAGGAGATTTCTATCAGGAAATTCCACCTGTTAGCATAAGTCTTAGATAGATTTGATCATTCAGGCCATCGCCAATCCAAGAAATCTAAGCCCCATAACATAATTTAAAAATGCATTGAAGAAAATATACACAGATGCATACAATTGCAATTATACAGCAAAAGCAATTCATCAATTCAACACATTAGGTATGTTCATCATATTTCATTAAGAAAATACAAATGCAGAGATTAACATAGACAAGAATACTTATCTTGAAATAATTTTGTCCCACAACCAACTACGTCGCTGCAACGTTCCACCCAACCATAGGCCAGTGTGCTCATCAATGTCTCAGCAGCACTCCCACCCCTGAGTTGGGCATAATTGCCACAAGGAATAAGGAACACTAGAATTCTCACACACAGCCAAGGATACAACAAAACTCATCCAAGCCAACACAGTTGGGTTTATCAGGCCACACAACCAAGCCATCTCACGACTGGGTTTATCAAACTAATCAACCAAGGATTACTCACAAGGACAAACACAACAAGACATAGCCAAGCCCACAGATAGGTTTATCAGGCTATTATCCAAGCCACCCTTTAAGTTGGGTTTATTGGGCTTCTAAGGCAGTGGACAGGAAGAACTACTAAGCTAGTGAGCTCATCCATAGAGCTAAGGAAACCCTCACAAGACCTATCTGACCTAGAATCCATGTTTTCTACACACCCAACACAAGGAAATGTCCCCTTCTCTACTCCAAATTCCCTCAGGCTACACCTTCTTTTCCAGTTCTCTTCAGGATGTGCATAGCAGATTCACCAGCCACTCTTATCTTATTATGAGGTTCCACACTAGTTTTATCAAGCACATTCTACATCTCTTCCACTCCTAAGTCTTGTATATAGTTCATACCAAAAACAGGGTGTACATCACAGCAAACCACAGGGACACACAACAACACAGGCTTCACTCTGATGCATAAAGTAACAGGGTCTCATAACACTGAGCAGTTATGGATAATACTACAACACAACAACGAGGGTCTCAACAAAGGAAAAATACTTGCAGAAATGTGTAGCAACACCTTCTAGCTCTCACTATGTCTGTCGAATCAGGAAGAATGATCAACACATGGGTGAATGATCGTAAACAATTAACAACCCCCCCCCACCCCGTGAATGAAGGATGGATGATCAAAACATCCCGCCGCTCCCCAAAACGTGAGGGAAGATGAAAATGTGAATGCATGAGGGAATGGGCATACGTTTTTGGGTGTTTTATTTTGACACATGGATTTTCCCCAATGGCTCAAGGTTAAGAATTCCCCCTCCCTATTCCTTGTGAAATCATGCCCCCATATCTTTAACATTGCGGCGCATAGCTAGTTGTGGTATTTTTATTAATTTGAATTTTACATGATGTCTCAAACATATTGTGCCTAGCTAGCACATAAACCATCTACATCGATTTTAAATGCCGAAACATAAAACACTAAACCCATGGTGGGTCCTTTGCCTTAAGCTCCACACCATGATTTAATACAATATTTACATCATATGCAATTTAATACCATGGGGTCAAAACTGGGGTGTCACATTCCCCTCCCCCTTCAATAGCACTATCCTCGGTGCTTTACAAAAATTTAACAATATGTTATACTGGCACCACCTCAGTGCTCTGCAAAATTGAACAAAATAGATGTGCCAATTGCATGGCATCCTCCAGCTTCCACGTATCCTCTTCAAGACCACAGTGCTTCCTCTGCACCTTTATTTGTCCAATGGCACAATCTGGAACTCTTCCAAGTCCTTTCTTTCATGCATCATCACACACCACAAGATATTTTCCTAGTCTTGGAGAGTCCTTCTCCTCATCTTGGAACGTTTCCCGTGTGTTTGGAAACCAAAAATGCATGTGCTCAAGCCCCAAGCAATGAGTCAATTCCCTTATTAGTATTCACAATATTTTCCCAAAATCATAGATGAATCACATGCACATGTATATTGATATAAAATCAACAAAAAGTTGTCAAGTGAACCAAATACTCATCTGCATAAGTGTCTTCTTTTGGTTCCATAGGTACCCGACTTGGCTTCATACAACCATGGCACTCACAACCCCTCCCCACCCCATACCTGGGTGTGCATTAAAGGGTAGCCAAATTTCTGCAAGCCTCGAATCACCTGAAAATACCTTTCAACCGAGGTCTGATAGCTTCATCCTTGAGCCCAACACCTCTTCATTTGCTTCAATAGTAGTTTTGTTCAAGAGCCTGCACCTCCTCTAAGTGCTTACCAATCTCAGGTGCTTCCTTCCCGAACACCACAATGAATTCCGTTCATATGTCAAATTCATTCCTATAGGATGCAATCTATAATAATTGTTTCAAAATCATGGTGGAATCATATGCTCATGTATATTTAAAGAAAATCAATAACAACAAAAGTTTGATAAGTAAACCAAATACTTATATTTATAACATCTCCTAACACCTCCTTGGGTTCTCAAAGGTAGCTCTAATTTATGTGCCTAGCACCTCTTCCAATGCTCACCACTATTCAGGCGCTTCCCTTCCAGGAACCATAACAAATTAATTCACATGTTAGATTCATTTCTGCGGGGTTTATTTCTTACCAAGATTTCTGAAATATTAACTGAATCATTATGTACATGTGAAATCACAAAAAATAAACTGGGATTTCCAAGTAATCCAATACTTATTTGTATAGCATCTCTCAACCGAGATCCAATCAGCCCTGCTTCAAAACCTAACACCTCTTGGGGTGCTCAATAACAACTTTATCTTAAGGGCCCAGCACCTCCTCCAAGTGCTTACCAATGCCATTATAAAATTTCAAATCATAGGTTCCCAAACCTATTCCAAATGCATCCCTCCAGGAAGCCATGTACACCCAGTACATCCTTCTGAGTATCCATGTAGACTCGGTACATATTTTCTTCATCTCACTTGCATTGCATTCAATCATGCAATTCATATGAGATGTCATCAAAAATTTCAGTCATATATTTTCAACCCTATTTCCAACATATCCCTCCGAGAAGCTATGTACACCCAGTACATCCTTCTAAGAAGCTATGTACTCCAAGGGAGTACTTCCATGATCTCACCTATGTTACATACAAGTATTCATTTTACATGAGATGTCATCATAAAAATTTTAATCATAGATTTTCAAATCTATTTCATGCATACATGATTTTCCAAATATCAAATGATCAATAACATTGATAGTCAAAATAAAAATCTGAATTCACAATTCTGATTCCTACAAAAAATCATATTTTCGTAACCATGAGGTCATCCTCATATTGTTTGGCTTTTGCAAGTGGGATTACTCATCCCTTACTTATGCACGCTGCCCAAAACCTAGACATCCACATACAACATGTCATCCTGACACAATTTTAAATCAGCCAAACTATCACAGTTAGCAACAGGAACTTAAAACATCAAGTAATGTAAAACAAGCATATCCATTGTTAGCATGATTCAAAACCATCACAGGAGATCACAGTCTCCCTTAATCAACAAAAAAACCTACAATCTAAAGTTTTCAAAACCCGTTCTCAATCATGAGATCCTTATCATGGCACATGGTATCTTCCTGCCCTGGTTTTCATTGGGCACCACCATACTACTATGCTTATGTCATCCTACCTGAGTCTTCAGGAAGTACTCATATGTAGGTCCATACACACAAGGGCCACTTCCTCATGGAACTACAAGTTCACATGCATGCTTCCTTAGCCTACACATAGGCTTCACTTTACATGCAGAATACTATTTAGTGAACTTCCTGCAATACCCTGCAAGTCCCACAAAATATATTACATCTGTTAACTTTCTTGGAGCAGGCTAACTCATCATGGACTCAATCTTTTCAGGGTTTCTAGATATTCCTTTATTTGAGATAATGTGACCCAAATGATGAATTCTATATTCATGGAAGTCATACTTGGTCAACCTTGCATACAACTTATGCTTCCTGAGCAATTTCAAAGTCAGCCTCAAATGTTCCACATGTTCTTCCTCATTCTTAGAATAAATAAGAATTCCATCAAGGAAAACAAGAACAAAACTGCCCATATACTTACTGAAAACATTATTCATGAGGCACATAGATGTAGCTGGTGTATTTGTGAAACCAAATGATACCACTACAACATTAAAAGATCCATACCTTTCTCTAAAGGTTGTCTTATGAAAATTTCCATCCTTGACTCTTACCTGATGGTCACCAGACCCGAAGTCAATCTTGGAAAAATACCTTTGATCCCCTCACTTGACCAAAGAGGTCATCGATCCTAGGCAAAGGATACTTGTTATTCACAGCGACCTTGTTCAATTTATTGAACCAATACACAACCAAGGTGTATCATCTTTTTCTTACTCAAACCAAACTGGTGCTCCCAACGGGTACACATTCGACCTGACATACTTATTTTCCCACAACTCTTGTAGCTACATCATCATCTCTAGCAAGTTTGGTGTACTCACCCTGTAGGGTGTCTTCGACATTGATGCTTCCCCCGGAACGAGTTCAATTATGAAATCAATGCCCCCTTTTGGAGGAAGCTCTAGAATTTCATCTGGAAAAACATTCCTGAATTCCTACAACACATGACATCCCTCCAACCTAGGAGTATCATTCTCTGTTGCCTCCACAACCTGAGCTGCATACACTCTGCAACATTTCCCACAGAACTTCTTCAGCTGTATTTCTGAAGACTTCCTTCCAGAGATCACTTTTTGGAAATACCTTCACAACCCTTAGGTTTCCTTCTCCTCCAAGCACTTCAAAGGTATTGTTGTAACAGTCAATCATTTTTCTCTGTGCTTCTAACCAATCCATTCCAATGAGGACATCATATGATCCAAGTGGTAGAAGATTTAGATCTACACAGGTGACTAACCCATCCATGACTAATGAACAATTCATTACTGCCTCACTGATCTTATTCTTAGTTCCAGTGGCTAGTTGGACTAACCATGACCTTCTATGCTTTGAATTCTTCAAGGTGCACATCTCATCAAGTCTAGGGGTGATATAGTGAATTCATCAAAACCGAAACAGTCTATTTATCAATCTCACCATCAACTTACACCACAGTTGATGGATGATCTTCTGTAACGCCCCGGTTTTGACCCCGTTTCACTAGACGTATATGATGTATATATATATTGTAAATGATCATGGTGTGGAGCTAAAGGCCAAGGCCCCACCATTGATCGGTAATGTTATGTTTTGGATTTAAATTGTCACTGATTGAATATCGGGGCATGCGACACATATTAAGTTTCAGCATCATGTAAATATGCATCATAATTAATTAATGGACACAACCAGCTACGGTCGTGGCAAATAAATCGAATGGGGCATGATTTTCTCAAGGGTAAGGATGTGGGGGAATTTGTCAAACCTTGGCCAAAGAGGGAAAATACCCATGTGTCTTCTTCCTTTGTTTAATTCCAACCACTTTCATTAAAAACTGACTGCTGGTGGTTGAGGCAGTTATGGATGGGAGTGGAGTGTGGGAGGACTGTCAGTCCATGCCCACACCCACACTCCACCAGCGGATTGAAACTCATGTTGGGGGAAAATAATGACCACGATTTTGGCTGCTCATCACTCATGCACAGGCTCTGGGCAGTTTTGGTCTCACGTATCTACATTTTCTGGGGCTCCACGAGTTTGTTGAACACCCACGCACTTCCCATTTGGCCGCTCACTGTTTTCACGCACAGGAATTTCCCTGGGTTTTACCCACGCGATTTTCTCCTGCAAATTCGCGTCCTCTCCATTGCTGTGCATTCTCACACAGAGGGATTCCTTCCCATTTTGGTCTTCACACATAGGATTTTGCTGGATTTACCCACGCAACAGTTTTCCTCTGTAGATTGGTGAATAGGGTGGCCGTATCTTGCACTCATGGGACGATTTTGGGTTCTACATTGCTGCTCACGCTCACCCACAGGCTGGGAGACTGTAATTTATTCCCCAACTCGGTCTGTGTATGTTTTCTGGGTGATTTCATTGCCCAGGACGGGCTGTGTTTTTCCACGTTGTTGGTTGTGTTGGTTGTGGTCTTCCTTACATGCTGGGGGGCTGTTGTAAATTCACCTAAGAGTCATTTTGGCCATGATAGGGCCAATAATGACTTAGAATTCATTTTCCATGTTTAAGCTGTGACAGTTGACTTGATTACATACGTGCAATTGTTGGTCTTCGGACTGTGAGAGGAGCAGGGATGTTGGCTTAGTTTTGCTTGATAAACCTGGTGGCTAGAAGCACACAGACAGAGCTAGAGGGATGGCCTTCTTCTCCGTCACCCCTGAATAGCACTGGAAGGGAATGCAGGGCCTGAGGGACTGTGTAGCAGAGAAGGGACTAATTCCTTGTGTTGGGTGTGGATGGGTGTCTTAGAGGTCAGGCTAGTTCTGGTGTAGGTGTCCTTGGCTTTGTAATGAGCTCACCAGCTTAGCAATCTGCCTTCTCTAACTCCCTAATCGCCTGATAAACCCAACTGTGTTGGCTTGGCTTTGTTTTGTGTATCCCTGGCTATGTGCAAGCCTGCTTGTTCCCTTATTCCTTGGAGAATCATGCCTAGCTTGGGGGTGGCAGCGCTGCTGAGAGATTAAGGAGCACGCTGGCCTATGGTTGGGTGGAACGTTGCAGCGACGTAGCTGGTTGCGGGAGGAGTTCTTCATAAGATAAGTGATCTGTCCATTTTACTTCTGCAACTGTAATGTCTGTTAATGAATATGTAATGAACATGTTGAATGAATGCTTGTTTGAATGAATGTTGTTTCCACTGTGTCTGGTAAATAGTTGCATCTGTGCATGAAACAAATTCAATGTGCATGGTTAAGCATTCTATTCAGTAAATTTTATGTCTGTACATGTTCATGGGGCACCTAGCCTGGGTGGTTTAAGCCATGGAGATCGCATCCTCTTTGCCGGTCGGAGGCATGGGGATGTGACAGCATGGTATCAGAGCTTTGGGTTGCAGCAATGGACCTCTATGGGCCAAGAAGATGCAGTGACAGAAGGTAGAATAACCTTCTCTGTTCAGCAGAGCAGCAGCAAGTTTCAAAAAAAAAAATTCCTAAGTGTTTGAACAGTGGTTCATCGGAGCACTAAGTGGAATCAACTTCCGCTGTGGCGGAAGGATTCAGCGTTTGACAGCCCGCAGTTGCGGCTGTGAAAAGGGTTAGACCGCCGACATAGTAATGGGTCCGATTGCCGACGAAAAGAAATTTTGAAAAATAGTTTAAGTGTTGGAGCAGTCGAAAGGATTGACGAAATTGAATTCCGCCATTGCAGAAGGTTTAACCTTTTCCCATCCGCCGTTGCGGACGGCGAAGAAATTCCGCATCCGACGTGAAAGACCGCCGACAGCCGACGCGGTCAAAGAAAGAAAAATTTTGAAAATTTGTCTAAGTGTTGGGAAATCGGAAGGATTCGTACTTTTGTGGTCTATTGTTGCGGAAGCAGAAGCATTAAGGCTTCCGATCCAAAAGTCAGCCGACGCCCGACGATTAAAGTCGTTCTCCGTAAGTGCCGATCGAGAGGAGTTAAGGTTTGGCGAGCCGCCGTTGCGGAAGCCAAAGTCATTTGGCTTCCGATGTGAAAGTCTGCCGACATCCAATGTTCAAGTTGTTATAAGTGCCAAATTGGAAGAGAAAGCCTTCCAGGAGCTGATTCGGCAGAAGGAAGAATGGAAGAGGAGCCGATTCTGCGGAAGGAGGAATGGTTCTGGGAGCCGATTCAGCAGAAGGATTGGAGCTTCCGAGAGTCGCCATTGTGGCTGCCTAAATGACTAAACCACCCGAAGCACAAAGGCTTCCGACAGCCGATCAGAAAGACAGCCAACAGCCGATCAGAAAGACAGCCGACAGCCGATTCTGCACAGGGAAAATTTGCATTTTCGGTGGGATTTTTCCAGCATATTTTGACTGTTCCTCAGTGAAATTTTGAGTTGTTTTACAGAGGATTTTCAGGGGATAAAACGAGAAAAGAGGCAGCGATCTAATGCGCCAGATTGCACGAAAACCAATGATTTACAAAACAAAACAAAACAAAAACGAGGGCGCTTCCCTCAACCCGCCCTGCAGTGGCGGAAGCCACAAGGGGGAAAGCCCCCTTGACCCCCATCGTCCCCTTTAGATAGTCATTCCTTGAGGAAGAAAATTCTATGTTGGGAATTTGTAATTTTATGATTATTCCAAGAGAAGGTAAGTAATGTTGATTTGTATCAATGTATGCATCTAACAATTGTGTTATTAACACGTTTGCAGAATTATAGTCACCTTCAAGAGAAGTATTCCAGGTAGTGCAGTTTGGTAAGTAAGGGGTGGTTCAATATGAGAACCCATGATGGATATGATGCTCGGTATTTTGATGAGCATGCCCGAGATTCCATGGGAGAAAATGTACGTAATAGAAATGATGACATAGAGTCTAATGGAAAGAGATTCCAAGAGACACCGTCAGATGTTGCGGCCACTATGAGAAGCTTAATTAAAGCCCAGGAGGAGCAACATCAGTTGAATGCTGTTATGCTATAGAGTTTGATGGACTTGCAAAGGAAGATAGACTCTAGACGAGGTACAGCAAAACCAGAAGGCAGTAAGAGCAGTACTAGGAGAAAGAGAAGAACTTCTAGTGGAACATCTGATTCTGAAGAATCCAGTGGGGATTCAAGTTCTTCTTCTCATAAAAGAAAAAGAAAGAGACACCATAGGGATCGCTTTCGTGATGAATTCAAGAAAGCTAAACCTCCTACGTTTGATGGTGAGGTAAATACTGGACAAGAGGCTGAGGCTTGGCTTCTTGGGATTAAAAAGTACTTTCAAGTGCATGATTATTCAGGAAACTTGAAGGAAAGAGTTGCCATATTCAATATGAATGGGAGAGCATCCATTTGGTGGGAACACTTCAAGCAAGTGAAGAGGATCAATGAAAGGAGACTGAAGTGGAAGCAATTCAAGAAGTACTTTAAGCAGAAATACCTATCTGACAGGTATTATGATGACAAGATCAAGGAATTCCATGAGTTGAGGTTGGGACAATAGACCATGGAAGAATATGCTAATAAGTTTTTGGAGCTGTTGAGGTATGTTCAATACATTAGAGATGAAAAAGTAAAGGTCCAACATTTTCTGAGTGGATTACCTCAGTCTTACAAAGATCGAATTGAGTTTTATGAACCTAGAACTCTTGAAGAAGCAATAAGGAAGGCTAAGTATTGCTATGAGCAAAGCAAAGGTAAACCTGATTACCATAAGGCATGGAAAGACAAGAAGAATGAGAAGTTTGACCAAAGAAAGAAAGGTTTCAAACCTTCTAGCTTCAGGAATCAGCAGAAGCAACCGTCCCAAGCTGCGAGTAAGCCAGTTGGAGTGACAGGAGAAAATCCTAAGGATCCACAACAGAATAGAGGGCCGCTTCAATGTTGGAAATGTGGAGGACCCCACATGCGTAGAAATTGTCCACTCGAGAATGAGAGTCCAAGGCCAGCCTATAACGTGCAAGAAGCAGAAACAGTGGGTCAAGTAGCAAGGAAAGTTCCTAGGATCTATGCAGCACTAGAAGACTGCCAGGCAGATCACCAGTCAGTTGTGGTTGAAGCAGCAGGTAAGATTGTTGAGCAACCTGTTTCTATTTTGATTGACCCTGGCTCTACTCACAGTTACATTACTCCTAGAGTAGTGGATATTTGTGCCTTTAAGAAAGTAAAGCATAGGAAGTCTTGGTTAGTCCAGCTAGCCACTGGAACCAAGAGAAAGGTCAGTGAAGTGGTAGAGAAATGTCCGTTGGTCATGAATGGATTAGTCACGCGTGTAGATCTGAACGTTCTACCACTTGGTTTGTATGATGTTCTCATTGGAATGGATTGGTTAGAAGCTCACAGGGTAAAGCTTGATTGTTACAATAAGACTTTCGAATGCATGAATGAAGAAGGGAACCTCGGAGTTGTGAAAGGCATTCCAAAGGTGATTTCAGTGAGGCAGGTTTCAGCAATGCAGTTAAAGAAGTTCTGTAGGAAGGGTTGCTAGTTATATGCAGCTCAGATTTTGGAGGGAACGAGAGATGAAACTCCGAGGTTGAAGGACTATCAGGTGTTACAGGAATTCAGGGATGTGTTTCTTGATGAGATTCCAGGGCTTCCTCCAAAGCGGGACATTGACTTCACAATTGAACTTGTGCCAGGAGCCGCACCAGTGTCCAAGGCACCCTACAGGATGAGTACGCCGGAGATGCTAGAATTAAAGATGCAGCTGCAAGAGTTGTTGGACAAGAAGTATATTCGGCCGAGTGTGTCTCCTTGGGGAGCACCGGTTTTGTTTGTGAAGAAGAAAGATGGTACACTCAGGTTGTGTATTGACTACAGGCAGTTGAACAAGGTTACTGTGAAGAATAAATATCCTTTTCCTAGGATTGATGACCTCTTTGATCAAATGAGAGGAGCAAGGGTATTTTCCAAGATTGACTTGAGGTCTGGTTACCATCAGGTAAGAATCAAGGATGAAGATATTCATAAGACTGCCTTCAAGACAAGGTATGGGCACTATGAGTTTGTAGTGGTACCATTTGGTCTCACAAATGCGCCAGCTACATTTATGTGCCTTATGAATAGTGTCTTTAGCAAGTATTTAGACAAGTTTGTTCTTGTTTTCCTTGATGACATTCTTGTATATTCTAAGAATGAGGAAGAGCATGAAGATCATTTGAGATTGACATTGAGTTTGCTCAGGGAGCATCAGTTGTATGCAAAACTGAGCAAGTGTGACTTCTATAGAGATAGAATTCAGTATTTGGGTCACATTATCTCAAAGGAGGGTATATCTGTGGACCCTGAAAAGATTGAAGCCATTATGAATTGGCCTACTCCAAGAAATGTGACAGATGTAATATCTTTCATGGGACTTGCAGGATACTACAGGAGATTCATTGAGGGATTCTCCAAAGTTGCACATGCCATCACTTCTTTGCAAAAGAAGGGGATGAATTTCGAATGGACATTGAGGTGTGAAGAAAGCTTCCGGCAATTAAAGAATCTTCTCACCAGTGCACCAGTACTGAAGGTCGCAGATCCAGAGAAAGACTTTTTGGTGTGCACTGATGCATGTGGACAAGGGCTTGGAGGAGTCCTTATGTAGGATAACCATGTGATATGTTATGAGTCAAGAAAGCTGAAGGAGCATGAGAAGAACTATGCCACTCATGATCTAGAGCTTGCAGCCATAGTACATGCTCTCAAGATGTGGAGACATTACTTGATGGGTAGAATATTTGAGCTCAAAACAGACCATTGTGGTTTGAAATATCTATTTGATCAACCTACTTTGAATGCTAGGCAAGCAAGATGGCTAGAGTTTTTATGTGAGTTTGATTTTGAAATCAAGCACATAAAGGGAAAAGAAAACAAAGTAGCGGATGCACTCAGCAGGAAAGTGCAAGAAATGCATGTGGCATCTCTTAGTATTTGCCAATCAGATTTGAGGCAGCAGATTGCCAATCATGTTACCGGAGATGAATTGTATGAGCAAGTAAAAGACAAATTGCAACAGCAAAGTCTTGAGAAAAGGTATGAGGGATATAAATTGGAAGAAGATGGACTTCTCACGTTTAAAGGCAGAGTTTATATTCCAAACGTAGCATATTTGAGGAGATTTGTTATGGATGAAATCCATCAAGCTCCGTATTCTGGTCACCCAGGATATCAGAAGACAGTCGCTACAGCGAGAAAGCAGTACTTTTGGCCAGGTATGAAAAAGGATATGGCTGAATACATTTCAAGGTGTATAAAATGTCAATAGGTAAAGGTCGAGCATCAACATCCAGCAGGTTTGTTGCAGCTTTTTCCAGTTCCGGAATGGAAATGGGAAGTTATTTCCATGGATTTTATTACAGGATTGCCAACGACTTGGAGGCAACATGATTCTATCATGATTGTGGTAGACAAGTTGACAAAGGCATCACATTTTATACCGGTTAAATCTACGTATGAGACTGGCGATATTGCAAGGATATTCATGAAGGAGATTTTCAAATTGCATGGATTGCCTAAGGCAATGGTCTCTGACCGAGATGTCAAGTTCACTTCCAACTTTTGGAAGGGGTTGTTTGCAGATTTGGGTACAAAGCTAAACTTCAGCACTACATACCATCCTCAGACGGATGGGCATACAGAGAGAGTTAATCAGGTGCTTGAATATATGCTTCACATGTATGTGATGGACAATCCAACCAAGTGGGAAGACTACTTGCACTTGGTGGAGTTTGCTTATAACAACGGACATCAAGCATCCTTGGGGATGAGTCCATATGAAGCTTTGTATGGAAGAAGGTGTAGGACACCTGTGACTTGGGATAATCCGGTGAACAGAATTGTGCTTGGACCAGAATTGCTCAAGGAAATGGAGCAAGAGGTTGTAAAGATCAGGCAGAAGCTGAAAGCAGCACAGGATAGACAGAAAATCTATGCAGATAAGCATAGGGTGAACAGAGATTTCAGTGTTGGGGATCATGTTTACCTCAGAGTGAGGGCAAGGAAGAGTTCCTTGAAGCTTGGAAGTTGTGCCAAGTTGTCACCAAGATATTGTGGGCCATTTGAAGTGCTTGAAATAATAGGGCCATTTGCATATAGACTTGCATTGCCTGCTAGCACTAGAGCTCATAATGTTTTTCATGTTTCTTTGCTTAAGAGATATGTGCATGATCCTAACCATGTGATAAATTGGGATGTGATTCAGGTGGAACCCGAGGGAGAGTTCCGAATCGAGCCAATGCGCATCCTCGACGGGAAGGTCACAATGCTCCGGAACAGAGCCATAGGTCAGGTAAAGGTGCAATGGGAGCACTTCGGACCTGAAGAGGCTACATGGGAGCTGGAGGATGCCATGCGATTGGCCCATCCATTTTTGTTCAATTCTGCGGAACACTGAGGCGATGCCAGTGTAGCATTTTGTTCAATTTTGTAAAGCACTGAGGACAGTGCTATTGAAGGGGGAGGGGAATGTAACGCCCCGGTTTTGACCCCGTTGCACTAGATGTATATGATGTATATATATTGTAAATGATCATGGTGTGGAGCTAAAGGCCAAGGCCCCACCATTGATCAGTAATGTTATGTTTTGGATTTAATTGTCACCGATTGAATATCGGGGCATGCGACACATATTAAGTTTCAGCATCATGTAAATATGCATCATAATTAATTAATGGACACAACCAGCTACGGTCGCGGCAACTAAATCGAATGGGGCATGATTTTATCAAGGGTAAGGATGTGGGGGAATTCGTCAAACCTTGGCCAAAGAGGGAAAATACCCATGTGTCTTCTTCCTTTGTTTAATTCCAACCACTTTCATTAAAAATTGACTGCTGATGGTTGAGGCAGTTATGGCTGGGAGTGGAGTGTGGCAGGACTGTCAGTCCATGCCCACACCCACACTCCACCAGCAGATTGAAACTCATGTTGGGGGAAAATAATTACCACGATTTTGGCTGCTCATCACTCACGCACAGGCTCTGGGCTGTTTTGGTCTCACGTAGACATTTTCTGGGGCTCCACGAGTTTGCTAAACACCCATGCACTTCCCATTTGGCCGCTCACTGTTTTCACGCACAGGAATTTCCCTAGGTTTTACCCATGCGATTTTCTCCTGCAAATTCGCGTCCTCTCCATTGCTGTGCATTCTCACACAGAGGGATTCCTTCCCGTTTTGGTCTTCACGCACAGGATTTTGCTGGATTTACCCACGCAGCAGTTTTCCTCTGTAGATTGGTGAATAGTGTGGCCGTATCCTGCACTCACAGGACGATTTTGGGTTCTACATTGTTGCTCACACTCACCCACAGGCTGGGAGACTGTAATTTCTTCCCCAACTCGGTCTGTGTATGTTTTCTGGGTGATTTCGTTGCCCAGGACGGGCTATGTTTTTCCACGTTGTTGGTTGTGTTGGTTGTGGTATTCCTTACATGCTGGGGGGCTGTTGTAAATTCGCCTGAGAGTCATTTTGGCCATGATAGGGCCAATAATGACTCAGAATTCATTTTCCCTGTTTAAGCTGTGACAGTTGACTTGATTACATATGTGCAATTGTTGGTCTTCAGACTGTGAGAGGAGCAGGGATGTTGGCTTAGTTTTGCTTGATAAACCTAGTGGCTGGAACCACACAGACAGAGCTAGACGGCTGACCTTCTTCTCCATCACCCATGAATAGCACTGGAAGGGAATGCAAGGCCTGAGGGACTGTGTAGCAGAGAAGGGACTGATTCCTTGTGTTGGGTGTGGATGGGTGACTTAGATGTCAGGCTAGTTCTGGTGTAGGTGTCCTTGGCTCTGTAATGAGCTCACCAGCTTAGCAATCTGCCTTCTCTAACTCCCTAATGGCCTGATAAACCCAACTGTGTTGGCTTGGCTTTGTTTTGTGTATCCCTGGCTATGTGCAAGCCTCCTTGTTCCCTTATTCCTTGGAGAATCATGCCCAGCTCAGGGGTGGCAGCGCTGCTGAGATATTAAGGAGCACGCTGGCCTATGGTTGGGTGGAACGTTGCAGTGACGTAGCTGGTTGCGGGAGGAGTTCTTCATAAGATAAGTGATCTGTCCATTTTACTTCTACAACTGTAATGTTTGTTAATGAATATGTAATGAACATGTTGAATGAATTCTTGTTTGAATGAATGTTGTTTCCGCTGTGTCTGGTAAATAATTGCATCTGTGCATGAAACAAATTCAATGTGCATGGTTAAGCATTCTGTTCAGTAAATTTTATGCCTGTACATGTTCATGGGGCACCCAGCCCGGGTGGTTTAAGCCATGGAGATCGCGTCCTCTTTTCCTGTCGGAGGCATGGGGACGTGACATCTTCCTAGTGTTCTTCTAGTACTACGCAAATTTTAGGAATGGTCCCTACTACCTGACCCATAGTTTCAGCTTCTTGGGTGTTGGGGACTTGACCTCCATTCCCATTCTCAAGTGGACAATTCCTGCGCAGATGGGATCCTTCACATCCCCAACATTTGAGTGGTTTCTTGGGATTTTCCCTCATCACTGTGGCTGGCTCAATCTCAGTGTGTGATGGTTTCCTTTGCTACTTCAGGAGGTGAGAAGTTTTAAAACCTTTCTTCCTTGGGTTAAGCTTCACATTTTTCTTATGGGAATTTCTCCTACTCCCTTTTGCCTCTATTAAATGATGCCCAGAGTTTATCCATCTTTGGAGGTCTGCCAAAATCTATAGCATGACTGAATTCATCTGGTTCTGCTCTACCAATGGCTTGATCATCCTTTTATTTTCTTCTTTATAGCCCTGCAATTATACCCTCAGGATTGTTATGGTAGCTACAGCATCTTGGGAACTCTCTCATTCCCTTTTCCCAACAGCTTCAGTTCCATGACCTTGGATATTGTAAGTTGGCCTTACATACCCTTCTCCATGTGGAAAAATCCAGTGCAAATGGGATCCTCCACATATCCAACATTGGAGTGGCTTCCTTCCCTCTTGTGGGTCTCTTGGATTTTCCCCCATAGCATCTTTCTCGTGCCCACAGGGATCCTATGCATCATCCATGCTGTTAATTTTCTTGGTGTTGATCTTCTTTGACCTCCTTGGTCGGACCAAGATCAAATCTTCAATATGCACTATGACTCTGCAAAATGTGTTAGCAACATCATGTGTTAAACAATCTCATAAATAAAAATAAATTACTTACCAACCGCTTCTTGCAGGTATGAACGGTCAAGATCGTAGTAGAATTCAGAACATGGTCACGGTGCATTTCGTTGGGTTGGCTAAGTTTAGTAATTCTACTAAATAGCACTCTTTATTGCTGTAGTTTTCTTTCTGCAACCAATTGCCTTGGCACATTTATACCAATGTCGCAACCAGCAACCCTGTCAAATCACAACCTGGGTGTTCTTTTCCATTTTTATCTGTTTAACTTGGCCCATTTAGGCCCTAGTGTTGTAACCTTTTCTTTGATAGCTATCATCTTGGCCCATCCAGGACCAATGTTGTAACCAATAGCTCTGATACCACATTGTCACGTCCCCTCCCATCCACTAGAGAGAGAACACGACCATTACTACTATCTAACCGATGCAGAAGCTTCCAACTCGAAGTTCAATCTATTCACGTCTATATTTTAATGGATTCTCGATTTTGCAGAGATATATAGAGGCATGAACTCATCTTGTGTTCACTCTATTCAATTCTGCATATAAATTCTCCAACTTCCCAACAACAGAGAAATTGATCCTGCCAGTGATCAATTCGACGATTTATAAAGAAATATCTCAAAGGAGATCGAACAGTAGAGAAAAATATTGATGAAAATCGATGGTCACCATCTATTTCACATCTGGAGATAGATCAACGGCTGAGAATCAACCCGCAAGAATCAATGATGCAGATAGCTGGAGTTTTGGGAATTGCGGAAAATGGAAATTGCGATACTGCATCCTGCATACTGCATCTCACATTTTGCATATGGAATAGACCATTACAGAAAGAAGAGTTGCAGAAGTAGAAATCTGCGAAGTCACATCCCGCGTCCTACATCCTGCAAGATGGGGAAAGGAGAGTTGCGGAAGGAAATCTGTGGAAATAGAGATTTGAAGCCGCATCCCGCACCCCGCGTACACATCTCACAAGTTGCGGAAGGAGATTTCTTTCAGGAAATTCAACCTATTAGTAGAAGTCTTGGACATATTTGATCATTCAGGCCATCACTAATCTGGGAAATCTAAGCCCCAAAACATAATTTAAAAATGCATTGATGAAAATATACAAAGATGCATACAATTGCAATTATACAGCAGAAGCAATTCATCAATTCAACACATTAGGCATGTTCATCATATTTCATTAAGCAAATACAAATGCAGAGATTAACATAGACAAGAATACTTCTCTTGAAATAAGTTTGTCCCGCAACCAGCTACGTCATTGCAACGTTTCACCCATCCATATGCCATTGTGCTCATCAATCTCTCAGCAGCACTGCCACCCCCAATCTGGTCATGATTCCCACAAGGAATACAGAACACTAGCAGGCTCACATATAGCCAAGGATACAACAAAACTCATCCAAGCCAACACAGTTGGGTTTATCAGTCCACACATCCAAGCCATCTCACAACTGGGTTTGTCAGACTAATCAGCCAAGGATTACTCACAAGGCCAAACACAATAAGACATAGCCAAGCAACCAGATGGGTTTATCAGGCTAGTATCCAAGCCACCCTTCAAGTTGGGTTTATCAGGCTTCTAAGGAAGTGGACAGGAAGAACTGATAAGCTAGTGATCTCATCCACATAGCTAAGGACACCCTCACAAGACCTATTTGACCTGGAATCCATGTTTCCTACACACCCAACACAAGGAATTGTCCCCTTATCCATTCCATAGTCCCTCAGGCTACACCTTCCCTTTCAGTGCTCTTCAGGATGTGCATAGCAGATTCCCCAGCCACTCTTATCTTATTTTGAGGTTGCACACTAGGTTTATCAAGAACATTCTATGTCTCTTCCACTCCTAAGTACAATTTAGACCAAAACCAGGGTGCACATCATAGCAAACCACAGGGACACACAACAACATAGGATTCACTCTGATACACAAAGTAATAGGGTCTCATAACATTCTGCAGTTCAGGATAACACTGCAACACAGCAACCAGGGTCTTGGCAAAGGAAAAATACTTGCATAAATGCATAGAAACACCTGCTAGCTCTCATTGCGTCTGTTGGATAGGGAATAATTACCAATGCATGGTGAATGATCGTAAAAAATGAACAACCCCCCCCCTCGTGAATGAAGGATGGATGATCAAAACGTCCCACTGCTCCTTAAAACATGAGGGAAGATGAAAACATGAATGCATGAGGGAATGGGCATACATTTTTTTGTGTTTTCTTTTAACACATGGATTTAACCCAATGGCTCAAGGTTAAACATTCCCCCTCCCTATTCCTTGTGAAATCATGCTCCCATCTCGTTAACGTTGTGGTGCATAGCTAGTTGTGGTATTTTTATTAATTTGCATTTTACATGATGTCTCAAACATATTGTTTTTGGCTATCACATAAACCATTGGCATCGATTTTAAATGCTGAAACATAAAACACTAAACCCATGGTGGGGCCTTTGCCTTGAGCTCCACACCATGATTTAATACAATATTTACATAATATACAATTTAATACCATGGGGTCAAAGCTGGGGTGTCACAATAGACTTCCAAATGAGATGAGGATAGAATCGTAATATTTAAACCACTATTTGCTTCCTTTTAAACTAAGGTTATAGTCCTTCTCATAAACCACTGTATCAATCCAATATAAGCATCAACAAACACGGAGATTTCACTTGATTAGAAGAAAATTTTAAGGGTAAATTTCATACCTTAAAATGAGGTATAAAGCTTTGGATTACTAAATTTTTCACGATAACTAGGCTTGCTGGAGAACTATGGAAATACACACACACACACACACACAAAACCTTTCAGAGATGCAATTTGTGGACAGTGATGTAAATATAGTGATCTTCCAAGTTTTTCCAAGTATATACCAACAAGAATGAATTTATAGTTTTTGAGTATTAGGATTTCTTTCTTCTCAAGATGTAGACAGGGTAGATCACTATTTGATGTATTCCACTTAGACCTTGATTTGTTGAATATGACAAAAACATGTAACTTTTCATATCTTCAAATATAATAGATAGCAGTAGGGTGATTTTGAAAACATGAAAGTACAACAATTGGTATGTACTATGGATCTGTTCTCTTCCAAGTGGTTTCAAACAGAGTTACAGTGACAGTACTTCAACAATGATGATGTGAGAAAATCTAGTAATGAAAAGGAAAGTTTTCAAGATATTTCAAAGAGACAAAACATAGGCAATCCTGTAGCTTACTACTTTAAAATCGATTTCAAAAAATAAAAGAATGTAAAACAGAGTATATACCTTTAAATGTGTTAATTTTCTATTGCATGTGAAGGATAAATGGCTTGGAGGTAATGGCAAAGGTTTACTTGGATGTCATCATGAAAAAGAGATGCCAACAAAGGGCACCAGGGCTTAATTCTGTCCATAAGTAACAACAAAGAAATGCAAGATGATGAAAACATTACATACACCTTTGGGAAACTGCTAACCCAAAAAATGGAGCACCCAAAAAGGAAGTCGAATGAGATTAGAATCACCAAAGATATGCTCGAAATGTGCTCACAAAAGAGTATTTTAGACATAGTTTAGGGTTTATATGATATATATGATTATTAACAAAGGTTTCCATTCAAACAAGCCCTCAAATAAAATGTCTTACAAAAATTACAAATAGAGACTAGGAAAGAGGGAAAACTTGCTTCAAACCTACCTTTAACCTGTGCTCTGAAATGGTCATGAGAAGTCAAGAATTTAAAATGTTAGGGTTCCAATGAGCTTCCTCAAATTTGCAGTTGATAAATATTTTATTTTGGTCTTTCTCTATATGGATGTGGATGGCTTGTTTGAGTCAACAAACATGGCAAAGGAAATGAAACAAGCATCTAATCTTCTCTTTTTTTCTTTTTCTTTCCTGTCAAGATTCTTGACATCAACCTTATGGTCTATCATTGATACACTAGTTCTTGGTTTTCCCATCTATTATAGGGTTTTATTATGCTTGAACAACTGTATCTTTCTCCTTTCTCACTGTAACAAATTTTACCATCTCGTTTTCCGAATTCTAAAAGTAAGGAATAAATACGTTAAGGATATTGCATTTATGAAGAAATGATGTGTTTGTTTCCCAAGAATTCTTAAAACAACCCTCAAGGCTTTCTCAACAACCTCTAGGATATTATTTGAGACAAATTGTACTAAAAACAAGGGAAATGATGTGCAAGGTTGTGGGTACAATTACTACATAGCATGTACATCCTTCAATAGAGGGCTCGCTACTAGTTCAACCCTTCGGTGTCCTCAATGAATTAGTTGGAAATATAGCTGAATGGGGAGCGACATTTTGATATTTTTTTTCTAATACTATACATACTACTTGTTTACTGTTTTCTGTAGATGCATTTTAAATTTCTTTCACTAGTGGAAAATGAAAGATTAGTGACCAAAAAAATGACCAAAATCTGCATATCAATGACCACTTTTGGTTTGGCGATCGTTGGTGGCTAATTTACGGT
>LPNX010286477.1:356386-403437 GCA_001517045.1 Pseudotsuga menziesii | reverse complement strand
AAATGGGAAACAGAGCGGAATGAGCTAATAGCCCAAATCTCCCTGCTGAAAAAGGACCAAATCGATGAAAAAGAGATTATGGAGGAGTTGATGAGCCAAACTCCCACTAATGAAGACATGTCCATTGTGAATACTGAGAAACCATTAAACGATTTTTCTGCAGATGAATTACTAGTGCCCATGTCCCAAGTCAGCTTGAAGGATGAAGAAACAAGAGAATTAAAAGTGGAAAATGAAAAAGTCAAATCCGAGTTGGCCAAATTTACTGAAAATAAAAATAAAATATTGCAAGATAGAAATCAGCTACAAAAGAAATTTAATGAATTGAAGGAAAGAAACATCGGGAAGGGTCCTCTCCAAGGAGCAAAGCACATAATTTGGGATACATTATCCATAGAAATTACTAAATTCAGGCACTATTTAAATTTCGTTGATGATTAAAGCATATTGATCAATTTGGCCAATCAGATACTGAAGTTAGTAAACGAAACTATGGAGAGGAAACCCCTTGCCACAGCCCAGAATGCGTTAAACTTCTTAAATTCATTAACATACCAAAAGTTGCATGATATAGGCGTAAAGGACAGGATAGCAATGGTACTGTGGGCCAAAACATTTATCCATAAGCATCATCTAATGAAAGCAGTCCAGGACAAAGCTGATGAAATAGTCTCACAGGTTAATGACTTCAAACAGGATTTCAAAGAACTATTCGAAGACGGGCTTCCTTCCTTTTCGGATGAAGAGGGATGAATGTTTTCTCAAGAGCACTATCACAACCTGTTGGTACAAAGCCGCATGGATCATTCCAAATTTGACAATCTGGAAAAGGGGATGACAGGGAAATTCATCGTGGATAAGCTGACGGAATATTTTGAGATACTACAGAAATTCCTAATCATCAGGGGAAAGTTGCCTAAGGTGTCTTATGAAGCCTACATGGAGCTGGAGGTGTCCATTTACGAGATGATCGAATATGATATTCCAAGCGCGGAGCAATGGAAGGCCATAGAAAGATTCATAAAAATGAAATATATCCTTCATTCATGAAGAATAGGTGTTGCGTGCTGAGGAGATTCTTGGACGAGGCCATGTTACCAAGATGATTTTAACTTAATGATCTGTTAGGATCGAAGCTAGTAGTTTATTCCTAGGATTTAGGAATATAGTTACAAGACTTTGATTAAGACGTTTATTCAGTTATAAATCTTCTTGGAAGATGAAATGATTTTATGTATATAAGTGCATCTATTTTATATGATGGGGGTTGGAACCCATCTTGTTGTCGACTGTTTCTTCTGAAGACATACTTTTTTGAATAACAAAGTGAATGCATAAGAGTTATCAGAGATTCCTGCATCATTTACATTGCAGTCCGTATTTCTCTTTTTCTGTGATCGCTTTTTCCAGTGTAACACTTCATTCTGTTTTTCTTCATATCTGAAACATAGTGTTGAATGGTTAGAATTCATATTTTTTATGCTCTGATCATCGTTTCAGATATTTTATGAATGTTTCTACTAAAGTTAATATAGAACTCATCTTTGATGCTCTGTATTAATGGACTGTTCCTTGTTTCTTCTGTCTCACCCGAACTAAATGAATGACTGTGATGGAATGGCTATCTTTCCTTCGAAAAAATCTCATGCATATGTCTTTGTGATATTTTTATGTATATGTGACTCCATTTCCCAATGGTTACTTGTTGTTTCAACCATTTATACAACTCTTAAGTGTTTGAATTATATCTGGCCTTGTTAAATCTGTATTTGAGAGATCCCTCTCTGGAAAGAAGAGCCAGTTTCTTTCTAAAAGTGGTTTTGCTGTTACCTTGGAATTTATCTTTTGCAACCTGGGTACATTCTGAGTGCTAACAAATTGGCGCCGTTGCCGCGGACGAAAGTGCATATATTCCCTAGGGAGAACGACAAAGTTGAAGAAAGATTTCTGTGGGCAAACATGAATTTTTTCCAGTAGAAAGGTTGTATATTTGCCCTGGCGACTCCATTGTAGAAATTTTTCAGAACCTAAGGAGTCATTCTAGCTTCGAGAAGACACACGTAAGGTAATTCTGATACCAAAGTTTTAAAAAGTCTTGAAGACCTGGAAAAGTTATTTAAGAGAAAAGATAAAGAAAAGTTAGGTTTTCCTTTGTTTGGTACATCATCTTCTCAATATTCTCCTATTGATCTAGAATGGGAAGTTAATGTTGGAAGGAGTTTGTTGAAAACTAAATTTGAGTCTGATCTAAAGAATACTGAGTTTGATTCCCGTAGGTTGGAATCTTATTTTCTAGATTCCCTCTGGAGATATTTACAACAAACTACAAATGTTGAAACATCTTCCTCTCAAATTACTCAAAAGCCTTCAGTGCCTTTGAACTCTCCTAGACCAATGGCAGTCAGATTTGCTCCCTTGCGTTTTCCTGTTTTATTACATGACCTTCCTCAGAATTATTCCCAAAGAATTTCTTTGTTTGATGGAGAAGGTGACATAACCGCAAAGCAGCATGTTGCCAAGTTTGAAGATTTCATTGACTTAGAAGAAGTTGATTATCCAAATGTCAAAATGCGGTTGTTTGCTCAAATTTTGTCAGGTGAGGCAAAGAAATGGTTTAAAGATCTACCAGATGGGTCTATAATGAATTTTCAGGCTTTTCAGAATGCATTTCTAGATAGGTGGGATGATAAACATAATCCTCTACAACTCTTGTCTCAGTATAACAGTCTCAAAAAGGGAGGCTTTGAATCTATACATGAATTCTCTAGCAGGTTCATGAGGGTTTATAATTCCATTCCGGAAGATATAAAACCTTCTATGGCCGCTGCCAAATTACATTATGCCGGAGACTTTGACAATGATTTTGCATTCTCATTAAGAGAAAGGAAATCAGCAACCCTTGCTGCAATGTTTACAGATGCTTTGGAAGTAGAAGCAAATATGATGGCGAGTGGAAAAATGAAACATAGAGATATTGATAGGAGGAAAAAGGATGAAAATTTGCCTTCTACTTCTTCCTCTACTAATGATGTCAAATTTGAAATTATGTTGAAAACAATGGAAAAATTGATGGACAGATTAACTATGGACAATAGGGGGTTCAACAGAGAACAAGCCGACCCTCAAATCAGGAACCCCAATTTTAGACGACCAAATCCTCTCGTTCTTCCACAAAATAGGCAGAGAGACATACGAAACCCAAGAAATCAGGAAGAACAACAAATTCGACCACCATTCCCCAAAAATTATGTTGCTGATGAAGAAGACCCTACTGAAAATGAAATTCATCTTTTTGGAGAACTGGATTCAGAAATATATCTTATGGAAGAAGAACATAACATGTTTGAAAAGGAAGGTGGAAGTAAATTTTGAAAGGGAGACAAAGCAGTATCAAAGGGGTTATTTACATGCTATGGATGATGTGCAGAGGAAAATCAGATTAAGAAACATGGAGGTTTTTATAAATAAAGGGAAGGCAAATTCAAATCAGCCTTCCACGAGTTCCCTAAATGTTGAAAAGGGAAAAGAGGTGCAAAAAGAGTCTCTTGTAAATAAAGAAGCTGAAAATGAGATACAAAGGGACAAAAGAATGAAGCAAGTGGCCCCAATGGATGTAGAAAGGGCTGGTCCCGGTTTTAATTTGCAAAATGATCTTTCAAAGTTAAAAATTTATGTTCCATTTAACGAGTTGTTGAGAAACAGTGAATATAGAGACACTATAACAAGAATGGTCAAAGGTCAAGGGGAATCACAATCTAATATTTTGGAGTTGAATGACGATAATCCTGCTATTTCATTTGGGTCAAAGGTTGAAAATTTAGAAAATGAAGAGGTCCCTCCTTTCTATTGAGTTTGAATGTGCATGATATGGTGGTCCATAATGCTATGTTAGACTCAGGAGCATCACATAATTTAATGCTGAAGGGAGTAGTTGAAAGTTTGGGACTAGAAGTGAAAAGGACCTATAAAGACTTGTATTCTTTTGGCTCTAAAAGAGTAAAATTCCTTGGTTTGATCAAAGATATGGTAGTGACTCTGAACAAGTTGCCATCTAAAACTATAGTCATGGATGTGGTAGTAGCAGACATTCCACCTAAATTTGGGGTATTGTTGTCAAGATCTTGGACTTCGAAGTTAAAAGGTAGTTTACAAATGGATATGTCATATGCTACTATTCCTGTTCAAGATGGGAGCAGAAGGTTATATAGTGAAAAAAGAACTCCTTATGTAGTGAGCAGTCAAGATAAACCTGAAATTCATCATATATATGCTATTGATACTGATTTGGGGTCTTCCATTTTCTTCAATGATATTGTCCCATGTGATCTAGGAGCCACATTACAGGAGAAGTCCGAAGAAGATAAAAAAGAGGAGATGAAGAAACAAGATGCTTTGGAGGAAAAACAAAAAAGGGAAGGTTTATGGACTATGTATTTTGATGGATCTGCTGCAAAACTGGGTGCTGGGGCCGGTGTGTATATAATTTCTCCTACTCAAGATTTCAAAGCTTTATCATATAAATTAACATTTGAATGCACAAATAATGTAGCAGAATATGAAGCTTTATTACTCGGGTTGCATGCTTTGAAAGATTTGGGAGTGCAAAGGATAAAAGTTTTTGGAGATGCAGAATTGGTGATAAACCAAGTGAATGACAGTTGTCAAACAAGGAATCCTCAGATGAGGGCTTATAGGAACGAAGTGTGGGATATGATTGGAAACTTTTTCACAGAGCACATGATTCAAGTGGTTTCTAGGCATGAAAATATGGTGGTAGATTCTTCGGCAGTAGTTGCTGGAAAATTCAAGACCCCTATTGCTGGTTAGAAAGAATATCAGGTGGACATAGTGAATAGACCATCTATTCTGGACAATTCCAAATATTGGCAGGTATTTGAAGACGACATGCAGATCAGAAGGTTTTTGGAATTATCAAGAGAATTTGTAAATACTCATATTGACACCGAAAATGATGATGGTAAGAATTTTCAAGATGATGAAGAGCTTCACAAAAAAAAGGAAAGCACTGAAAAGTTGAAGGGAACCTTAGGAGGTAAACATATTATTCAATTAAAAAATAATTTCATACCAAGGGGTTTGATTCCTTTGGAAAAACTTTTTGATCAAAATGATGTGGCTAAGAATCCCAAAGTAAAGCCTGTTGAGAATGCTGTTGAAGATAGGAATATTGGCACTGAAGAGAATCCTAAGATTATAAAGATATCCAAGAAATTGCCTGAAAAAGAAAAAAAAGAATATGTGAAATTAATGAAAAAATATACAGATGTATTTGCTTGGAGTTATGAGGATCTTAAGGAGTATGATACATCTATCATACATCATACTATTCCTATAAATCCTGGGGAGAAACCTTTCAAACAGAAGCTCAGGAGGATAAACCCTAAGTTGCTTCCTATTATTGAGAAGGAAATTAAGAAGTTGTTTGATGCCAAGATCATTGTAACTCTAAGATTTTCAAAGTGGGTTGCAAACCTGGTTCCTGTTAGAAAGAAGAATGGAGAAATAAGATTGTGTATAGATTTCCGAAATTTAAACAAAGGTTCTATGAAGGATAATTATCCTTTGCCAAAGATGGACCATATATTGCAGAAAGTAGTTGGAGCTGAGAGAATTTCAATGTTGGACGGTTTTTCTGGCTATAATCAGATCAAAGTATTACCTGAAGATCAAGAGAAAACTGCATTTACTACACCTTGGGGCACCTTTATGTACGCAAAGATGCATTTCGGCCTAATGAATGCAGAAGCTACTTTCCAGCGGGATATGGACATTGCTTTTGCATGAGGAATTGGGAATTTTGTGGTAATCTACATGGATGATATTACAGTCTATTCAAAATCTGACAAAGAACATTTGCATCATCTAGAGAAATTTTTCAGGAAGTGTATAAAGTTTGGTATATCATTGAATCCTAAGAAATCCAATTTTGCATTAGAAGAAGGAAAGTTGTTGGGCCATATAATATCCAAGGATGGGATAAAAATTGATCCTGAAAGAGTGAGTGCAATTTTGAAAGTAGGTGAACATAGGAGTAAAAAGGAGATACAATCTTTCTTGGGGCAAGTGAATTTTTTAAGAAGGTTTGTGCCAAGTTTTGCTAAGATCCGAATGAATATCACAAATATGCTGAAGAAGGGTCATGAGGTGAAATGGAATGCTGAAGCTAGAAAGTCTTTTTGGGAAATTAAAAAAGCAATATCAGATGCTCCTGTGTTGGTGAGTCCAGATTTTTCCAAATATTTCTCAGTATTTTCATATGCTTCAGAATATACTATAGCAGCAGTTTTATTGCAGAAGAATAATGAAAACTTGGAACAGCCCGTAACATTTTTTAGCAAAATGTTGAGGGATGGGGAACTGAAATATGATATCATGGAGAAGCAAGCATATGCTTTAGTCAAATCATTGAAGGATTTCAGAGTATATATTCTGCATTCACACATAATTGCACATGTTCCAACAGCTGCAGTAAAAGGAATCTTGACACAACCTAATCCAGAAGGCAGAAGGGCAAAATGGATAGCTACATTACTGTAGTACGACATAGAGATAAAGCATATTAAGATAGTCAAGGGACAAGGATTAGCAAAGATGATGGCTAATTCAAATTGTGAGGCTTTACAAATCAATTTCCTATCTCACCGGGTTAATCAGTTGGACACAGAAGTGGAAGTAGTGGCTGATTTTGTGGCGTCTCCATGGTATTCTGATGTTGTTTACGTCCTTCAAAATTTACAAGCACCAAAAGGATTGAGTAAGTCAAGGGTGAGATCCATAAAATTGAAAGCTGCCAAATATTGTATTATAAATAAATATATTTATTGGAAAGACCCCGGAGGAATATTACTAAACTGTCTTTTAGAAAATGAAGCTCAACAAACAGCCAAAGAATTTCATAAGGAAGATTGTGGAGGACATCATTCTTGGAAAGTGACTGCAAACAAAATTCTAAGAGCGGGTTATTATTGGCCAACATTATTTTCAGATGTATATAAAGAGACCAACAGGTGTCATCAATGCCAAATTTTTTATGGTAAGAGAAAGGTACTTCCTCTTCCTTTAAATCCAATAACAATAGAAGCTCCTTTCCAACAGTGGGGTTTGGATTTTATTGGTGAGATAAACCCCAATTTGTTAGGACAACACAAATGGATTCTAACAGCCACGGATTATTTTACAAAATGGATTGAAGCGATTCCCACCAAAAGAACCACTGAAACTGTAATCATGGATTTTCTTGAGGAAAATATATTGGCTCGATTTGGATGCCCCAAAATAATAGTAAAAGACAATGCAGCTGCTTTTAAGTCCAAGAAAATGATTGACTTCTGTCACAAATATCATATAAGTCTCAATCATTCAACTGCCTATTATCCGCAGGGAAATGGGTTAGCTGAATCTTCAAATAAAAGCCTAGTAAGGATCATCAGGAAGTTGTTGGAAGATAATAAGAGGTCTTGGAACACCAAGCTCAAGTATGCTCTGTGGCCTGACAGGATTAGTACCAAAAGGTCAATCGGCATGTATCCGTTCCAGCTGGTGTATGGAACTGAAGTCATTTTTCTAGCGTCGTTAGGTGTTCCAGTTATGAGATATTTTCAAGAACAGCAAGAAGAACCAAATCACATGCAAAGGAGGATAAATCAGATTATTGATCTAGAAGAACGAAGAATTAAGGCTTATGACAAGGTGCAATTACATCAGGAAAAAATGAAAAATACTTTTGACAGAAGAATCAAAGAAGAGCAGTTTCAGCTTGATGATTTGGTTTTGAAGTGGGATGTCCCTAAAGAAGACAAACATGGGAAATTTGATCATATGTGGGTAGGTCCTTATGTTATTGCTGGATACAGAGGACAAAACGCATTTCTGCTAGAATACCCAAATGGGGTTCCTCTGGAAAGTAACCCTGTAAATGGAAGGTATCTAAAACATTACCTGTCCTAAGGAGTAGGGTAAAACTTGTATTATAGTCTGTAAATATTTATTTTCTTTACAAGTCGATACGGGTGATAGGTCAAGTGTGTTTGAAGCCCACAGTGAAGGCCCTAAAATTCAGGAGGCATGCCATTCCTTTGAAAAATAAAAAATAAAAATGTATATTTACGAAAAACAAAAGATAAGTTTTCTGGAAGTTACTGTGAAATATTAAAGACAGGAACCTGGTCTACGAGCTCTTTGATACCTCGCAGGGAGGATATCATCCCCAGATGGAGCCAGTTGTTAACAACCCTACCTAGCAGAGGCTCGAAGGGACAATAATAAAAAGGAAATAATGGTTTCTTGTCAAACTTTGGTTAAATATTATGGTATAAAGGTATGACAAAGGGCGGGTGAGCGATGAATTATCATAGGATCCAACGGTGTAAAGCGAGGAGACGGAGATCGAAGGTTTACAATGCATCCGCTTTATAAAGATGCAAGGAAGATAACGATATATGGGTGTTCGACGAGACGTGAAGATCAACGGTCGCTGATCCAATTCGATGAGATCTACGGTCATCGTGAACTCCGCCTTGTAGACTTGTACGTTTGATAAAACAAAGGAGCTCGGCGTAATACGATACGTGTCGCTTCATCCGACGGCTAGGAAATAAAGGCGAAATATATCAACGGTCGTTGACGGATCTGGAGCAGGAAGTTGCGCGGTGGTTGGAGACCAAAGGTGGTAGCGGAATGCAAACCACAGTACACACGGCAACTCATGGTGCATTCTACGGGAAAAAGTGGTTTGCTGGAAACCACTAAAGGGGATCTCCTAAGTGGGGTCCTATATAAACAAAGTTGACTTGTTCAAGAATTTTTTTTATTGGCGTCGGACGAATGAAAAAGACCTGCGTGCTCGTCAACCTCAATAGTCAATCTCGAATAGACGCAGTCACAGTAACAGGTAAGGCCCAAACGCCCGAAATTCATCCACCTAATTATCATTGTTGACTGAATTATGGACAAAGGAAAGGATTTGCAAGGGTTTAGCCATATTTTGGACGATGGAGAGGAATACCTGGTTGACAGGGACAGAGGAGTATGTGACCCTTTCTTGTCTGTAGGAAGTGTATCAGTTAGCAAAGAGAGACTGTGGCAATACAATTCGCAGGGTAATGATATCCTTAATGCTTGTAATTCATTTTTATATTATTTTGTTGTCAAGCAAACCCTGCATTTTCCTGAGTTTGTAGAGTGGTGCGCAGTTAATTATTCTTCTTCCCAGAGAGTTATTGTCAGTCATTCCACGTCTAGAATCCTGTGTATAATTGATTCCAAGGTCATCCACGAAAATCTGAACTTGCCAAATAACTACCCTGAGAGTCGTGAACCTGTAAATGAGTCCATTCTAGCCGAAGTGTATAAAAATTGTAAAACTGAGCTCCGTTGTAAATTCTTGTCAAGTATCCTTAAAAATGGTCAATCACTAGACAGTCTTTTTCTGCCCTATCTTGTTCACATTTTCAAAGATGAAGTTCAGTTAGTTGTGTCCTTAGTCTGTCAAGTCTTGGGTCTAGATGATGATTGTCATGTAAATGAGGTCATCTTAGGTTTTCTATTAAAAATCAGTTCATTGAGTTCTGAGTCTCAGTCAATTCATGTACTCAGTTTAAACGAGTACTTAGCAGAATCTATTCATCTTCAATTGAGTGAATTTCCAAAGGTAATATTCTTCAAGTTTCAAACTTATTTACTGAACATGTTGCTATGTTCGAACGTCACCAAGTTGCAGTTTTTGAGTACCATGTTCTCTACAGATTTGCCCATGCAAATCAACATGTTTGAATTTGCCAATTCTATCATGTCAAAAATATACAAGATGTTATTTGATGAAGTGCTACCCCGGGCATTAGAAGATATGAAATGCATGATGCAATCCTCACCTGAGGATAGAGTCAGAGATTGGTTTCTGTATAAGGATTCCACAGTTTTGAGAGTATATGGTTTTACTGGAGAACCATATAGGTTACCTTCTTTCCTTACTCCCGGAATTTTTGCATTAGATTTTATGAGAAAAATATTGCATTCAAAAGAAGAACACTTTGGGACCTTTAATAAATCTTCAAATATCAAATTCCCTCTCAAAGTTGGTTCTTTTATTTTCAAAAATAAAGGTGCTCTGGTATTTATAGAAAAATTGTTGGAAAACATGGAATTTCAAAAGGAACAAAGGGTAAATTATGATCCCCATCATATAATTTCCCTGAGAAAGCAGGCAAACAAAAACAAGCCATTTGACCACCAAGTTGTTGAAAGCCTGAGTGAGACAGCCAATTTGCTTCATTTTATGGAAATTCCAAGATCTGATGAAAATACAAGTACTATACCGATTGCAGTATCTCAAGTGACAGAGGGTCCTAATATTTTGGTTAAAAGGAGTCTTTCTGAAGTTGAAAGCATGGAAGTGGATGAGGATGGGTCACACAAAAAGGCAAAATTGTTTCAAGATGGTGGAGTTTTAAATGAAGAGATTTCAGACGATTTAAAAGGAGTTGCTTTAGTTGCAACAAAATCTGTACAGGTGAATCAATTTTCTTTTAAAGGTGTAGATAATTTATAATCAAGCCCAATTTTCAAGTCCAAAGAGGATCTCATGGCTAGTTATGTGGGGAAGCGAAAGCAGTCCCTAGAATAGACAAGGAATCTACTCCCGCGAGTGAAGAGTTTAAATAATTCGAAAACTTCCTTGATCTCTACCAGGGACATAGAAAAAAATACTTTTAAACTGGCCATATTAAGTGATAAGAAGATGTTAGAAATGGAAGTAAGATTGGACAAGATTAGTATACCAGACAAAATACAGTTACACAAGCAAAAAGGTGACATTATTTATTCAGATTTATTGCATGCTATGATGAGAGTTAATAAGTTACAAATTTTGGTAGACAAGTTAGAGGTTCAGTTAAAACATGAGAAAGTTGAAAATAAGGCCAATGCTATTCAAATTAAAAAGCTACAAGCAGACATTATCAGCTCAGGAAGTGAAAGAGATAACACCCAAGCAATCAAAAGACTTCTGGAAGAAAAGGACAACACCCTCCAGGTTTTGAAGAAAAGGTTGAAGATCCCAAGCACTGAACATGTTCAATCATCTGAATTATTATCATTACAAGAAGAGAAAGACAAAATTCACCTGGAGATGATGGAGCATAAAGGAAGAGCCGTCAAATTACAAGAGGAAAAAGACAAATGGGAAATAGAGCAGAATGAGCTAATAGCCCAAAGCTCCCTACTGAAAAAGGACCAAATTGATGAAAAGAGATTATGGAAGAGTTGATGAGCCAAAATCCCACGGATGAAGACTTGTCCATTGTGAATATTGAGAAACCATTAAACGATTTTTCTGCAGATGACTTACTAGTGCCTATGTCTCAGTTCAGCTTGAAGGATGAAGAAATAATAGAATTAAAGATGGAAAATGAAAAAGTCAAATCCGAGCTGGCCAAAGTTACTGAAAATAAAAATAAAATATTGCAAGATAGAAATCAGCTACAAAAGAAATTTAATGAATTGAAGGAAGGAAACATCGGGAAGGGTCCTCTCGAGGGAGCAAAGCACATAATTTGGGATACATTATCCATAGAAATTACTAAATTCAGGCATTATTTAAATTTCATTGATGATCAAAGCATATTGATCAATCTGGCCAATCAGAGACTGAAGTTAGTAAACGAAACTATGGAGAGGAAACCTCTTGCCACAGCCCAGAATGCGTTAAACTTCTTAAATTCATTAACATACCAAAAGTTACATGATATAGGCGTAAAGGACAGGATAGCAATGGTATTGTGGGCCAAAACGTTATCCATAAGCATCATCTAATGAAAGCAGTCCAGGACAAAGCTGATGAAATGGTCTCACAGGTTAATGACTTCAAACAGGCTTTCAAAGAACTATTCGAAGATGGGATTCCTTCCTTTTGGGATGAAGAGGGACGAATGTTTTCTCAAGATCACTATCACAACCTGTTGGTACAAAGCCGCATGGATCATTCCAAATTTGATGATCTGGAAAATAGGCTGACAGGGAAAGTCATCGTGGATAAGCTGACGGAAGATTTTGAGATACTATAGAAATTCCTAATCATCAGGGGAAAGTTGCCTAATGTGTCTTATGAAGCCTGCATGGAGCTTGAGGTGTCCATTCACGAGATGATCGAATATGATATTCCAAGCGCGGAGCAATGGAAGGCCATAGAAAGATTCGGAAAAGTGAAATATATCCTTCATTCATGAAAAACAGGTGTTGCGCGCTGAGGAGATGCTTGGATGAGGCCATGTTACTAAGCTTATTTTAACTTAATGATCTCTTAGTATCGAAGCTAGTAGTTTATTCCTAGGAGTTAGGAATATAGTTACAAGACTTTGATTAAGCCGGTTATTCAGTTATAAATCTTCTTGGAAGATGAAATGATTTTATGTATATAAGTGCATCTATTTTATATGATGGGGGTTGGAACCCATCTTGTTGTCGACTGTTTCTTCTGAAGACATATTTTTTTGAATAAAAAAGTGAATGCATAAGAGTTATCAGAGATTCCTGCATCATTTACATTGTAGTCCGTATTTCTCTTTTTCTGTGATCGTTTTTCTAGTGTAACACTTCATTCTGTTTTTCTTCATATCTGAAGCATAGTGTTGAATGGTTAGAATTCATATTTTTAATGCTCTGATTATCGTTTCATATATTTTATGAATGTTTCTACTAAAGTTAATATACAACTCATCTTTGATGCTTTGTATTAATGGACTGTTCCTTGTTTCTTATGTCTCACCTGAACTAAATGAATCACTGTGATGGAATGGTTATCTTGCCTTTGACAAAATCTCATGCATATGTCTTTGTGATATTTTTATGTATATGTGACTCCATTTCCCAATGGTTACTTGTTGTTTCAACCATTTATACAACTCTTAAGTGTTTGAATTATATATGGCCTTATTAAATCTGTATTTGAGAGATCGCTCTCTGGAAAGAAGAGCCAGTTTCTTTCTAAAAGTAGTTTTTCTATTACCTTGGAATTTATCTTTTGCAACCTGGGTACATTCTGAGTGCTAACACCCCCATCACTGGATTTGGGTTTTTTCTGATTTTCTCTTCTATGACAGCTTCAAATTATTTTCCTTCTGCTTTCCCTTGGAGGCATTCAAAACTCCCATGTCCAAAGCTTAATCCTTATCCTTTATGGTTCCCATTTGGACTAGCTTGTCTTGATTCTGAGTGAGGGACTCCATGAAGCTATATAGAATTGGCATTTTCCAGTTTCAAAGTGTTAACTTACCAGAATGAAATGTGCTAACAAATATTGAGAATTATGGCCCCAACTTTGAAAGGATGGACAATATCAACTTATCCTCTTTATTCCCAATCCCACATTGCTTTAGTTGAAGCACAAGTGACTTGAACTTGGTGAAGAAGTCCTGGATAGTGTCAAAGTGTGCTAGGCTCAGGATGACAAGCTCGCTCTTAAGCTGGTGTCCTCTTAGTTCATCATTTTTCCCCAAGAGTGTCTCTAGTTTTACCCAGAATTCATTTGGGGTTGTTAAATTGTCTATGTGGAACAAAATCTCTCTTGAGATACTCAGGCATAAAAATACATATGCTTCATCCAATCTATTGAAGTACTTGGATTTCTCTACAACAAATTTTAGCTCCACCTTTGTGCCCATGGTAACTCTGTAGAGACCCTTGGATATCAATTGAATAACCATATATTCCTTCCAATCAAATAAATTGAAAGGTTTTAGCAAGATGTGTGTAGCTTCCATTTCTACCTGCGCTAATGGTGATGGAATTGCCGAATGCCCTGCAAAAACCACTCAATTTTATCTGGAATTTCTCTAAAATTGTAGCTAAAAATGATCAGGATTGATATGAAACTCACTAAAATCCACTCAGCTCTGATACCATGTGATAATTCCAATCTACATCAATATCTAGGAGCCTTAGAGAAACTCACAAATTGAATTTGATGCAAAACCAGCAAAAAACCATTAAAAGAGAAACAATTTACACATGCAGTGTGAGCTGAAACAGGTTATTATTTGACTGTCTAACATGTAAATATGTTAGTAACAGGCTTATATTACATCTGAAGTGGTTTTTGAGGCTTTGGAATCCCAAAATGACTGTACATGTGAAATTGGCCAAATTGTCCTCACTCCCCCCAAGGTGGGACAAACTTGCTCCAAATCATCCCAAATGGCTACAAATTGTTGTGTGGACGTGGTGTGAGTGACCTAGAGCAATCATGACTCCTTTTCATGTGGGGGTGTGCAAAAATAGGTGAGTGAGAGGCCCTAGGTGGCATTAAATGCACCAAATCAGTCCAAAATTAGACAAAATCCACCTCTAGTTCTCCTAGTCAACCAAAGTGTCCACATTCAATGAATGGGAGCGCATCAAAAATGATGAGGGAGCACATGTTGATGTTTTACTGAGTTGGAATGCTCATGTGGGTGTGAAAGCATCAATTTAACTGGTTATTGGTCCAACTAAGCACCATAAGTCCAAAACAATAATGTATTAATGCAAAAATGCAATAAAATTGACTAGGGACTTAAACTAAGGTATTGAGGGGTTAGATTACTATTCTAACAATCATTCTCTTCTAGAATGAGTCATATTTTGTATTTCCAAGCACGCGAGTTCTCTATGCCTTCCAACTTGTCATCAAGCGTAGTGCTTGGGGGCATCTTGTCCCAAAGAACAAAAAATGACAAAAAATGAAATTTATTAGAAATGAAAAATGTACTCACCAAAATATGAACTTGACTGAGGTGAGTATGCTGGTACAATCAATTTCTGAAGAATCAAAATTCTAACCCTTGAAACTAGACTTGCAAGATTCTGGAGTGTTGTTTCTTGTTTTGTTTCTGGATTTTTGGTTTTCTGGTTCCAAGACAAACTAGCGCACGAATTTCCAGAGTATCTTCCCACTGAAAAACTTCAATATTGGTTCCAAAATATGTTCCTAGGATGGGTGCACTTCCCTATGTCACTTACACTAAAAATTTTCACTTTAGTAGAAAGCCCTAAGTTTCTTGCTCAGAGAAGGAGAGAGAGATTTACCTCATGAAAGCTGCTCTTTTTCAGGATAGCTCTGATACCATGTTAAGTTTTCTATGCTACCATAGCTTAGTTCCTAACTTGATAAGCATTTAATACATTTTCATAATAACAACATAAAGAGGATCACTAAAAGAAACACAATCACAAGGTACACAACAATTTACCCTGGAAAACCCCAACAAAAAATTCCTCAATATAGATTACCAGAATGCAATGACTAAAGAACAAGGTCTCATAAGAGAGAGAGAGAGAGAGAGAGAGAGAGACCAAACACACCAAAGGAACTAATCCTCCTCCTTCTTTGTCCCTACTTATTTCTCTCTCTTGTGCAATACAAGTGTGAGTGAGTGTGTATAAATGAGGGAGGGCACCTCCCTATTCATACTAATATTCCCAATTGAAATTTAACCTAACTAGGCCGACCTATCTAATTGTCAGGGATGACCTACCTAGGAAATATCACAATAATAATTATAATATTCTTTTCTGGGTACTATTGACCCGACTTACAATGAAGGGTTTATCTCATGACCTTTTACATCAGTGACATCTCCCGAAGGAGGAATAATAATAATGTAAATTACAAGTATAATATTTTTCCAAGTTACATTATTTCAACATAGGTCAAATGGAACATGTGGGGGTATCTCCAAAGAAAAATATTCAAAACCATGCATTTGAGAGCTAATAAATAAAACACAGGAATCCGGGAAAGAGCATCTTTTATTTGTTTTGTTTCTCAACTTTTCATCTAAAGCAATAGAGAAAATTCGTGGGTTGGAATTTAAATTTGATTCCATGTAAATATAAATTCCCTCATGAGGCATAACTATGTGTTGAACTCTATTAAATGCATGAACCCAACACTTGTACAATGTACAAGTTTGTAATATTTAGAATAAAATACAGAGTCCTTCACAACTTTATTTTGAAAATTCTATGATGCTCACTATGATTTTATCCACGTTATGATTTAAGTTTATTGTTGTATCAAATCCCAACATCTAACTTTCTAGAGGGGTCCCACTCTAGAGAGTAGGAGCTATGGATCTGTAGATTATTTCTATGTTTTGTAGAGTACATGTCGTAGCTTAGCATTTTACAAATGCGTAGATAGTTGTTTATTAGAACACATATTCATTCCATTCTTGTAGATTATCACATATTTAGTATCCATTATGAAATGGTTATATATCTAATTTCACAAACAAAGAAAAAAGGGGAAATCCTACGTGTGACTAGCTTTGACTATTGGTAATCCTTACTGAAGCAGTGCCACCAGTCAAACTAGTGATTACATTCAGAGTTATTTTTGGTTAACTTTCATTTTGAATATACGTATTTAATTTTCCTTTAAATTTTGACAAATATAATATCTTGTTTGTTTATTTTCTGCAAACTCGCTTTTCTTCCCAGTCTTTTCCTTTCCGTAATATCTATCCCACCAATAATGGGAGTGGTAATCCATGGAAAAGGGAATTATTTAGATCATGCGAGGAGATTTATTGGTGACAATAGGGTTCCCATTTGCATGATTGATGTTTAAGTACATGGGCCACTGTCAAAAGTGATTTAGACAACCTTTAATTTATAAAAAGTGGTTTTATGCAATTTCTTTTCATAGAAGCATGTAGAAAAACAATTGTAAATAATAAACCTGGATCCTACACATATAGTGCATGACATCTAACAAGTTTATTTAGAACTATGGATTGATAAGTAAATGCACTGCCTCTTTTGTTTCTCTATTGATGGTAATAAATTAGCTCGTAATTTTGGTTCCTTTTCCGAGGAGATGTCAAAAGCATAGTAAGTATATGTTTGCACTAGATTTTAGGAAACACACAGTAAGGGGATCAACGAGAGGAATTATAGACTACCCTCTTTGTCAAATATTATACTCCATGTGATGTATTTAAATTACATCATATAGTTGCTTGAATATAATTAGAAGATCCACAAGGAAGATTTTGTGGTGCAGTAAGAGCCACCCAAAGCACTAACCATTTTGCAGGAACACTGGTAAGAGGAGGAGGTTCATGAGTAAACTTAGAATTATAGTATGATTCACTGATTTAGAATGTAACACTATCATTTCCACAATGGTTATGTTAGGTTCTCATTCTCTTTCCCGTGATTCTAAGTTACTATATGTATAGTGAGACACTCATTGGTTTCTAGGATGGTTATGTTAGGTTCTCATTCTATCCTACCACAATTCGAACCATATGTCATCATCTTCATACTTTCTCTCATTTTTACCTCACACCCAATTATTTCATCAAATTGAATCTCCACCCAGGCCATGGCATTGATTCCCACTCCAACAAACCCAATACCATCCTTGGAAACATGGTTGGCATGGGCCTCTTTTTGGTACGCATACCCCGACAATGAACCCACCTCCACCTCCATAGCTCCTTACGCTACCCTCAAACAATACTCCACAAAAGGCATCATACCTTCCTACTCATTCCACACCTAACCCACTTAGTAAAGTAACTCAACCCAGTTACAACATTGACCTACCTCGATATCCTACTTATTTCAAAAATAAAGGAAGATAAAAAAATATATATTTCTAATATTGAAAACCTGTTACAGGGACTAATAGACCTTGTGATGCTTGAAAACCAGTATTTGGTTGGCATCACTTGGAAAATTAAATCCAATTGTGAAAACCTCTATGAGGCAGAATTGGACAAGCCTTATTTGAAAACCAACTTGCTTGGAGGTAAGGTTTGAGAAAAAAAAGGAAAAAAAGAGAAAAAACAAGATAAAATAAAAAAGGGGTTCTTCGAAGGATGGTACATCTTGTTTCAAGGTTTGGCTCCTATGTAAATCAATTTTTTCAAAATCCATGTTGCTTTCTTAATATGTTCCATCTTGAGAATTCTTCCTTGCAACCACAAACTTTGTTTAAGCTCGGATTTCTATTCCTCAAAACATAATGAGGCTAGATTTGGAATTACTTTTAGGTCTAAAGCCAATCATGATTGTCCTTGATATGCTACCAGATTGGCCTTCTTTTGCAAATTCAAGCTACCTAGATACTTTTTCCAATAGAGTGTTGCAATGAAGTCTTTTCAATTTCCAATGGACTCGAAACCTTGGACAAATTGATGCATTAGGAAATATGAAAGGCATTGATGCTAGTGGGGCATACAAAGGAATGATACCAATCATTTTCAAGGTTAATATTTGTTAAACAATGCTTTGTTATATACAACTTTTGTTAATAAAGCAACATTCCATCCAACCCCTAATTCTAGTTTTCGAATAGAGCGTCTCTCATATTTTAAGGGTGGTAGCACAGATTTTGTTTGATTCTTATTTTTCAAAGTTTTGAATACTAGAAATGACTAGCACAAATCACCTTTTATTTCTCTCGACCATATTTGAATTTGAAATACTGTTTTAGAATGAATTTCAAACTCAGTAGTAGTTATTAAAAGCCTTAATTTTCGAGAGAATGGGGATCTAGATGAAGCATTACCCCTATGCTTAAATGTTAAGGATTCTTGTTGTGTTTATGATATTATTCTCAGTACATTTCAAATTGTATTCCAACGACCTGATTTCCCCGATCTTGCAACACCTTATTATGAGTATGAGTGTGGGAAGATTCCAAAAAAACTAGGGCTATTGATGTGTCTCTTCAACTTTTATATGTATCAATACCAGCGTTGCAAACATTGGCACGGATAAAAAAATTGGTAGGGTCTAGGAAACATCATTTTGGGATATCTCGACAAAACATTGACAAACATCGGGAAAAAATCAAAAAACTTAAAAAATACAGAAATATTATTATTTTTTCAAACTTTTAAACATAGGAAAGCAACAATAAAATCAAATAAATACATTTCCACATAAATATGGAAAGAAAACCGATATATAATATGTCTAGAGATACATCACACATCAAAAATGGATCATGTCATGAATCTCGGGTCATAAAAAATAAAAATAAATGTATCTCATGATCATCATCATGACTCACGAGTCATCTACAATGAAATAAAGTAAATTAAATTTCGATTTTCGCTACCCCTTTTATGGGAAAAGGTAATTGTTGTGGAAATGGCCTTTCCTCTAGAACTAGAAGTAGGTTCCCCTGAGGCTTGTGGGCCTCATACTAGACTCTAACATCCTCTAGAAGAAGAACGTACAAAATTATTTCCTCTAGAAATTGGAGAAGGTCATAAAAAATGATCTCCTGAAGAATGAAAGGTCAAGGAGGTATCCCTTCTCCTCTACCAGTGCTAGTGCTACCATCGGGTCTATCTCCCTCTAACTCTGACTATGGCACACTCCTAGACTCAGCGTGAAACTCCTATGGAACTAGAAGATTCCCATCCAAATCCTATGTATGAGTATCATCACCATGATCACTATCAATATCATGATCGTCCTCTATACAATCAATGTCTACCTCCATAACAGGCTCCTCACACTCTACCCTCCATACAAAAGTGGTTTCAATCTCATCCAATGAAATGTTCGTCGCACCAAATTATATCTTATATTTGTTTACCCACAACCTACAATTGTAGTGGATGTAGACCAAATCATTAAGGCATTGAGTGTCCAACCTTTAGGAGGATCTTAAATATTAAATATTAAACTCGTAATTTATAAATTATAAATTTATAATACATAAATTAGAAGGTAAAGTGGCATAAATCTATAAATTAGAATTTAATAATTTATATTATATAATGAATTTGAAATTGTCTAACCTGTTGCACTTTTGAGAGTGTACTTTTTCAAATACACTCTAGTTGTGTTAAAAAATGGAAGAGCTACATGTCTATCTGGGCACTCAAATGGAAACCCTTTGTAGAATAGGTACACAACTACCATAGTTCTCCCACCAGGTATCTATAGTGAAATTATGAATTAAATAAACATGGAAAACAACAATTAAATTTAAAACAAAGAATTAGAAAGAGAAAATGAAATTTTAAACTTGAAAGTTCAAAGTTGAAACTAGGCGAATCTTACTTGGCATCAGGTTGGTCCTATCATTGATTGCTATATCAAACCCAAATAATCATGTGGCTCTCTTATACATTTCTACTCTTGGGAAATTTGTGTACACTCAACTACACCAGATACCATCCTCTGGACACACTCGCAGAATCCAGACATAACCTCTCCATCAAATCTAAATCCACAGGAGTAAGAAAACATAGGGTTGAGGTATAATCCTATAGCATGAATGGGGTGATAGATTGTGTGGTTCCAGTGCACATCAATCACCGCCATATCATATGTTGTATCTCCTGCTCATAATAAGCATAGATGGATCCTTTGGCCCTATCCATGGACTCATATAGGTATCGCATTACATGCTTCTCTCCATCAAACAAGTGGAGAAAACTTACTAAAGGTTTGGTGATGGTGCACACCTCCTTCACCACACTCCAAAACCTCTCATTATATGCAAATAGCATGAAAGTGGCTTTCCCCTTTGGTCTAGTGCTAAATGATAAAGCACACCACTATGGTAAAAAGAACATCGCATGCAAATCCCATAGAGAATTCAAGGGACACTGAAAAGAAATAAATCTAGTGGAAAAGCGTGTTATGGAAAAGTGCACCAACTCTTTGTCACCTGTGAACCTTCTCATCAAGCTAATCATTGTTGCATGGTTGTATATGAATTTTGTGATGCTCCGCTTTGAATCAATAATATCCTTGATCTAATCAATCTTTCCTAAATACTCTAAGATCAAATCAAGGAAATGGGAGACAAAAGGAGACCATAATAATCTAGGATACCTGACCATGAGCATCCTACCATCAACCACATAGTTCATAACGTTGTTTGTTATCACTTGGAAAACATTCTGCGGCACAATCTCTTAGATGAACTCATCCAACAAGCCACATAGTAAATCCGCATATTTGATATGTGTGGATGCATCCACGAATATCATGAACATATCCACCCTAGGGAAATGAACCAAGAATTTGAGAAGTGTACTATCCCTCATATCGATCCAACCATATGACATCACACTGTATCTTGTTAAGTCTCATGATTTTTGAAGCTCCTTCACTCTGTGAGTGAAATTAGTCGTTTCATCATGAAGGATGGGCCCTCTCAACTCCTCATAACTAGGGGGATTAAACCATGGTACAACTATAGCAGCAACCTCAAACATGGACACACAAAATGGGTTCTTTTCAAAGTTAAATGGAATAACACTCCATAGCAAGCATTGACCAATACATTTGTTTGCGTCTTATTTTTCCTTTACTTTCACCATGAATATTATAGAATTTTTTCCACCAAGTTTTCATTTTGAAGATACAATGAAAGGCGATGCGGACCATTCTATGGAGTGGGTATCAATATTCGGACTCATCCCACTAGCCCCCACTCTTGTTATGAACCCGGATCTTGAAGCAATTTGTTTCCTCGTGGCCTTGTTGTATTTTTTCCTTAGCCCAGTGCCCTCAATTGCTTATGTGGCCTCAAAAATGAGTTATGGGGTTTTTTGGTTGCAAGGACCCACATCATGCCATGCTATTTGTGCAAGGTGGTATTTCAACCTTCCTATCCCACCTGTCTCTTCCCAAATAGATTGCAAGTGAGAATTTGTCAATTGAGTTGGTAAAAAGGTGTGCCCCACTCCCAAAATGGATCCAAAACCTTTGACATATTGTATATGGACAAAATGAAGCTTGATACTTTGAACTTTGAACTTGAAGTTTGAACCTAAGGAAAGAAAAAAATTCATTTTTTAGCATATGTAATTGATGGAAATGTAAAATACAAGATATATTGAGCATTCAAAAACTATTTCTATGAGGGAAAAAAATGAATAAACTTTTTTTGGCATACAAAATACATAACATGTGCAAAACACTTGCTGAAAACCCTATAAATATTGATTTTGAAGATGGACAATTAATTGGCAATGTAAATCAACAAGAATCCCTCTTGGAAAAATGAGAAATGATAGGAAAATTTTTTACTTACCTTCAACTGTGATAATTGTGGAAAAAAACTCCAAATAACAAGATCCAATCTTCAATTTTGATGGTTGATGGCGAAGGAAATTTTGCCTAAATTCGTCCTTAAGCACAAAGAAAATGTTCTTGGTCTCCTTAGCTCTCCTCTCTATCTCTACAGTTTTTATCACATATATAGTAGCCAGGCTACCATATTCTATTTTTCAGACACAATACATTTTTTAGCCAGATCTCTTACATGTGAGATGCTGAGATGAGCAGTTTTGATGAAACATTATTATGCTAGTGGACTATTGTACTCTCCCATGTCAGGACTGAGTCTCAAGACACTCAGATTTGAGGACCGATGTAGCCATTTATGTCATTTCAGAGCAGTCATTGATGCCCAGTTTTATATCAGTTCTTTCTCATTGGATAGATGGTGTCTCAGATCAGATTATATTGCATGGTTATGACTCAACATTTTATATTGTGTTATGGTTATTATTTCTCTTATACTGATTCTTGTGACATGTATTAACTTGTGGAATCATGATCTGGTGGTCATAATTATATGGAATTGGTTGTATATTGTACTATGTCTTGATGTCCTTACTTAGAATTGGAAGTTCTTGATATGTACTCATTGGTTTTACCCTCCTTAGGGAGAATAGAGGTAGTCACTCCCACCATTGTTTTGTCTTGCTAGTGTTGGCTCCATCATTCACTGTCTTCACCCATCCATTACCTTCAATTTTAGTTTCAACCCGACTGACTTCTTGACTTATGGCATGGAGGACCTTTTCCCCCACTATAAATTTTGTTGGACAAGACTCCCTATTTATATTGTGTCTTGGCTCTAAGTTGGTGATAGAAATTTCCTTTGGTAGGTTGGATTGTATGCCTAAATGATTCTGGTCGGTTGTCCCGATGTTTGGCATTGTGCAAAACTCCCCCTAGTCACTTGATATGTTGTTGGCTAAAACTGAAAGCTCATGTACTACTTATATATGAAATATTGAATATGCGCCCATGGAAAATGAAAATTATAAAACTGTGTTTCTTAACATATGTAAAAAGGGCAAGAGAAATGAAATGATAAAATACTCCTTGAAGAGTATAAGAAAAGGTCTAAAAAAGCAATGGTTTAAAATATGCTATATCCAAAAATTGCTGACCTTATTAAAATAAATATGTCCCAGATGAAAGCTGTGATTAGCTATGCTTTTAAGCACTGGTGAAGTCCCAAAAGGGTCATATAGGCCAAAAATCTCATGGAATAAAATGATGATCCTAATGAACTTGAATCAAGCTTGATGTAGTCATGATGCCTAAGTTGATTAAGCACTCTCTAAGCAACTCACCCATTTGTGAGGCACTGCCATTCCTTGTGTTGTTGTTTGTCTGACATTGGTTATAGTGAGGCTTCCCTTTCCATATCCGAAGTGTCATGATGTTGAGTAGGAAGTCATCATTTGCCTTAGTCGTGTCAATTTCATCCTTCACCCTTCACTAGCAAAATGACTACAACTATGAAGTGAGTATAGTCCTGAAAGTCTAAGTCTGAGTAATAATAAATAAATCCTTATATATGTATTTGTTGTTGTACCGCCAATGAAATGATTGCTACTTGGTGTGATTATTGCTTAAATGAGTTGTAGAGCATGTCTTAGCCTTTTAACACTTGAAACAGATGGAGAATCCTTGGAAGGGGATGTTGAACTATGGTTTGATCATTTAGCACCAGGATCCACCACTGGGTATGACATGTTCACAGATTTGTTAATTAATAGTTGGAGTAGGAACACTGATGATGATTTAGAGTGTGAATCTAGCAATGATTATAATCAGTTTATTGGAGAAGTGCTTTCTCAATTGGACCATTCCTCTCCTGATATGTTCCAAATTATGAGCATGCCTACAATCCATAAGAATGTTACAGAGTACTTTGAGAATAATGTCTCAAAACCTCATGATGAAACTAAGAGGTATATCAATCAAATCATACGAGATACTCTGTTATTATTACCTGAAGCAGTCACAGAGCAAATCCTGGATCTGATCCGTGGAAGGGAACCTAACATGCACCATCAAGAAACATGTTTAGTTGAGCCTTCCATTGGTGAGGTCATTAAAGAGCCTTTAAAAGAGAAACTCCATAGTCATTTCCCAATTGATGATAAATTAAGTCAGTGTCCAATCTACCTGAATCTGGACTGAGACCTTGATCATATCACTACAGAAGAAGAAAAGGATGAAATTAATAAAACTAATGTTGAAGAGCAATCTTGTGGTCATATTGTAGTTGAAGAACAATTTTGTGAGGATAGAAATGAACATGGTGATGTTTTTCCTTGTCAAATGAATGATGATGATCATTTATCCTCAGTTGAATGTAATGAACAATATCAAGAAGAACAACCACATGATGATGATATACTAGTGAGAGAGATTGACCTAAAACCTTCTTTGTCACATCTATCGAACTAAAATTTGTGTCTGAATAATCATCAAGAGCCTCCAAGGAATGATTCTTGTAATGCTGCTGCTATTCCCCGTCATACTTTTGATCAAGGTGATTTGGTAGAGGAGATTGATCATAGTGAGTCTAGTTCTTGGGAGGTTAGTTTCAATCTTGCAAGATTGGTGTTAACATCTTTAGGTGATACAAATCAAGTCTTAATTTGTCAATCCACCCTCCCATCCCAGCTCTTGATGTCCTTCTCTTTGGTATCATGTAGTACAAATTCTAGAAAGTGCGAACTGGTCAATGGTAAAGCATTTTATCTCCTTTCATGCTTGGTGCATAATGTTTTTAACTTTTCTATTTCTTTGATTGGGTGAATGAAAAGATCTATAAAGACCAATTCCATATTTTCTCATTTTATAAACAACAAATGGGGTTAATCTCAATTTCTGGTTTAAGGATTTCTAATTTGTCCATATTTTGTTTCACCATTGATCATGATATGAGTATGATTGAGTGTGCTAACGAGAAAGAGGAGGGAAGAAACGATGGACTAGGGGAGATGAATCATGTATCGTATTCTTTTTCATCAAATTTAAACTTGCATAAATTTTATGATCCTATCAATCTATGGGTAGAAGAAGTTTACAACAATCAATCTCATCCCTGGCATGATTTCATTTCTTTTCATCCATGTCCTTCTTTAATTTTCAAACAACAAGTTATATGGCTTCAATTTTCATTCACATTGCTCACAAGCCATCTTTGATTTGTTGTATCATTAACTGTAAAGAAGTCTCAATGGATTCGTTCAGTAAGTGGTTGCATTGGATTTATGATTTTACTTAACACTTGTCCAAATTGGTTAGAGTAGGGTAGGTAGGATGAAATTATCCTTTCCCAGCAGTAGTATAGAGTTTTGCTTAGTTGTTTGAAGCTCACTTTTGAAGCTCTTAGTATAGTGTTGATTTTTGTTATCCTGCACAATAAAAATCAAACTTTTATTGAAAGTTGTGGTTATAGATTAGATTTATTTTCTGCTTATTAGTTTCATGCATCTTTATTTTTAGTATTTTATATATTATCCACATATTGTTCTGACAACCGGTATGTGAGTTTGGTATAGCTCTGGACATGCTGCAGGTAGTCAGGTACATTTTTGGTAGCAGTTGCAGAGCTGGATGGATTGATCGAGGATGCAAGAAGTAGAGTGCGAGGACCAGAGATTCTGAGGTTCTCAAGCGCTCTTTTCAGTAGAGCACTTGTCCCAGCTGGAGCCAGATGTTATCACATATATAGTAGCCAGGCTACCATATTCTATTTTTTAGACAAAGTACATTTTTTAGCCAGATCTCTTACATGTGAGATGCTGAGATGAGCAGTTTTGATGGAACATGATTATGTTAGTGGACTATTGTACTCTCCCATGTCAGGACTGAGTCTCAGGACACTCAAATTTGAGGAACGATGTAGCCATTTATGTCATTTCAGAGCAGTCATTAATGCTCAGTTTTATATTAGTTCTTTCTCATTGGATAGATGGTGTCTCAAATAGGATTATATTGCATGGTTATGACTTAGCATTTTATATTGTGTTATGGTTATTATTGCTCTTATATTGATTCTTGTGACATGTATTAACTTGTGGTATCATGATCTGGCGGTCATAATTATATGGACTTGGTTGTATCTTGTACTATGTATTGATGTCCTTACTTAGACTTGGAAGTTATTGATCTATACTCATTGGTTTTACCCTCCTTAGGGAGAATAGAGGTATTCATTCCCACCATTGTTTTGGCTTGCTAGTGTTGGCTCCATCATTCACTGTCTTCACCCATCCATTACCTTCAATTTTAGTTTCAACCCGACTGACTTCTTGACTTATGGCATGGAGGACCTTTTCCCCCACTAGAACTTTTGTTGGACAAGCCTCCCTATTTATATTGTGTCTAGGCTCTGAGTTGGTGATAGAACTTGCCTTTGGTAAGTTGGATTGTATGCCTAAATCATTCTGGTCGGCTGTCCCGATGTTTGGCATTGTGCAGAACTCCCCCTAGTCACTTGAGATGTTGTTGGCTAAAACTGAAAGCTCATGTACTACTTATATTGGAAATATTGAATATGCGCCCATGGAAAATGAAAATTATAAAACTGTGTTTCTTAACATATGTAAAAAGGGAAAGAGCAATGAAATGATAAAACACTCCTTGAAGAGTATAAGAAAAGGTCTAAAAAAGAAATGGTTTAAAATATGCTATATCCAAAAATTGTTGACCTTATTAAAATAAATATGTCCCAGATGAAAGCTACGATTAGCTATGCTTTTAAGCACTGGTGAAGTCCCAAAAGGGTCATATAGGCCAAAAATCCATGGAATAAAATGATGATCCTAATGAACTTGGATCAAGCTTGATGTAGTCATGATGCCTAAGTTGAATAAGCTCTCTCTAAACAACTCACCCATTTGTGAGGCATTGCCATTCCTTGTGTTGTTGTTTGTCCGACATTGTTTATAGTGAGTATTCCCTTTCCATATCTGAAGTGTCATGATGTTGAGTAGGAAGTCATCCTTTTCCTTAGCCTTGTCAATTTCATCCTTCACCCTTCACTAGCAAAATGACTACAGCTATGAAGTGAGTATAGTCCTGAAAGTCTAAGTCTAAGTAATAATAAATAAAGCCTAACATATGTATTTGTTGATGTACCACGAGTGAAATGATTGCTACTTGTTGTGATTGTTGCTTAAATGAGTTGTAGAGCATTTCTTAGCCTTTTAACACTTGCAACGGATGGATGATAGTCTGAGTTATTATTGGTGTTTGATCATTTACAGAAGGTTATATTGTTTATTGGATATGGTTGATGATCAGATAGAGACCTATGAGGGGTATGAGTATACACCTTAGATGGATTTGGACTCTCTGAGTCTAATGAGATAGTTTATTTCTAGTTTTGGGCACTTGTAGATATGATCAGGCTCATTTTCCCTTTCTGAGTATGGAGATGTTTTAGTTGGATATCCTCGGGAGTTTTATGGAACATAGGGTTCTAACCACTTGTTTGTACCATAGTATGCCCATCCTAGAGAGCCTAGTGGGCTCAGTTTGACAACGCAGGCACCCTAGGAGGCTATTTTGGAAGGATCACGTTTCTCGAGGCAGATTAAAAAATGATTAAATGGCTATTGAAAAAATCGATTTGGGCTACTGAGGAAAGGAAATGACATTGGATGAGTCATGATGATGAGAGTGATGTCCTCCACACCTTCTCCAGCAGTTGCAGCTCTTGATTAGGTCCACATCTATTTTTGGGCATTTTTATATTATTTTCTAGAGGTCTTTTTGGGAGGCTCATGATTTCCTCAAAGAGGCACAAAAGTCAAAGAATTAAATTATTATATTATTTTATTGTGCCATGGGGACACCCAGAGGGAGTTAGTCAAACACTCCTTGGACCAACCATGTGCTTTCATTTATTTCTTGTTGAGTGGGTTACCTTTTTTTTGGGTGGGTTAGTCCACTTTGATAAATTATGGTTATATTGATCCATGTATTGTATGTTGGGCTCATCTCAATCATTGATTAGAACATTTCATCTTTTAGTCTTAGCAACTCATTTTGAAAGTGGTTAGGATTCAGTTATGATTGAGTTTCTCTCATTTCTATTTAAAGGAGAGAGCTTCTCATTTGTAAGGGGTCTTTGGCTCTTGGATCTGAATAATAGAAAGACTTTTTATGTCGAATTTTTTCTGGATCTCCTTTGCATCTGATGTGATCAAATGGTGATTAGATAGTCTTCAGCTTCCTAGAATTATGGAAATTCTTGTGAGATCTATATTTTTCGTGGCTATCATTGTTTTGTCTACAGGAGGGCGTTTTGGCTGGAGCGTTTTTGTAGGGGGACCTCAACTCGCTTGGTTCTCTTCGTCTTTGGATAAGGGGGTTTTCATTAGTTTCATTGTGATCTATGATTACTTCATTTTACTGTCTTGTAGCATTCAGTTTTTTTATTTTGAATATGAAAATCTGATATGGTTGACATTTTCTCATGCAGGGTAGGGGGCGCTTTGGTGGCCTAGAGCTTGCATATGCCATAGAAATCACGGGGATCTTCCAGAATTGATCGGGATAGCAAAGATCGTCAATGTTACAAAATTCTACAAGCTTTTCTAGGTAAGATCCAACAGTTAAGTTCTTCTTTTTTAGATCTTATTCCATTGTACCTTGTTGAAATTCAACTTTTTCTTAAAACTCCTAAAACACTAAAAACCTAAAAAATCAATAAATCAGGGATCCATCTGATCTTTTTCCAAACCATTTCTGGGTTTCATAGATCGGGCCTCCCCTACATCAAATCAACTGAAACACTGGTAAAATTCCTCACGATTTGACCTAGATATGATTTTAAAGCAGAAAACTACATAACCCCCACTAAAAAATTGACCTACTAGGGTTTTGAGTTTTTCTTATTTTTGACTTCATAGAAGGATAGATCAGGTCCCACACAGCCTAAAGCAATCCCAACATTGTGCAACTGCTTGACCATTTGGCCTAGATCTGAAAAATTGATCGAAACTGCCCTAACGCCCTCACTGAAAACTGGACTTTACCGGAAGTGATTTTTTCTAAAATCTGATAAGATGGGCTGATATATCAAGGACCAAGCATTCCAGAACACCCCCAATGCTGTGCTAATTCCTCCCGATTTGCCCTGGATCTGAAAAATCAGTTTTTAGCCTCCTAGCCCCATCATCAGATTTTGACTTTTCTAGATCTGATTTTTCTGCTGATTTCTTGATTTGGGCTTGTAGATTAGGTCTCCCTAACCTCTTTTTTTCCTCAACATTGAGCCATTAGCCTCTCAGTGACCTTGAAACTGCAGATATTTCCTCCCATTCCCTAGCGCTAGCCATCCATTGAGCTGGGTTTTCTGTACCTTAGTTTTTCCGGACCAACTACTTTCTAGGTTCGTAGATCAATGTGTCTCCCAGGTGGGTTCTCTGAAATATTGGTTTACTTCTGACTCCATTGCCAAATGCACATAAGGCACTGATCTCTTAGCTAGCACTGGCCCCATCTTGACCTCACTCATATTCCTCTTTCCAACACCTACTGATAACTCAAGTCACCTATCTTTCACTAAGATTGTCCCCTTGGTACTAGGCAGTCCCAACTCTGTTCTTGCTCACCCTGTCATAGTTACATTTCCTAAGATAGTGGTCATCTCCATCAGTTGCTAGTACCTTAACCCTAGAGCTAAGGTTTCCATTTACCTTGCACCTTAAGTACCCTGAAGCCCCATCTGATCTTCTTCTGGTGTCTAGGTCCAATCTCTCCTATCGGGAGCAGATCTGGGTCTCCCCCATTGTTGTCTTGGACTAGGATAGCATAAAGTGAAGGCTGCCTTGATTGGCATGACAACCATCCATTTGGGAGTCTAGGCAGTCATGGTTCCACCCCTTAGTTGCTTGCCCCTCTACCATCCATTCTGGATCCACCTCACACAGGAAACTACAAGGCGGGTGATAACATTTTGGCACCATTGCCGAGGAGGTAGAGGCCTACCTTGGTTCAACATACCTCACCTTTCTGTGCGACATATCTTTTATTGGTGAATTACTTGTGTGGTTCACCTGGCGACTCCACCCTGCGACTCCACTGAGGATCGTACCCAACATATTAATATTAAGTTCTTAGAGCATACCATAAATCATAATGAATTTGGATGTATTTTTGAAGCACTTGAAGGAAGTAACCAAGAACATGATTGAAACCAATAGACAAATAAACGAAAGGAATAGATGGAGGTCAGAATATGGGTATGAGGATGATCTTGAGCATGATTATGGGTATGAATCTAGTTATCACAATCTTTATGATACCCACCAACTACCTCACCCATGCAATAAAAATTTCCTGACCATCCCGAGTGGACCTGTAAGTTGGCATGAACGTAGAAGTCATTCCTAGTCAAAGCCTTATAGCCAAGTAACCAAAGTTGTTAAAAATCAAGGCAAACCGTCTCCTTTTGACTTTTCTAAAATACTGGGAGCACCTCATTTTATGCCAAATGATTACACTAGGAGGATGCCCCAGTTCAATGGAAATAAAGATATATCTATTGAAAGTCATTTGGACATTCTCTGCGATTACATGGAATCTAGAGATGCAGACAATGAAGATGTTTATATGCGAGCCTTAGGAGAACCCTTGGAAGGGGATGTTGAACTATGGTTTGATCATTTAGCACCAGGATCCATCATTGGGTATGACATGTTCACAGATTTGTTAATTAATAGTTGGAGTAGGAACACTGATGATTCTTTAGAGTGTGATTCTAGCAATGATTATAATCAGTATATTGGCGAAGTGCTTTCTCAATTGGACCATTCCTCTCCTGATATGTTCCAAATTATGAGTGTGCCTGCAATCCATAAGAATGTTACAGAGTACTTCAAGAATAATGTCTCAAAACCTCATGATGAAACTAAGAGGGATATCAATCAAATCATACGAGATACTCTATTATTATTACCTGAAGCAGTCACAGAGCAAATCCTAGATATGATCCGTGGAAGGGAACCTAACATGCACCATCAAGAAACATGTTTAGTTGAGCCTTCCATTGGTGAGGTCATTAAAGAGCCTTTAAAAGAGAAGCTCCATAGTCATTTCCTAATTCATGATAATTTAAGTCAGTGTCCAACCTACCTAAATCTGGATTGAGACCTTGATCATATCACTGCAGAAGAAGAAAAGGTCGAAATTAATAAAACTTCTGTTGAAGAGCAATCTTGTGTTCATATTGTAGTTGAAGACCAAGTTTGTGAGGATAGAAATGAGCATGGTGATGTTTTTCCTTGTCAAATGAATGATGATGATCATTTATCCTTAGTTGAATGTAATGAACAATCTCAAGAAGAACAACCACATGATGATGATATACTAGTGAGCGAGCTTGACCTAGAACCTTCTTTGTCACATCTATCGAACTGGAATCTGTGTCTGAATAATCATCAAGAGCCTCCAAGGAATGATTCTTGTAATGCTGCTGCTATTCCCCGTCATACTTTTGATCAAGGTGATTTGGTAGAGGAGATTAATCATAGTGAGTCTAGTTCTTGGGAGGTTAGTTTCAATCTTGCAAGATTGGTGTTAACATCTTTAGGTGATACAAATCAAGTCTTAATTTGTCAATCCACCCTCCCATCCCAGCTCTTGATGTCCTTCTCTTTGGTATCATGCAGTACAGATTCTAGAAAGTGCCAACTGGTCAATGGTAAATCATTTTATCTCCTTTCATGCTTGGTGCATAATGTTTTCAACTTTTCTATTTCTTTGATTGGGTGAATGAAAAGCTCTATAAAGACCAATTCCATATTTTCTCATTTTATAAACAACAAATGGGGTTAATCTCAATTTCTGGTTTAAATATTTCTAATTTGTCCATATTTTGTTTCACCATTGATCATGATATGAGTATGATTGAGTGTGCTAACCAGAAAGAGGAGGGAAGAAATGATGGCATAGGGGGGGAGAATCATGTATCGTATTCTTTTTCATCAAATTTAAACTTGCATAAATTGTATGATCCTATCGATCTATGGGTAGAAGAAGTTTACAACAATCAATCTCATCCCTGGCATGATTTCATTTATTTTCATCCATGTCTTTCTTTAATTTTCAAACAACAAGTTATAATGGCTTCAATTTTCATTCACATTGCTCACAAGCCATCTTTGATTTGTTGTATCATTAACTGTAAAGAAGTCTCAATGGATTCGTTCAGTAAGTGGTTGCATTGGATTTATGATATTACTTAACACTTGTCCAAATTGGTTAGAGTAGGGTAGGTAGGATGAAATGATCCTTTCCCGGCAGTAGTATAGAGTTTTGCTTAGTTGTTTGAATCTCACTTTTGAAGCTCTTAGTATAGTGTTGATTTTTGTTATCCTGCACAATAAAAATCAAACTTTTATTGAAATGTGTGGTTATAGATTAGATTTATTTTCTACTTTTCAGTTTCATGCATATTTATTTTCAGTATCTTATATATTATCCACATATTGTTCTAACGATCGGTCTGTGAGTTTGGTATAGCTCTAGACATGCTGCAGGTAGTCAGGTACATTTTTTTTAGATGGATTGATTGAGGATGTGAGAAGTAGAGTGCGAGGACCATAGATTCTGAGGTTCTCAAGCGCTCTTTTAAGCAGAGCACTTGTACTAACTGGAGCCAGATGTTATCACATATATAGCAGCCAGGCTACCATATTCTATTTTTCAGACACAGTACATTTTTTAGCCAGATCTCTTACATGTGAGATGCCGAGATGAGCAGTTTTGATGGAACATTATTATGTTAGTGGACTATTGTACTCTCCCATGTAAGGATTGAGTCATAGGACACTCAGATTTAAGGACCGATCTAGCCATTTATGTCATTTCAAAGTAGTCATTGATGCCCAGTTTTATATCAGTTCTTTCTCATTGGATAGATGGTGTCTCAGATAGGATTATATTGCATGGTTATGACTCAGCATTTTATATTGTGTTATGATTATTATTTCTCTTATACTGATTCTTGTGACATGTATTAACTTGTGGTATCATGATCTGGCGGTCATAATTATATGGACTTGGTTGTATCTTGTACTATGTCTTAATGTCCTTACTTAGACTTGGAAGTTCTTGATCTATACTCATTGGTTTTACCCCCCTTGGGGAGAATAGAGGTAGTCATTCCCACCATTGTTTTGGCTTGCTAGTGTTGGCTCCATCATTCACTATCTTCACCCATCCATTACCTTCAATTTTAGTTTCAACCTGGCTGACTTCTTGACTTATGGCATGGAGGACCTTTTCCCCCACTAGAACTTTTCTTGGACAAGCCTCCCTGTTTATATTGTGTCTCGGCTCTGAGTTGGTGACAGAACTTGCCTTTGGTAAGTTGGATTGTATGCCTAAATCATTCTGGCCGGTTGTCCCGATGTTTGGCATTGTGCAGAACTCCCCCTAGTCACTTGAGATGTTGTTGGCTAAAACTGAAAGCTCATGTACTGCTTATATTTGAAATATTGAATATGCGCCCATGGAAAATGAAAATTATAAAACTGTGTTTCTTAACATATGTAAAAAGGGAAAGAGCAATGAAATGATAAAATACTCCTTGAAGAGTATAAGAAAAGGTCTAAAAAAGCAATGGTTTAAAATATGCTATATCCAAAAATTGCTGACCTTATTAAAATAAATATTTCCCAGATGAAAGCTACGATTAGCTGTGCTTTTAAGCAACTGGTGAAGTCCCAAAAGGGTCATATAGGCCAAAAAGGCCATGGAATAAAATGATGATCCTAATGAACTTGGATCAAGCTTGATGTAGTCATGATGCCTAAGTCTAATAAGCACTCTCTAAACAACTCACCCATTTGTGAGGCACTGCCATTCCTTGTGTTGTTGTTTTTTCGGCATTGGTTATAGTGAGTATTCCCTTTCCATATCCGAAGTGTCATGATGTTGAGTAGGAAGTCATCCTTTTCCTTAGCCTTGTCAATTTCATCCTTCACCCTTCACTAGCAAAATGATTACAGCGATGAAGTGAGTATTGTCCTGGAAGTCTAAGTCTGAGTAATAATAAATAAAGCCTTATATATGTATTTGTTGATGTACTGCTAGTGAAATGATTGTTACTTGTTGTGATTGTTGCTTAAATGAGTTGTAGAGCATGTCTTAGCCTTTTAACACTTGCAACAGATGGATGATAGTCTGAGTTATTATTGGTGGCGTATCATTTACAGAGGGTTATGTTGTTTATTAGATATGGTTGATGATCATATAGAGACCTATGAGGGGTATGAGTATACACCTTAGATGGATTTGGACTCTCTAAGTCTAATGAGATAGTTTATTTCCAGTTCTAGGCACTTGCAGATATGATCAGGCTCATTCTGCCTTTCTGATGCAGTTTTTCTTCACAGGTTGATATGTCTGAGTATGGATATGTTTTAGTTGGATCTCCTAGGGAGTTGTATGGAACATAGGGGTGTAACCACTTGTTTGTACCTTAGTACCTCCATCCCAAAGAGCTTGGTGGGTTCAGTTTGACAATGCAGGCACCCTAGGAGGCTGTTTTGGAATGATCATGTTTCTCGAGGCAGGTTAAAAGAATGATTAAATGACTATTGAAGAAATTGATTTGGGATACTGAGGCAAGGAAATGACATGGGATGAGTCATGATGATGAGAGTGATGTAATTCACACCTTCTCCAGCAATTACAGCTCCTGATTGGGCCTACATCTATTTTTGGGCATTTTTATATTATTTTCTGGAGGTCTTTTTAGGAGGCTCACAATTTCCTCAAAGAGGCACAAAAGTCAAAGAATTAAATTATTATATTATTTTATTGTGCCATGGGGACACCCAGAGGGAGTTATTCAAAAACTCCTTGGACCCACCATGTGCTTTCATTTATTTCTTGTTGAGTGGGTTAACTTTTTTTTGGGTGGGTTGGTCCACTTTGATAAATTATGGTTATATTGATCCATGTATTGTATGTTGAGCTCATCTCAACCATTGATTAGAACATTTCATCTTTTAATCTTAGCCACTCGTTTTGAAAGTGGTTAGGATTCGGTTATGATTGAGGTTATCTCATTGCTATTTAAAGGAGAGAGCTTCTCATTTGTAAGGGGTCTTTGGCTCTTGGATCTGAATAAGAGAAAGACTTTTTCTGTGGAAATTTTTCTAGATCTGCTTTGCATCTGATGTGCTCAAATGGTGATTAGCAATTCTTCAGCTTCCTAGCATTGTGAAAATTCTCGTGAGATCTATATTTTTCGTGGCTATCATTGTTTTGTCTACAGGAGGGCATTTTGGTTGGAGCGTTTTTGTAGGGGGGCCTCAACTCGCTCGGTTCTCTTCATCTTTGGATCAGGGGGTTTTCATTAGTTTCATTGTGATCTATGATTACTTCACTTTACTATCTTGTAGAATTCAATTTCTTTATTTTGTATGTGCAAATATGATATGGTTGACGTTTGTTCATGTAGGGTAGGGGGCGCTTTGGTGTCCTGGAGCTTGCATATGCCATAGAAATCACGGGGATCTTCCAGAATTGATCAGGATAGAAAATATCGTCACTGTTACAGAATTCTACAAGATTTTACAAGTAAGATCCAACATGTAATTTCTTCTTTTTCAGATCTTATTCCATTGTACCTTGCTGAAATTCAACTTTTTCTGAAAACTCCTAAAACACTAAAAACCTAAAAAATCAATAAATCAGGTAACCGTCCGATATTTTGCCAAACCATTTCTGGGTTTCATATATCGGGCCTCCCCTACATCAAATCAACTAAAATTCTGGTCAAATTCCTCACAGTTTGACCTAGATCTGATTTTTAAGTAGAAAACTACATAACCCCCCACTGAAAAATTGACCTGCTAGGGTTTTGAGTTTTTCTGAATTCTAACTTCATAGAAGGATAGATGGAGTCCCACATAGCCTAAATCAATCCCAACATTGTGCAACTGCTTGACCATTTGGCCTAGATCTGAAAAATTGATAGAAACTGCCCTAGCGCGCTCAATGAAAACTGGAATTTACCGGAAGTGATTTTTTCTAAAATCTGGCTAGGATAGGATGATAGATCAGGGCCTGAGAATTCCAGAACACCCCCAACACTGTACTAATTCCTCCCAGTTTTCCCTAGATATGAAAAATTAGTTTTCAGCCTCCTAACCCCATCATCAGATTTTGACTTTTCTAGATCTGATTTTTCTGCTAATTTCTTGATTTATGCTTGTAGATCAGGTCTTCCTGACCTCTTTTCTTCCTCAACGCTAAGCCATTAGCCTCCCAGTGACCCTGAAACTGCAGATCTTTCCTCCCATGCCCTAGCACTAGCCATCCATTGAGTTGGGTTTCATGTACCTTAGCTTTTCTTGACCAACTACTTTCTGGGTTCGTAGATCAATGTGTCTCCTAGGTGAGTTCTCTGAAACATTGGTTTACTGCTGACTCCATTTCCAAATGCACACAAGGCACTAATATCCTAGCTAGCGCTTTCCCCATCTTGACCTCACTCCTATTCCTTTTGCCAACACCTACTGATAACTCAAGTCACCTATCTTTCACTAAGATTGTCCCCTTGGTACTAGGCAGTCCCAACTCTGTTCTTGCTCACCCTGTCACAGTTACTTTTCCCAAGATAGTGGTCATCTCCATTAGTTTCTAGTACCTTAACCCTAGAGCTAGGGTTTCCATTTACCTTGCACCTTAAGTACCCTAAAGCCCCGTCTGATCTTCTTCTGGTGTCTAGGTCTGATCTCTCCTATCAGGAGCAGATCTGGGTCTCCCCCATTGTTGTCTTGGACTAGGATAACATAAAGTTAAGGCTACCTTGATTGGCGTGACAACCATCCATTTGGAATTCTAGGAAGTTGTGGTTCCACCCCTTAGTTGCTTGACCCTCTACCATCCATCCTGGATCCACCTCACACAGGCAACTATAAGGCAGGTGATAACAACAGTGACAAAATAAGGAAAAATAAAATTAAAAAAAAAACGGCTTAAAACCTCTTTTGTTAGTCCACAGTTCGCACAACTGATATTTTCTATCCACTCACGATTTTTTGGCCATTTTTTCAACAAAAAATCGGCAAATTCTTGGCAAAAAATTGGGACAATTTCTTTTTTCCAAAAAATCATTGTCCTCGAAATATCGCGATTTCTCAAGCATCGTCGTTTTTTCAGTCGATGTTGGTAACACTTAGGAGACATACTATAAACATAAATATTGTAAACACAACTTTGTATATCAATTTCATTTGTTAATACACCCACTTCTGAAAAGCAAGAAACCAATTCCAACTTTAGATCATTCCCATCTTATTCACAAAATGCCATTCATTTAGGTATAGGCATACGTGTAGAATCCTAGCAATATAGCAAAGGTAAAACAAGTAATAAGTGCAGGTATACAATGTTCCCATTTTAACAAATTAGGAACTCAAATTCTATAATACATCCATGTATTTAATAATTTGTCATGTCCATTAACCAAGCCTTCGCGTAACATTGCACAAAATCTGAATTGCTAGAAGTTAACTATATTGGACAGTCTGCAAAAGGTATAATAATGGAAAAAATGAATAACACGTAAATATATGGTGTGTGTAGCAAACAATATTTTCAGGGTGTCATGTATCAAACACTTATAACAATGAATAATCCAACTTCTAAGTCATATTTCATTGTAAATTAGATGACAACACCAACGTTTCAAGTACTTATGCACAGTCTGATTATCGCTTGCGAGTAATCACTGATTATGAGCAATGATTAAAGTCAACAATTATGAACCCTTTAACTCTTCTTATTGGTGTAATTTTGTAGGTATTGGAGTTGTCCAAGCTTGGGATAGACCGTAATGAATTGGCAGTCTTGAAAAAGGACAGGCAAAGGCATCCCTAAAAGGTTGTTACAGTCACTGAAAGCATCGTCCCTTGGTTGGAAGGCCTTGGACAAGCCCTGAAATGGAGGATCAACCCTATGTAAAGGTTGGTCAAGGTCTAGAGTGACCTTAAAAGTGAAGGGAGGGGGTTGTAAAGTGAGGTCGAACCTATAAACCAACAGGTCGAGGATGAAAAGGGAGTGGATGAGGTGGTGAAGATAAGATAGGAATGGAAGGGGAGGGTAAGGAGGAGGAAAAAGGGTATTGCTTTAGTTTTTAGGAATGAAAATGCAACCTAAACTAGCCCTAACTAACCCTAATCTAACATGAACATGCAACCTAACTTACCCTATATTCTAGTTTTTAAGGAGAAATAAGGTTTTTGGATAAGGGTTTTAGGTTCTACCCTAACACTAGGGAATCTAAGGAGGTGACCAACCTTCATTTTGAGAAACCTATCCTAGGTTTGACAAAAAAAACTATTACCTAAGGATCTAACCCTAGAAGGACTCCTGCAAGGGACGTACTTCATTGATCCAAAGTGACTAAAGGATGAAAAATGACCTAGCCAAGACATAATGCAACTCTAATGGCTACCATTCAGTCCGTAAACATGCATCATTCATCAACATTTAACAAAGAGAGATCAAGAAAAAATTCTAGATACCTCCTCATGCAAGTGTTTAACCAACAAATCACAACATCACCTTTAGCAAGAGCATAGAACTAAGAAACTTCAAGAAATTTCCATCCAAACTCATAAAATCATCTTCCATAAGAGGTGTGCATCACTTCCAAAGAGACCTAGTTGGGTATAATAAGCGCATAATGTATTATCCCACTTGTCTTATGTCCAAATGAAGTGAGGAGAGGCTTATAAATAGCCTTATCACACTCACTTTACAAATATATCCAGGCCAACGTGCCTTTAAATGTCAATTTGGAGGTATAAAATGTCAACTTAAAATTATAACATAAAATAATATAAATATTTCAAAAATGTCCTAAAGTAGGCTTAAAGTAGGCCACATGGGGTATTTTTCCCCATGGCCTAAAACTGCTAAAGATAAGCAAATCACTCTAAATGAAATGTTGGAGTGATATGGAGAGAGCTCGTCATGCCCCATCTAATGCCAAAAATGTTGTAAATATCTCAACACCCCCCTCAAAGTCTGACAACTGAGACAAAGGCCACCGGTGCAAGGAAACAAGGTGTGGGGTCATGTGACCCAATGATCAACCCCTAGGAGCCCCGAACACCAAACACAAGGTTAAAAAACCAAATAGAGGGAAGTCAACATTGTCACTAATCCATAGTACTCCTAAAGGAAGGACCAAAGGGATCGACCATGACCACCACTATTGAATAACACCCCTCCTAGTAAAAAAAAATGGTCTCTCTCTCTCTCGGGGCACATTTGAAGGTGCAATAGGTAAAAGTGCAATGTAACACTAGATCCAACTGCGGGATGAGTGTTTTTCTAGGGAGTGCATGAGAACCTATGAATATTCTAGTACCATTAGACCTACACACATCAAATATCCAAGGGGATTAAAAGAATCTTGATCAAGACACTTCCATTATGTCTTGTTTGATATAAGAAACAAAGGTAACTAAATCATGAGAAATAACAAATGCAATGCAAGGTAACAATAATATTCCTAGATTCAAATGAAACTAACCCTACTTACCCTAAACATGATAATAAAAAATGGGTTAAGTGTAATCATACCACCAATGTAACCAACAGTGTAGGAAATTCAGGCCATATTTTTTATCTTTGTCTTTAGATACAATACACGATAAAATCTCATCAATGACAAACCAAATATGTACCAATATTTTCCTTTGGATAGGAGATGGAAACTACATGATTGCAAGAGCCTGGAAGCCTTAATATTGGTACCATGGAGAGGGATTTCTATGACAAGATTTGTTGATCCATGCTTCTACTGGACTGATGTATGGCACACCTCTATCATAAATTTCCATTGAGAATTTTTTTTCCTAAAACTTGTCCACGGATCTTGAACTTGGGAGGCTATTAGTAATGCAAATCCTCACAAATATTCATATCTAAGCCACACCCTATCCTTTCATCTAATTAATCATTTCTTTGGATATACGAGTATATTTCTCATCTTTATCACGTTAGTATCTCAAATAATTCTTGAAATTTTGAAATTGTCAACTATATAATTCACACTTTCATGCTTCAAACAAAAAGATAAAAAATAAATACTATGAAACTGAGGAATGAAAATCATTCCTGTCTTGATCTTGTTGAAATGAATCATTTAGGACTTACTAAGGTAGGATAGAAATGGTTGAGGAACTTCTTCCATACTTACCACAAAACAATGTTGGAAGTATTGATATGAGGACTTCATCGGTTGAAAGGTAACAGACCCTTTGTTTATGGTAATCAAGCAAGGCATCAAAAGGGTTGATCCATTTTTCATTGATGATAGAGAATACTTCTTTTCCCACATATCTGCAAGGGAGAGGGTCGACTATGGTGCTGCAAGGTCTTGAAGAATCGTATAATAGTGGACAAAGGAGCTCCCAATAATTGTTGTCTTCTATACCCTTAGAATTTTCTTCCAAGATAGCCAAAATATCATAAGAAACCACAACCCAAGGATATGGAGAACTCACAAATTCTTCAGTTTCTTCAACTAGGGCTTTTTGGTGTTCATTTTGTTGAGGAATTTGAAATTCATGTTCAAGATCCCCTTCATATTCAGAAATAAGGGCCATGATGTTAGTGCTCAATTCCTCAACAATGGATTCTTCAAGCAAACCTTTCGAACATTGATCTTAATCGTAAACACCATCATCAAGGAGTGATTCATGCTCTACTGAGAAATGTTCATCAATATATGTATGCTCATCCTTTATAATCTTAATTATTTCATCCTTAACGTTAGGATCCCACTAATCATAGAATACTTCAATTAGTTGCAGAGCAGAGGGTATTCCCTTAGAAGGAAGTCCATCATACCAAGTGTCTACATCCTGGTTCCCTCCTATACCGAAGCACATTACAAATAATTGTATCATGGTATCCTCATCTGTGATATCCCATGCCACAAGAACTTCTTTGAAATTCATAACGTGTGTTGTAATAGTATCCTTACCCTTATGGAATTTCAGAATATATTTAAAACAACAGTTCTTGTAAAACTTATTCGGGTATTCTGGAATGTTTGAGAAGTCAAATGGATCAAAATCCCCATATCTTATGCCCAATAATGCTTGCTTTGAACACCTTTATCTTTTCTTTAGTGGAGTTTCATGCAAAGTTAGCTTTTAAATTTTTTTTATGAAACAAAAAAAACAAAGAATACCTCTCTTGGTCTTGTTCTGGCAAAGCACCTGTTTTGATTTTCTTTAGTGGAGTCACTAGGAGAGACATGTCAGGTTAAACAAATCTCACCAAAGTACATAACAAAAAGCATACTTGATTGCTGGGTTGATTTTTTTGTAGAGTCACTAGATAAGCCTGAAATATTAGTCCTTTCTAGAAAAATATATGCAATCATGTAAACACAAACTCCAAACTTACCAACAATGTCGTTCTTTCCCGAATAAGTCACCTCAACAAATTTGAGGTCTCCGGCAATGATGCAAAAAATGTTACTAGATGAACAAGCAGGGCTAGTATCCGATAAAAAAATGCATGAAGAGAGTGACCCTTGTCACACTAGTTACTTATCCAAACTTCTTTGGAAGTCGGAACGTCTTAGGGAAGATCCCTAAGTGCAAGTCTGTAAGGGCACTTATACACCAAATTATGTCTTCTTTTTAAAGGGTTAGCAACTAGTTCCTTTATGGTGTCAATTGAAGGAATGAAGAAGACATACTATAAACATAAATCCTATAAACACAACTTGGTATATCAATTTCATTCGTTAATACATCCACTTGTGACAAGCCAGAAACAAATTCCAACTTTATATCATGCCCATGTTATTCACAAAATGTCATTCATTTTGATATAGGAATACCTGTAGCAACCTACTTACAACAATATAGAAAAGTAAAAACAAGTAATAAGTGCATGTATTCATTGCTCCTATTTTAACAATGTAGGCACTCAAAGTATGTAATACATCCATGTATTTAACAATGTGTAATGTCCACTAGACAAGCCTTCATGCAACCTTGCACAAAATGTGAATTACTAGAAGTTAAGTGTATTGGATAGTCTGCAAAAGGTATCATGCAGTGACAAAAATGAATAATTAAATATATGGTGTGTGTGGAAAACAATATTTTCAGGGTGTCATGTATCAAACATTTATGACAATGAACAATCCAACTTCTAAGCCAAATTTCGATGTAAATTGGACGACAACACCAATGTTTCAAGGACTTATGCACAATCTCATATACACCCTTTTACTTGCAAGTAATCATTGATTATGAGAAATTATTGAAGTCAACAATTATGAACCCTTTAACCCTTTTTATTGGTGTAATTTTACAGGTATTGGATACCCTTTAACCCTTCTTATTGGTCTATCCCAAGCTTGGGATAGACTGTAATGAATTGAAAGTCTTGAAAAGGGACAGCCAAAGGAAACCCTAAAAGGATATTACAACCACTGAAAGGGTTGTCCCTTAGCTGGAAGGCCTTGAACATGCCCTGAAATGGAGGACCGAGCCTATGTAAAGGCTGGCCAAGGTCTGGAGTGACCTCAAAAGTGAAGGGAGGGGGCTGTAAGGTGAACCTAATCCTCTAAACTAGTAGTCCGAGGATGAAAAGGGAGTGGATAAGGTGGTGAAGAGAAGATAGGAAGGGAAGGTGAGGGTAAGGAGGAGGAACCCTAATCCTAACTAACCCTAATCTCACATGCACATGCAACCTAACTTGCCCTAAACACTAGGTACACATACAGTGCACAACATCTCGCAAGTTTCTCTCAAACTCCAGATCGATAAGTAAATGCACTACCTCTTTTGTTTCTCTTTTTATTGTAATAAATTAGCCCCTCATATGTCATGAACATGAACTATGGAACTTGTTCATAAATGATTTCTCAATCTTCTTGGATTGATAAACACTACAAATGAACCTCACTTTGCACATTTACCCTAACTACTCCATTTAACTATGATCTACTAAAAAAGTCATACCCTCATGAACCTATATATTAGGCCTTGATGTTGTAGGCCAAGAATGTTATTCTCCAAAGTTTAGTGGTTCAAAAATATTATGATTTCTTCCAATTGGCATACAACATCAAATATTTTGGGCTTAGAGAAAGGTTTTGTTTTCCCTTGCTTTACAAAAACTTATGGAATCTCTCCAAACTCAGAGTTGAATTAGAATTGGATAGTTAAACTAATTCCACTTTTCATGTCATAGGACTTCTATCTAGATGTTAGAACTACTAATCTTGTGTATAAATGTAAGAGTCTAAAAATAATATTTTTACTTTTCCAGACACTATCACTATTGATGTTGTAAGACTATCTTAATGTCACATATAGGACTGTGGCCTATTGGGCGTGGCCTCACAACCTTTTTCGATATCCTCGAGACTATGAGGTGAATCTACATGGATTTATAGGCATGACCTCATGACCTTTGTTGTCTTTCATTTTTACCACTCATTGTTAACTACCTTACTGCCAGCAATGATATTTTTTTCTAATACTATAAAGTTTCCAAATGTCATTCATGCTTTCAAGCCCAATCATAAAACCCATATTCATAAGGCATGATGTATCATGGATTTCTTTTTCCATCTACTAGAAATCTCCCATATGTTCACATTTAAGTTTGATAACTGGGGAATCCTATCTGACTTTAAGTAAGTTCTTAAGGAGATAAGTGTGAATCTTGAGGAGCTCAAATGTCACTATCAGAAATAAAGTTTAGTGTTATCTCCTAGGCTACTATTATTACAAGTTATGCTAGAATGGTCATTGTCATAATGCGTAGGGATAAGATAATGTCACCTTGAGGACTTTTGTGAAATGGAATTGGTAGGCATAAGATAATGTCACCTCATGGAATTGGTAGGCGTAAGATAATGTCACCTCATGGAAATGCTTTGGATTACTCTTCATGAGCTCCAAGCACTCCTTAAAAATGTATCTCCGATATTTTTCAGGGAACTCTCATACCTGTGCAGTGCGCAATCTACAGAATAACACATACTGAGTTCAAGTTCCTGCAAAAAAGGAAGGAAGTCTTTGGAACAAACTAGGTGTTCCAGGCAACAATCTCAACAAGATGCAAATTATAAAGGACCGACTTGTAAACACTGAGAATTAGTATAGGAACTGCGATCTGCCATCTTCAACAAGTCCAAGTCCAAATATCAAGACCTTTAACTCTCCATATTCATAAACAGGAAAAACGCACATCCAAGGGCAAATAGACAAAACACCCTTCAAATTTAACCACTTTTCATTATACAGCTCTACAGGTGCTATATATATTTAGTCTCTTGATCTGCATGAAACAATATCACCATTCCCCATTGTGAAAGCAATGGCTACCACCAAGATTTCTCTAATGATCCAACGAAACCCTGAATATAAACAAGCATGATCAGCATCACAATGCATTACCCCAAGAAGAACATAGGAATGTAGCCATGTGAAATGGCCGAGATCGCCAAACTCTGTTTAATAAGATAGTATGTATCAATGTATTCAGTCTGATATACAAGGCCTTCCAACTGATCCCAAATATCCATATTTTCAAATTTCATAGTTCTTAAATTGCCATCCAAGTGAAAGCCACTTTGAACTACAGACTCAAACTTGAGATTGAAGTGAAAGCCACTTTGAACTGCAGACTGAAACTTGAGATTGAAGAGAAACGAGGGAGGAAGCCTAAAAAATTGTAATTGAAATTGAATTGGAAAGGCTGCAAACCCATCTCAAACAACACTGCTCCAGCAAAGAATTAGAGAGCGAAGTAATCCATAAGCAGTCCAGAAAATACCTTCAAACATTAACTGTACAAATTAAGAAAAGAATATGAAAAATTGACGCATTTATTAAATCAAGGCTAATAGATACATTGAAAAAAGCAGAAATAGAAAGAAATTGAAAAACCAAAAAGCATGGCCAAAACGCATGAGGGATTTTTTGTTTTATCAGCTTTAGCTCTTTCCGTGAAGTGCGGTGAACCAATATTGATATTTTCTTTCAGTCGTAAAAGAAAGAGGAGATTTGTGAAATGGATGTTCAAGAGAGGCCAACGTATCCGTTGAAAGGAAGAATATATATACTATCAAACTTTACCTAAATTTTGCATTTACTGCCTCGACCTCCCGTATTTCTGTGTGTGATTGGGCGTCTCAGTCTATGTGTGGTCTCGTGTTATGTGTGTATGTGATAGAAGAGGATGCATCCACTGCTGGAGCAAACAATTCAAAAAAATGCAACTAAGCTTCTCAATGATCATTGCTCTCTCTCAATACCAGGTACATTTTATCAACATTTTATTCGCCCTTTGCTCTTACAGAAACCATGCTTGTGCTTGTGTTCAGATACATTTTATTTTCCCTCTGCTCTGATCATGGTTCTGTTTTTTTGGTTCAATTCAGTTATTTTAATCTATGTCAGTCTATTTAGAAGCTCCATTTAGAAGAAAAAAAACAATGGTCTCTTCATTACATTAGGCTTTCAATGGTCTCTTTCAATGGCTTTCAATGCAAGATACATTCATTTTAGCATACGGTCGTCTAGCTTTCTTTCTGTTAATTTCAGCAATCCTATGTCCAGTTTTCTTTCTGTTAATTTCGGCTTTCTTAAACAACCCTAATCCTTCCATTTCAACCATTTCAGCAAACCCTAGTCCTTTATGAAGATAGGATCTGCCTGACCGAATTTTTGTTTCTATTTCTCTGTTTCGTTTCCTTTCTCTGCTCTTTTTTTGCTTTTGATAAGACTTATAGGCAAACAAAATATTAAGGTTTCGGCAAATTAACATAAAATATTTGTACGTTTCAGACTTAATAGGCAAAGCCTAAGGTTAAATTAACATAAACGTTATTATTGATGTATCTGCATGTTTCCATTATTTTTAGGTTTAGTTTCATTTCTTTCCTTTGTTTTTTTGTTTTTTGTATTTTTATAAGACTTAATAAGAAAACAGAATATTAAGGTTTAGATAGGTTTAAATTAACATAAATGTTATTATTGATATATTTACATGTTTCATTTTTTTTTATTTCAATTTTTTTTATAAAATGTAGATAGAAGGAAAAGTTAATATTTTTTTTTTCAATTTAATATTTAATTATATAAATACTGGTATCATTATAAAATGTATATTTTTTTCTTTTTCAATAAGTTATATAAATACTTATATCACTATAATTATGCTATATAAGAGAGATTAAAGTATTGTCTATTCATTTAATAGATCTCATAGTATAGGACTTACAATTTTCAGTAATTTGTTAGAATTTTAAATTTATTTAAACTTCATCTAAATGAACGAAGAGTAGGGTTAGTAGTCTAGTATGTACCTTATGTAATTTTAATTTTAATTTCTTGTTCACTTATTCAATTTGTCATTTTCACTTTTAAATAATTTTCTCTCCACTTATTTAATGTGTATTTATTATATAGTGTTTTTTTTTTGTTTTTTTTATGCATATATGTTATATGCAATTTATTTCTATGGTGTATGTATGTGTCATTTTCTCTATTATCTTGTATAACTATGTGTTTTTTAATAAAATTATATATATATATGTTTAATTTGTACTTTAAATGACATGATATGTGATTCTTTCTTCAATTATAAAACAGGTCTCATATATATGTTTGCTATGTGTGTAAAGCTTTTTATTCTTATGTAAGTTATTCTTATTTTATAGAAGAAAATGTATGTGAGACTTTGCTTTAGGATTTGGGCTTAGGAATAGGATTATGCATAGGATTCAAGGTTAACCTTAGCTTAATTTAGACTTAATATTGAGGCCTAGGGATTTAGGTTTAAGGTTAGGGTAATGGTAGGTTAGGGTAGACAAGCTAAAGCAAGGTAGGTTAGTCTATGTTAGGGTAAATGAAGGTAGATTATACTAGGTAGTTTAAGGTTGGGTA
>LPNX010286477.1:309575-346090 GCA_001517045.1 Pseudotsuga menziesii | reverse complement strand
AAAAGTCAATTTTGTAATTTTGGGGGCGATTCTAAACCCCCCCCCCCCCCCCCCCCCAAAAAAAAAAAATCACTTTTGGACTTTTGGGGGCAGTTCTAAACCCCCCAAAAGTCACTTTTAAGGGCGGTTATAAACCCCCTTCGTAGGTACCTATGGGGACGGTTCAAAACCCCCCTTAACAATCTTTATTACAAAACTTTGGGGGCGGTTTTAAACCCCCCTCGTAGGTACCTATGGAGGTGGTTCGAAACCCCCCATAAAACTCTTTACAAACCTTTGGGGGTGGTTATGAACCCCCCTCATATAAACTTACAGGGGGGGTTTTGAACCCCCCTCGTTGTAACATACAAGGGCAGTTTTGAACCCCCCTCGTAGTGACATATGAAGTCATATTAGAACCCCCCTCATAGCCATAATAAATCATAATAAAATATATTTTATTTAAAACATCAATATTGCAATATCATTAGGGCACGAAGGAATCGAACCTTCAACCTCCTTCTTGTAAAGCAGGTGCTCTACCATTGAGCTAGAACCCTTTAAGAATTGGGGAAAGGGGAAATATTAACACATAAATGTTTCTCTTGCCGTTCCTATGTCTCGGGGGTGCAAGAAACATGGGAAACATGTTCCCAAACCTTGGGGACAAGTCCTCATGGAGCATTGCTAATATCTCAAGCGATTAGTCATAGCTCACTAATACTCTGAAAGAATCCAACAAGATTAGTAAAAAAAGGGCAGCTTCTGAAAGAATTTATGTAAATGTCAAGCATGATTAGTTACTTGGATGCAAGATTTTATTAGAATAGTCTTAGAAAATCCAGCATACTCCATCCACTGCATGGATTTCCTACCACTTGAATCAGACAATTAAAAGTTGACAACATATGAACTAGCAGCATGAACATTAAAATAAGGAAGAAACCCAATTAGAAGAATTACATGTACCTATGGGGTTTGGACATTGATTGCATGGATCAAGATATTATATTGTCAAAATGAGGTTTTGATGGTTGTAACACAATGGCCAAAACATCATAGTGGCTATTATGTAATATATTTTTTATCATTTCTAGCATTTAGATTGAAGTCAACAGAAACATACTTGCACACCTTCCAATCATGCACCCATCCAGCAGACACTAAGATGTCAATGGTGATCCAATTTATTATAAGGTGGTCAAATTGTAGATTTATTGCATTGAAAATTACGAAACTAGACCCAATCTTTCACAAAGGGTATTCACCAAAGTAATGACAATAAATAAATCACTCCAAGAAAATAGAAAAATCTAATATGAGCTCCATGTGACTTTATCAAATGTATCATAAATAAGAGATTTAATATTTTGGAACATAATTTACAGTGAAACTATGCCTTTTCTGATTTAGGATAACGAGAAGATTTTACATCTCGACAATCAACAATAGAAGAATACCATGGAGTGCTTTCTATTTTCTATAAAATAATAAGCTAAATACTCGTTAGCTACAAAGTACACATATCCCAAGAGGTTATCGCATATAGTTCACAGTGGTCACCAATGTATGTTATTGTGCATTATTGAATGTGGTTGCCATTAATGTCAAAGGAGTTTAGTAATGACAAAGGAATAACCAAGGATATGGTGGTAGAGCAAACTCAATGAAATGAGTTCATTAATGACAAAGGAAGTGATGACATGGAACGTATGATGATGTGGCATGTGTGATGAAGCTGGAAAGACATACCATGGTGTTCTAGTGCTATCACAAAGTCATTATTGCAAGCTGACGTCATTCTGGAAAAGTTTGGCAATTGTGTGAAATTTTAGAGATTGACTAAGTGATGAAAAATTCCCCTAAAGCAGTCGCCTTATGAAAATGTCCACCATAATTCATGGGTAAAAGTAAATGTCCGCCCTGACGTGCCATGCCATATCTTGTTGAAGTACCTATCTAACCATGGTTTCATTTCTCGTAAAAAGTTCCTAAAGAAAAAGATACGGGTCTGCCAAAACAAGTCTTTTTGGGAAAATTAGTCAAAATTGCCTTGGGAAAATGACCACCATAATTCATAGCTTAATAAAAATGCACACCCCATCCTGTAAGGTTGTAGCTTGTTTACCTGGATATCTAACCATGGTCTTAGTTTGTCTTAAGAGTGTTTGTGGAGAAAGTTATGGATCTGCCAAAAAAGGTGTTCAGGGAGTTTTCTTTACCAATTTCACTAAAATGCATGCCTAGGTCAGAGGAAGAATATTCTGAAGGTGAAATGAGTTTTGTTGTGATTAGTGAGCTATTATACATCATCTGGTGACATTGGTTTAGGGTTTTGGTGAAATAAAAAATTCTCCTTGAAAATGGCATAGTTGTTTGAGTGTTAAAACCAGTAATAAAAGGTCATTTAGAAATGCCCACCACATGTTGTTCATGTGCCCAAAAATTAATCATATGATATGGGTCTGTTCCTTGGATATATGTCTACCTATCCATGGTTTTAGGTTTCTTTTTTGTGATCACATGTGCAAGGAATACATCTGTCAAAATGAGAAAAATCATAATGGCCACCAAAGATGAACTATGAAAATGTGTCCAAGTGTTAAAAACAGGAATTGAAGAGTTGGTTTGGAAATGCATGCCATAGGATGTGGTTGTGTATATAATTTCATCCAAATGTGTATGTCTGTTATATGGTAGATTTTCTATCTATCCCTAGGTTTAGTATATGTAATAAAGATCACATGTGTGAAATATAAATTTTTCAAATTGAAAAAAACAATGTCTGAGAAGCCATTTTGAAATGCCCGCCAGAGGCTTTGTGTGTGCCAATAAATATATTAAAAAGTATGAATATCTTCTCTAATGATCTATCCATCTATCCCTAGTATCAGATCCTAATCTGGTGAACACACGTGTGAGATATGGATTTGCAAAGTTGGAGAAAAAAAGTGTTTACGTGTTAAAAATAAATGAAATTTGCCCCAAGTGTTAAAACCAATTATAGAAGGCTATTTTAAAATTCCCACCAATTGTTGTTCTTGATCCAACATGTTGGAAATATAGAATATGGTTTTCATTGATGTCAATAGGAGTTTAGTGATGACAAAGGAATAATCAAGGACATGATGGTAGAGTGAACTTAGTGAAAGTAAAAGGAAAGACAAAGGTAGTGATGACATGGAATGAATGATGATATGGAAAATATAATGACATGGAATGACATAGATGATGATGTGGCATGAATATGAAGTCATTTTTGCATTATGACATCACTCTGAAGAAATATGGCAAAATGGTGAAAATCAGGAAATTGACCAAGTATGGAATAATTAGTCAAAATTGGTCCAAGTAGCCTTAAGAAAATGTCCGCCATAATTCATATTTTCAGAAAAATGCCTGCACCATGGTACCAGGCTATATCTTGTTATAGTGACTATCCAACCATGGTATCAGTTTGACTTCATCACCTCCGAGGAGAAATTTATAGGTCTTCCAAAACAGGGTTTTGCATCAAAGCGAGTAAAAATGACCAAGTGTTGGAAAACTGGATCAGGTGGACTTGGGAAAATGCCCGCCACAAATTGTGTGTTGAAGAAAATTCCTGCACCACATGGGGGTCTTGTATATTGGTGTTTTTTATACCTGTCCATACCTTCATATTGTTCTGAAAGTTCATGAGGGATAAGTTATGAACCTTCCAAATAAGTGTTTTATGAAAATTGGACCTAGTTTAAGAGAGAGCAAAAATTGTCCAAGTGTAAAACTGCCTAAGTGGCCTCAGGTAAATTCCCTTCACATCTCATAGGATGATGATAAAATTATTTTTGAGAGTTTTTACCTCTATATTATTGTATGTATCATACAACCATGTCATCATATTGACCAAATATTCGATGAGGAAGAAGATATCAATTTGCCAAAAGTGCCTCCCATCCATATTTGAACTACTCTAGTAAAATGCCCGCCTAAGGAAAATGAAGAAGAGTTTGAGGGTGAGACAAGTTGTGTTGTGCTCAGTGATGTTTTCTACATCCTCTGGTATTATTTTTTCATGGTTTTGCTGAAATGAAAAATCCACCTTGAGAATGGCACAAATTGTCCAAGTGTAAAATCTGTTGGTAAAACTGCCTAAGTGGCCTCTGTAAAATGCCCGCTATAATTTCTATTTGATGGATTAAATTATTATTAAGGTACAGTACTCTATATTGTTGATTGATGCACCTAACCATAATGATAAAAATATTAAAAAGGTCTCTGAGGATGAAGTTATTAATTTTCCAAAAGTGCCTTCTGGTAGGTTTTGCATTGTTTCAGTACTGGTAAATCTGCCTAAGTTGGCTCAGGGAAATGCACGCCAAATCTTAGGTATTAATTATAAAATTAATATGATACGGTTAGGTTGTAGCATGTTGATATGTGCATCTATCCATGGCTTCAGATTTTGTTCTAGAGATCACACATATGGAAAATAGGTCGGCCAAATTGGTTAAAAAAAACAAAATGTTCTTTTGCTGAAAAAAAAAGAAAGGGTGAGCTACAAGAAAAAAAAGAAAAAGAAAGAAAGAATGCTACAGGAAATAATGCACAGAAGGAAAAATTAAAGGGTGTGATTATTAATTAGTTTAGATAGAAAAGGCATGAAAGATATATTTAAGATAAGGTATTTAATTTCATTAATTAAAATAGAGATTTGAAGGGGCATGAGATGCACATAAAGTTTAATTAATTAATTAATTAAAAATATATAAGAAACATAATGATAAATTAATTATCTGAGATTCAAAGAGGTGCTAGGATGAAAGAACATGAGTTCAATCTGTAAGGGTGCAATGGTTAAATGTTTAACATAATTCTAGATTAAATGTTTATCAAACTGAGTTTTTTTAAAAGGTGTGAAGATGAAAGGGTGTGACTATTCTGAAAGGTACAATGCATAAAGAATGAAGAATGTATATATATATATATATATATATATATATATATATAGCAGAAGATTGAAGTGGATATTATTGTCTCTATGGATGAAATATGAATATCTAAAGAAGAAGGAAGAAGTTGAACCGCATGAGAAGACAAAATTAAAGAAAATCTCTTTGGTTTTATTTGAAGGTTATGTAAAGAACAAAAATAAAAGAGAATGTTGGGTTATAAAGTGAATAAATGAAGCAGCATTCAAAACAAGAAGAAGAGCATAATAGAAGATAAAGACCGGCAAAGTAAAGAGGCCAGTGAAGATCTTTGTAGCATCAAGACAGATACGAAGTGAATAAAGTAAGAATAACCAAGGACATGATGAGAGAGTGAACTCAGTGATGACAAAGGAATAACCAATGACATGATGGCAGAGTGAACTCAGTGAAAGTCAAAGGTAGTGATGACATGGAATTAATCATGATATGGAAAATATAATGACATGGAATGACATAGATGATGATGTGGCATGAAGATGAAGTCATTGTTGCATTATGACATCACTCTAAAGAAATATGGAAAAATAGTGAAAATCAGGAAATTGACCAAGTATGGAATAACTAGTCAAAATTGGTCCAAGTAGCCTTAAGAGAATGCCCGCCATAATTCAGGTTTAGAGGAAAATGCTTGCACCATGGTACTAGGATTCAGGTTGTTATAGTGCCTATCCAACCATGGTATCATTTTGACTTCATCACCTCTAAGGGGAAAGATATAGGTCTTCCAAAACAGGGTTTTGCATCAAAGCGAGTAAAAATGACTAAGTGTTGGAAAACTGGCTTAGGTGGCCTTTGGAAAATGCCAGCCACAAATTGTTTGTTGAAGGAAATGCCCACACCTCATGGGGGTCTTGTATATTGGTATTTTTTCTACCTGGCCATATCTTCAAATTGTTCTGAAATGCCCAAGGGAGAAGTTATGTACCTTCCAAATAAGTGTTTTATGAAAATTGGACCTTGTTTAAGAGAGAGCAAAAAATGTCTCTATAAAACTGCCTAAGTGGCCTCAGGGAAATGCCCTCCACATCTCATAGGATGATGATAAAATATTTTGAGAGTTTGGAACTCTATATTGTTGTATGTATCATACAACCATGTCATCAACTTGACCAAAGAGTCTCTGAGGAAGAAGATTTCAATCTGCCAAAAGTGCCTCCCAGCCATATTTGCACTACTCCAGTAAAATGCACACCTAAGGCAAATGAAGAAGAGTTTGAGGGTGAGACAAGTTGTGTTGTGCTCAGTGATGTGTCCTACATCCTATAGAGTTCAGTGATGACAAAGGAATAAGAAAGGACATGATGGCAGAGTGAACTTAGTGAAAGTCAAAGAAAAGACAAAGGTAGTGATGACATGGAATGAATGATGATATGGAAAATATAATGACATGGAATGATATAGATGATGATGTGGCATGAAGATGAAGTCATTGTTTCATTATGACATCAATCTGAAGAAATACGGCAAAATGGTGAAAATCAGGAAATTGACAAAGTATGGAATAATTAGTCAAAATTGGTCCATTTAGCCTTAAGAGAATGCTCGCCATAATTTAGGTTTTGAGAAAAAATCATGCACCATGGTACTAGGCTATAGCTTGTTATAGTGGCTATCCAACCATGGTCTCGGTTTGACTTTATCACCTCCTAGGATAAAGTGCTAGGTCTTCCAAAATAGGGTTTTGCATCAAAGCGAGTAAAAATGACCGAGTGTTGGAAAACTGGCTCAGGTGGCCTTGGGAAAATGCCTTCCACAAATTGTGTTGAAGAAAATTCCCACACCTCATGGGGTATTGTATATTGGCATTTTTTATACCTGAACATATCTTCAAATTGTTCTGAAAGTTCCTGAGGGAGAAGTTATGGACCTGCCAAATAAGTGTTTTATGAAAATTCGACTTAGTTTAAGAGAACAAAAATTGTCCAAGTGTAAAACTGCCTAAGTGGCCTCAGGGAAATGCCCTCCACATCTCGTAGGATGATGATAAAAATATTTTGAGAGTTTGGACCTCTATACTGTTGTATGTATCATATAACCATGTCATCAGGGTGACCAAAGAGTCTCTGAGGAAGAAGATATCAATCTGCCAAAAGAGCCTCCCAGCCATATTTGCACTACTCCAATAAAATGCCCGCCTAAGGCAAATGAAGAAGAGTTTAAGGGCGAGAAAAGTTTTGTTGTGCTCATTGATGTGTCCTACATCCTCTGGTATCATGTTTTCATGGTTTTGGTGAAATGAAAAATCGACCTTGAAAATGGCACAAATTGTCCAAGTGTAAAATCTGCTGGTAAAACTGCCTAAGTGGACTCTGTAAAATGCCCGTTATAATTTCTATTTGATGGATTAAATTTTTATGAAGGTACATTACTCTATATTGTTGATTGGTGCACCTAACCATATCATAAACTTGTCAAAAAGGTCTCTAAGGATGAAGTTATTAATTTTCTAAAAGTGCCTTCTGGCAGGTTTTGCATTGTTTTAGTACTAGTAAATCTACCTAAGTTGGCTCAAGATGCACGCCAGATCTTAGGTGTTAATGATAAGATTAATATGATATTTTCAGGCTGTAGCCTATTGATATGTGCATCTATCCATGGTGTCAACTTTTGTTCTGCAAATCACGTGTGTGGGAAATAGGTCTACTAAATTGGTTAAAAAAAACAGAATGTTCTTTTGCTGAAAAAAAAAAAAGGGTGAGCTACATGAATTAAAAACAGAAAAAAAGGAGATCGCTACAGGAAATAATGCACAGAAGGTAAAATTAAAGGGCGTGATTGTTAATTAGTTTAGATAGAAAAGGCGTGGAAAATATATTTAAGATATGGTATTTAATTTCATAAATTAAAACAGAGATTTGAAGGGCCGTGAGATGCACACAATGTTTAATTAATTAATTAATTAAAAATCTATAAGAAACAGAATGATAAATTAATTATCTGGGATTCGAAGAGGTGCTAGGATGAAAGAACATGAGTTCAATCTGTAAGGGTGCAATGGTTAAATGTCTAACATAATTTTGGATTAAATGTGTAGAATCATTATGACGGTAATTCTCATAATATGGTGCAGAATCATTAGCATTAAAAAGGAATTGACAACAAACAAGATTACAGAAATACAATTTCCTCTTTGTATGTCAACAGTTACGATAAAACTAACAGAAAATGACTTATGCATAATATTTTGTATTTTTTTTCCATTCTTCATTCTATGTGCAATAATGGAAAAAAACCCTTATCCTATCAGTTTCCATTAAAAAAAACTTTAAAATCTAAATAAATGGACCTGAAAACTACCGTCGTTATTTAGGCATTTCGAACAGGCTTATGATATGGTGTCACTTACATTTCATATGTACCGAAGAAATACACAAAATCCTTCCTAGGATTAGGTAGTTGTTCCCAATCTTCAGGCCTGGTTATCTGCAATTTTAAGGAACATCTATTATCAGTATACAGTCCATCTCCATTGCATGTTAGATTAAGTTAAATTTTATATAAATACGACCATTTCTTATAGGGTTTTGACAAGGAGTTCCATAAAATAAACAAAACTTCATTATATTAAAATATAATACTTCATGTTTCTTTTAAGAACCTGAAAAATAATAAATATACTTTAAATTTTAATCTAATTTGATCCATGTAAAGGAAATTGATTGAAGACCCTGGCCTATAAGAAGAGCCTCCAGCTCATAGTAGAAACCTGTAATTTGATATAGGCTGCATAGAAAGTATTATCTATTTCCACTGCTAATAGACACAAAACAGGACAAAATTTAATCTATGCAAGGGTAATTTAGATGAATACATAGCGTCTATTGGAAAAGGCCCTAACTCATGGGATAACCCCATGATTTGACACAAGTACATAGCAAGTATAATCTACCTTTACAGCTAATAAATGACAAGCCAGATTTGCAAACATATAGACAAAATCAGGACGACATTATAGAGGCAGGTGGCCTCTTTGACCATATGACCAAGAATTATCATCTAATTGTACATACCATGGTCCATAACTTGAAGAAAGATAAAAAGTGCAAGATCCTATATTAAAAAGCAGCCTATCTATGCTAGTCAAACTTGATTCCCCGCGGATGAGGTCATGGTTCAACAGTGGAATATCAGTCCACTCATCAGGTTAAATTCCAGGTGCAAGTCTTGGGTGATTTTGACATAAGATTATGCACTTAGGCAAATGAAAAATAGTTGTAATACTGATTCGGATTTTTAAGGGCCATCGTATTGATAAAAATAGGCTGCTTGTGGGCCTAACGAGTTCGGGCCAATTGTGATCCACTTGGAGCTAGACAGAAGCAATTTCCACCTAAAAAAACACAAACTTGCATCCATTGCTTGGGTTTAAACACACAAAAAAACACAAACTTGCATCCATCGCTTGGGTTTAAACACTAATATCTGATATATGGTTTGATTTCTCGTGCAGGGTTTCAAATAATCCCCATGCAGCAACCAGGTTTTGCAATTCTAGGATTAAGAAGAAAATATCATCACATATTGGGCAATCGAAAAAGATACCAATAGCCATTGCAATTGGCGCAATGGAAATGAAACCTTATGAAAATCTATAACCATTCACACAATTTCCAAGAAAAGAAAAATATAATATATATAGTCAGCGATTGAGGAAGGGTTTTTGTGAGATCGTTGTTTGATAGATCCAAGTATCCCAGATATTGGACATTCACAAATAACTGAAGTGAGCAGAGGCCTGAAAAGCTGCCCAATCAGGCAGGGATGTCATCGCTTATACTTTTTTCGGATAGAATGAGGGTGTGAAGTTTATAGGATTTTTAAAGAACGAGGATGGTCCCTATGAGCATGTTTTGGCATATACCCTAATAGTAAATGGATACTAGATTGATGACAGAATCTGGGAAGGCTTCAAATACAATATGAGTAAGTGCATTTGAATTGCTGAGAACAACACTTAGTACATACATTAAAAGTACCAGGAAAATTTTTTCAAGGATTTCTAAGATTAAGGTAGAGTGCGAAAGCCGGTTTACAAATAAACTTGAAAGAAATTTCAAGGATATTATACAATCATAATACCATCATCATCAAGTGTTCTAGATTCAACATCAAGAACAACAAACAAACTATCATATATCAATTGTAGCAACAGAGCATATTTTTAATGAAAATGATTGTTTTAGTGATTAAGTTCAAAGAGTTGTTTCCGCCAAATTAAGATGCATTTTCAAAAATAGAGAGAGGCTTTTATTCAGAACGGGACAATATTCAAAAACCTCTCCCAGTTATTACAGAGGTATTATATTTTGGGAGAATTTAAGTCATCTTCACATGGAATTTTTCCATAATTTCAGTTTACTGTCTGAGTCATCAACTTCAAAATATGATTCCAAGGATCTAGAGGTGCATCTAAGAAAATGAACACATGGATTTTTTCAGCACATGGTCAATTACAAAAACCTCTCTCATAATTCACATACCTATCAACATTTGAGATTTAAAGCCTATTTTTCAGCAATCTGCTTCCTGAAATGAAGCAAATCAGTTGTAACTGTTTCTATTTTTAGAGTTTAGTTAGATTTCAAATTCAAGACTAGGTAGAGGTTGTTTTAAGATAAATTCATATGTATTTGATATACAATAGACAGGCTTCGAGAGGATGCTTTCCGTGGAAGACTATGCAGTATAATAAAACAAATGCAATGAATGATTTTTATTGATTATCAAAACTAATCAAAACAACCAGAAATGTGAAATCGGAACACAGTGGAAACAATAGCAGCCATACCGCATCAACAGGATGAAAACACCATTTTCGACAAACAAAGCACAAGGGAAGCATGAAGAACCTGCCAGCAAGAGCAATAAATCTCCAGTTTGAGAATGTCAACAAGAGGCACACCACTATCGGCCCTCACTGAACCAAGAACCCAAGACTGTAAAGAGATGAAACAACACCCCATCCCTAATCACTGGAGAAAACAAGGCTCAATATTTTTGAACAAGGAAAACACAGAGCAGCATGAAGAGCCTACCCAAACTTAGTACTATACAATACTAATGGAACACACAGAGAACCATGAATCCAGGCTTTATATTTGAACATGCATTGTCAGTTATAAATTTTGTAGGTTCAACTTCCAAAATGTCATTTGCAGTACTAAAATTTTTATCTGAAAGGGGTTTCATCCATTTCTTTCCAAGCATGCTCTAATGTACCTCTTGCCACAATGGAACGTGTAGAGAACTATGAATCCAGCCTTCAAATTTGAACATGCACTGTCAGCTATAAATTGTGTAGGTTCAACTTCCAAAATATCATTTGCAGTACTAAAATTTGTATCTGAAAGGGGTTTCAGCCATTTCTTTCCAAGCATGCTCTAACGTACCTCTTTCCTTAAGATGATTTGGATGCCTCTACAGCAGAAGCTCCTGCATAGCCCATTCTTTCCTCTCTCAAACCTCTTTGCTCTATGTTCCACATGCAGTGGTTGGAAGGCCAGATCAAAACCCCCATTCATGTGCCATAACTCATTTTCAAACTTTCAAAAAACTTGTAGCACTAAAACCTTTTGTTTTTTTTATTTTGATGGTTTGTTGTGGCGCTAAAACCCTTATCTTATAAAGTTATGGATTCTAAAATGCATATTTTTTTTTATCTTGATGGTTTCTTTTATGTGTGTGTGTGTGTGTGTGTCTTTTTGTTGGTTTAGTTTATAAATATATAATAATATATATTTAAGGTACTATGGTCAAGTAAAGAAGCATGAGAATGTAAGTGTAATTTCAAATTTAGTGGTGGGAAAGGACAAACCTTCTTTTTTTTTTTGGTGGTTTTATCCGATGTAAATTAGGTGTTAGTGATGTAATTTAGGTGTTAGTGATATAATCTAGGTGTTACTAAGTAGACAAAATTCTACTTTTATTAAATTCATATAAATTATTTTTAATGTATTTTTGATGTTATTATGAACAACATAGTAGAGTTTAGATTTGCAACAATCTTGATGTTTTTTGTATTGGAGCAATGTGTTAGATACCTTCATAGACTAAAACTAGGTTGTATTCAATCTAGAAATATCTATCACTTCTTGAAATTAGAACCTCTTGAGGGGTATTTAGAGAATGGTGGAGTCAAAATATGAATTACATACTATCTATTTTTGTCATCTCAAGAGAGAACACAATCAAGAAGCAACCATATCATCCAAAAGGACATCAAACTAGCAGTCAACCTCCCTATTGGTTATTGGATATAGGGAAGGTGAAGAACTATCTAAGGTTTCTTCTTTACAATATGGACCCTCTCTGACTCTATTCATCGATGGGGCCTATAACTATCCCATCATATAATTTTGGCCTTGTTAGATCCTAACATAGAGGGCTAATGCATCTTTGTTGGCCCATGTTGTACATCAAATTCATCATCAACAATATTTTCATTTATGTCTTATGGGCTATATTCCAATTCCTAGGTCGTGACGCATTGTCTAAATAGGGAAAGAAATATACAAGGAGAGTGGATCTAGGATCTATGATCCAAAAATAGCGAGTATGTCATGGTATACACTGGAAGTGTCTCTCCTAATATCCTAATCCGAATGAGGAAAACTTGAAATAGTAATATGTCTGAAAGAACTATAATAATTAGAAGGGGGGCTATAATGGGTACTGTGTCGACGTCGGGAGTGGGGAGCCTATTGTTGTGATTTTGATGCATACAACTAACTATGTGTTGGGATGGGGTCGAGGCTAGAAACTTCGATGGGGTTGGGAGGACGTAGAGGTGGTCTATGGTCAGAAGCAGTGTCATCTTTTGTCGATCTCTAGAATCCCCTAGAGGAGGGGAGCACTGGAAAGAAGGAAGTGATCAGTTGAGTGGAGGCCAGTCCCGACTGTAAATGTCGCTGGAGGAGGGAACGAAGCAAATAGTAAACATGTTTTGTGGAAACTATGGCATGAACCTACCAATTTAGGAGCCTCACGCACACAATTCTTGATCTTTCTCCTAATAATTACATCAAAAACATCGATTTCCTAAAGTTCACAATATTGCCATAGCTTTTATTGACTAAGGCCAACTGAGAAAGGATTGACAAAAGAAACATTAACAGGGTTTCGTAAGTGTGGTTTTTTTGGATGTTTATTTCATGGTTATCATGTTCAACCCCACTTTTCCACATATTTGGTCCCTCTTTTTGTCTAGTACTTCTCTAACTAACAAGATTTGGAGCGCTCCATACAAGTACAAGTACCAAAGTATGATGTCCCTAGCCTTTTTAGAATTCATATGTATTTGCTTATGCTACTATCAGACAAATTTGTGATACAACCTAGTCTAGGACTTGTGTTGCAAAATATTAAGGGAAGCAAAGGTTGAGTAGGATTTGTGTTGGTGGTACTCAATAATTTGGAAATTCAAGTGCCTTCTGAAGACCAGGATTTTTATGTGTCTAACGCTCAGTAATATAGTTCTTATTTGGGATTATATGTAGAGAAAAATCTAGAAGGTGTCCAATATGTAAGGTAAGCAAAGAAATCGCATGTCGTTTGTATATTGAGTGATTTTTGTTATTGTTGTATCGGTAGAATTAGAAAGAGGTATTTGTATCGAAGGCTTATGAGTTGGGGTCTTTATCAATGTCTGCTTAAAATTTGTGTGTGATAACATAAAATTGAAAAAGTATAGAGATTTACCTTTACTATGTACCTAGGGGGTGTGGCTGGAAAAGAATGGTGAACTATTTGATGGTAAGTCTAACGTCTCATGGTAGACTATCACCTCCTCACTCAGGATAAAACCTCCCCAAGGAATGTTATATATATGTTGTACTATCCAATGTGACATGACGCCCTAGTGGGTGTCAGTACTAATAAAATTGAGAAAAAAAGTTTAACGCCTCACAATTGATAGCAACACAAACGTTAAGCATCATAGAAAGCTTTAAACAAAAGTCATTAGTGAAAGGAAAGAGAGTGGTGGTCCCATAAATTATTGAAAAATTTGTGCCATGGGCTTATCTCAATGGGACAAACCAAGGGGAGCCTTTTGTGGGAGGAATAGGTAGTATTCTAAACTTCTTAAACTCACATTTTATAAAGATAATGGCATTGGGAGGGTACCAACAACAAAGAAAAATTGCTAGCTCTAAAATTGATATTAGCTTAGGTTGTCGGAAAAAGAGTTCAGAACATTCATTTGATGAGTGAATCTATGGTACAAAGAGGACTAATGAACCTATTGGAACGAGTTCCAATAGAATCAAGGGGAGAGTGTGCAACAGTACACTGCCTAGTTCAAAAAATGGCCATTTTGTTGGATATATATACCAAGAAACAAGAGGTACTCATCAAATATTTGGGGTCTCTAAATAGACATTTATGGAGGCAAGTGACGCTCTTTAAACCCATGACAATTAATGAGGCATTCATGCAAGCACAATATATGGATAATATGGGTATGACTAAAGGAAACCAAGTGGTTCCAAAAAGAAAGGCAACCGAGATGCTTCCAAGGAGAAAAAAAAAGTGGAAAGGAGAGCATAAGAACACAACAACCACTACAAATCAATGCAAGGATCCAAACAACCATTTCAACCATTTTAACATATATTGTCCCACCAAATATAAGTGTTGGAAGCTACATCCTGATGTGAATCCATAGAACCACAAGAAGAATACCAAGAAACAAACATGCTAGTCGTGGATTCAAGCAACCAAGTATGGAGTAACCACGTCGTAAAATAGGAGTATATTCCTCAATAAATCACTTAATTTACCATCTAAAGAGGTTTATGAAAAACAATCCATGTGCTTATATTTATTTAAGTCCTTGTCTATTATTCATTTCTAATATTTAAGTCTAGATTTAGAAGCTTTAGGCCTGACTTTGTGAACATAGATTTGAGATAATGTCCTTGATTTAATCAAATATCAGCTTGTTTAGGTTAGCCAATCAAAACTTGGCTTTCAATATTTTCCAAGGCATTCAATTTTGAGTCTAGGCATGAAAATATTTCATACTATGTTGATTCCTCGACTCCTAAAAAATCTCAAGGTTGAGAGCCAATGCAAGCATTGTTGCCCAAAACATTTCCTTCATGTAACAAAATAGTAGATTCTCTATAAAGGGAATATTTGGTGTACAGGTGTTGTATGGAAATCATTATGATATTGTGTGCATCAATGATGTATCTCACTACACCACATTACCCATGCAAATAAATATTTGGCCCCAATGTTCCATATGTGCCATTTGTGAAGATGGATGTATGCAACATCAAGCAAACATTCTCCTAGTATTAGTCACATGACTTGGATAAGGGTAAATGAGTCATAATGGGGCAGTGAATTCTCCCAAACACTCTATGATAGAGTGGGGCGAATAGTCCCTAGATGACTAAAAATGGGATTGTACCTTCTCCTGGTAACTCTGTGATGGAGTGGGGATATTATTCCATGTTAACTCCCTCGTTGAGAGGGAAGGATGATTTTATAGTGACATTCTCTCGGACACTTTGTGACCGAGTGGGGAGATGTATTGGACACACTATGAAGAGGTGGAGAGACCACTGCATTATCTCATACACTTTATGATGTTGTGGGGAGATCTCTCAGACACCCTGTGAAGGGGTGGAGAGGCCATTGCATTCTCCCAAACACTCTGTGATGGAGTGAGGATATCTCTAGAACACCCTGTGAAGGCCTGAAGGGGTGGATAGGCCACAACATTCTCTCAGACACTCTATGATAGAGTGGGGATATCTCTTGGACACCTTGTGAAGGGGTGGAGAGGCCACTGAATTCTCCTGAACATTTTGTGATGGAGTGGGAGATCTCTCAGACATCCTATGAAGGGATGGAGAGACCAACACATCCCCCTAGACACTCTATGACTAGTAAGGAGATATCTTGGACATAATGTGATGTGATGGAGAAATTTAGTGCATTCTACTAGACACTCTTAGACAGAGTGGGGAGATCTCTAAGACACCCTGTGATGGGGTGGAGATACTGGTGCATATAACCAGTGCATACTGGTGCATACTAGCGCATATTACATGTAGACTCTCCAATGGGATGGGTTGAGCTGGTGTATGTGGAACCAACAATGTACTGGTTTTAGTTTTTGACTCCTTGATAGAATAAGTTGAGTTGTTACATGTAGGTTCCCCAATGGACATGGTTGAGTTGGTGCATATTGACTCCCCGATGGACTGGGTTGAGTTGTTGACACTTCTCTATGTGCTGATATTGTGTTGGAATAACTTGCTTCTGATATAGAGATGTTAGAGACAATTTTGATTTACAAATTATATCCATACGAGGTGTTCTAGTATGATGATTCTTCCTTGGCTAAGAGGAATTGTTGATGTAGTAGCTGTGTGAGGCATCCTCACCAAGTCGACCTTAGAAAATATAATAATAAACAATGATTATTATGCATAAAAGACAAGTCAAACCAGATTAAGTGTGCAAATTGGCCCCGGTTAAAATGAAAAAGAAAACATAAAGTCAACTATAAATAAGAAAGTGTGTCACTCATTTTCACTCAACCAAGTTCACTTCACTCAAGGAAGATGTTCGCTACCAGTTAGAAGAAGTATTTTCTGGGGTTCCCTATCTTTGGAGGAGTTTCTCCTTTGTTCTTGGGGTTTATCGATCTTCAGTTATATGTGATTACTATGTATTTGGATGTATGTTGTACTTTGAAATAATATCTCTATCACAAGGTTGTTGTGTTTTATCCCTTTTGGTTTCCTAGGACAAAATATTGTTTCTATTATTTCTATGCCTGGACAATGTTCTTTTAGTGATCCTACTATATATTATACTACATATAATATTTGAATTATACGGCTACCTTTAAAAACTATCAGGTAAACCTGTAGGGGGGGTCTTTCCAACCCCCCCCCAAAACAAATCCTATTGGACTTTTGGGGGGATGTTGGGCACTGTAGATACAGGTTAATTAAAGCCAACATACAGAATGTTCAATATAAATTGTCAACCCAGGGAAGTCTTTTATTCCAAAGGTAATTTGCACTGTATATGCTTAAACACTGAGTAGCTAATGCTGTAAATAAATTATCCTACCTTCCTGTTCAGCCCAACTCTTCCCATGATTAACTTAATCTAATTTACCTTCTTAAGAATGCAAAACCACAAATACCTTTTTACAACCTTAATCTAGAAATAAGAGATTCAGAAAATGAACATCTAGATTTACTTTTGCATAAATTTAAATCCTAAATTACCAAGCCATCTGAAGACCCATTATAACTATCTTAATCCAACTTGATCTAGAATTCAGAAATGCAGAAATTGAACTTCAACAATTATAACTACAAATGGAATTAATTAGAAAAACTCAAGAAAGACATCAATTGAAAGAGACTAAAGATGAGCTCAACTATTACAACTATCACACAAATGCATAAAGAAAATTAGTCTACACAATCAACTGTCATACCACTCTGTTGCAGCTTATAGGAAATGCAATTACTAATCAATTGAAGAAACACACAATAAATCATTATTGTTGCAACTATTATAAAAGAATGAATCTACTGTAACATCCACACCACACGACAAAGGAAATATATACCTAATTAACTTGGCAATCTCTGTATGAAGGCGGGCCCAGCCTTCGAACAAAGGTGCCGAAAATTAACACAAGTTAAATGTCGAGATCAGATGAATCCTGCTCCTTGTATTAAATGATGAAATAAAGATACAGTCTCTGTCATAGCTTATACAATAAGATCAATTAATTCCAACCCCTGGCTCGGAATAGTTTCCAATATTTATACATTCACAATCGTAACTTCTACCCCTGATATTGGGCAGCCATGAAGATCTCTGATCTTTGGGCTGTCCCATTTACGATACGTTGTTACAGCTGTGGGAAAGATAGAAGCATAAAATATAGGAAGTCTGTTACTCGAGCCAACAATGACATAACATTATCAATATAGAAGATTATCCATCGGTCGCAGCTACCCTCGAGCAGCGGTGCATTGTTGCATCTGATTCTGTTGCAGCCAAGCCTGTTGCAACCACCCTTGTATAGCTTGTGTGGAATAGCAACCTTTGACCGTGTCCTTTGCACAGAGATGGAACCGGTGGCGATCAACTCAACAATGAATGTCCATCTCTCTCTTGACTCGTTCAACTTGCTACACCTGTATCATTTACATCTCGAACTATCTTTATAAAATCATCATATGTTAGCATAATCCAAGATATAGAGCCCTGATCACAACAATCATAAGTATTAATAAGATAAGACAATAATTAACCATACATGTATGGATTGAGGGGTCAAGTGAAAGAAATCATCTATTTGGTGGACATAATGGAGTAAGATAAGGAAAAAAGGGGTAGGTAATTGTGGTCAAAACAGGGTCATTTCTGGGCCCAACATCTCCCCCAACTGTCATGTTGCATGTCCCTATGCAACAACTTCCATTAGTCTGAATCTGAATCTGAATCTGACATTGTACTTCATTCATGGAGAGAGGAAAAGTTATAAGAGAGTTCAGGTGATCCTTGTTTTTCCAAAAATCCATTATAGACAACCCAATATCTCCAACACCTATTATCTTCTGCCTTTGTCAATGAGAAATCTTCCCTGTATGGTTTTGTTGGCCACCAGATGAGAGGAAATTTGAATTTGAGTCCCAACCAATTAACTCCACATTCCTTCATACATCCCGCATATCCCTCAAACCTGGAAAGTGCATGTTTAAAATTTCTGTAATAGTAAGGATCTCTATTCCTCAAGGTTGAAGAGGTATCCTGCCATCTATGTTGGCTGCCTTCCAAATCCAATTGCTGATGCTTGGAAATCTAGCTAACATAGGTAGAGATAACCTTTTCTTGAAGTTCCACCATCTGCTAAGTTTGGATGGGACACGTAAGCCTACACTATTGTGTAGCAAGGAGAAGACGAGGGAATTGAGGTTCACATCGAACCCAAAGGTTAGAGTGGGACCCATTATGAGAAAAAGTTTGGAAGGATCTTTCCCACTGAACATGATCGTTAACAAAGGAGGAAAAACACCTCAGTTGAACATCACCTAAGAAAGGGGCAGGATTCAAATAGCGGTCCCAGGGATAAGCTAGCTCATGTAAATAAAGCTCACAGAGCAAGTTCTGCTCAACAAAATCACTTTCTAGAAATGTTTCCAGAAATTTAGCTGAGGTTGCTATTTCATAAGGTCTCCCTTTATTTACAGCATTCAGTTTAAACCAAATGAACTGTTCAAATAAGAACACAAGGTAAGAGGAGGATGGTACTCTAGTACCTAACAGTTCCTTGGAGAGAGTGTATAGCTGGTCTTTTTCCACTTGCATGGATTTGAGCTTTTTCAGCTCCTTTATTTCCTTCTGTATCTCTTCCCAGCAAAATTTCTGGAACATTAGTTCTTCAGCCCATTGTTCCTTCAATTCCTTGATGGTCTTCCTATGTTCAGCAAGGGGAACCATTCCTTCTTGATACCTCTCCTCCTGACTCTTCCACTTCCTCACTTCTATTCTTAGGAGTGAGATCTCTTTGGTTATCCTCTGGATCACTTCATCTTCAGCATGATATTCATTATCATAATCTAGATTGAAAATTTTTTGTGAAAGTTGAGTCCATACCTTGCCATATGATGCTCCAGCTTGAACATTCTACACTTCCTACATGGGTACTTCTACAATAAATTTTGAGGGTGCTCTTGTGTAATAGCATTTTCTTGTCGAAATTCTCCTACAACACCCTCAACTTGTATAGGTGCCTTTGAAACAATTTCTGGGGATGTTGGTTCTTGTGTAACAGCATCCTCTCCTTGATATTCTCCTACAACACCCTCAACTTGTATAAGTGCTTCTGAAACAACTTTTGGGGATGTCGGTTCTTATGTAACATCACCCTCTTCTTTAAATTCTCCTCCATCAACCTCAACATCCAATTGTGAAGGTGTTGGTTCTTGTGTGACAACCTCTTCCTAAATTTCAATCTCCACATCTGCCTGATTTTCAGCTACAGCTTTGACAAGGAGATGCAAGGCTACTGGTTCTTGTGTATCAGAGCCCTGCACTTATATTTATTCATGTTGTTGGGGTTGTTCTTGAGTTACTTCCATGTCCTCTGCAATATGAAGTTGTTCTTCGAGAATTTCAGTATCCCCCGAGGACTATGATTGCATTTGTTCATACTCTTCTAGATCCATATCAAGAATTATGTCCATCTCGGGGTTGATTTCTTCTTGTTGCATGAGAGTCTCAGCAAAAATTTCTGAAGATATTGGTTCTTGTGTGACAACATCCTGGTCAACTTCATCATTATCCTGCTGCTGAGGTTCTATCTCTATTAATTATGTGCCCCGAGATGGTTCAAGAGTCACGGCATAGACTTCCTCGTTAAGATCATGAATATTTTCTATCTCTGGTTCATCTGCCCTAATTTGGGTGGCATCTTCAACAAAAATGTTCGAGGATGTTGGTTCTTGTGTATCAACAACCTGTTTTTCTACTGCTTCCATTTGTTGAGGTTGCTCTTATCCTTGTTCTTCCATAGCTGCTAGTATGGGATGTTGTGTCCCAAAGGCACGAACTATGACTTTGTAGCATGATTGGTTAAATATCTCTCCACACACAGGGCATACCACTTTCTCTACCTCCTCACCATCCTCAGCAGGAGGCAATCCTTCTAATTGGTCTGCAGCTTCACCTAGTGTGTGTAGCTTCCTTTCTACCTGATTCCTGCATGCCTCCTTCCAGTTTTCTAGTTCTCTTCGAAGCGTCTGTACTTCTTCCTTCAGCAAACCATTTTCGTACAAAAGTCCCTCGATTTGAGGTTCCTCTGCAACCAATTCCTGTGGGGCATCATTTGCTTTGGGTCTCAAAATGGGGAATTCAATCTGTGCTTCTAGGTTTTCCCATATTTCCCGTGCTGCTTCAGCTACTGTAACTGACCTGGTTCTTCTTTTTCTTATTGGCAGTGGTGCCCGCACCTATTCTCCTGATCTTCTTCTTTTCTTTCGTGGTGCAGGAATCTTCGCATTTGCGGCTGATGTGGAAGGGATGTCTCCTATCTCAACATCCTCCTTTTCTTCTTCAATTAGAGTCCCCCCCAACTCAGAGGAAGATTCAATGGTCACTACCTCTGCATTTTCTTCTGTTATTGTGGCTCTAACATTCCCGGCTTCAGTTGTCACAACATCCAATGATGCTCCAGCTTCAGCCTCTGCTGCCAGAGCTCCCATATTATTTAATATTTCCACATGGTTTTGTCTTACATTTTCCTCCAATTCCTCTACTTGGTCATTTGACTAATCATCCAATCCAATCTCATCTCCCCCGCAACTAAATTGGAGGGACTTCGGTCCTCCTGTTATGTTGCCTCTCCCCCCAACTGTACATTTGCATGCTCCTCTCGGATTTGAACATCCCCCAAGAGTACAGGTACTTCCACTTCTTCTTCTATTGAAACACCAGCCAAAAGGGCGGGTTCTTGGTTTATTTGAGTTTGACCTATGAATTGTTCCCAGGTTTGGTTCCTCTGAGCTAAGGCCCTTAAGATTATTAAATTGATTAGGCCGTGATGGGTAAGGGAGGAGTATGGATGCTTGGTTGTTCTGACAAACCCCACCATATGGTGTAGGTCTTTAAATAGATAAAATGGAATATTAAGTAAGGCCCTATGGTGTAAATGAGCCAGTAGAGGAATTTCAGAATAATCGACAGTCTGATACCTAACTTCGCAGGTGATATACTTTTTGAGGAAGACTGCTACTTGATCCCACAACCGAGGCAGTGATTGTAATGCTATCCCTCGCCTTGACGGATGAATTTGTTCCCCCTCTATAAGAAAATCCTGTACTGTAGTAGCATTGGGAGTTCTTCAACCAAACCAGGCTCTTCCTACCTGAGGAAGGCCAGTGACTTCAGTCACTATTGCTTCAGATATTTCTATATGTAACCCCCTAACCTCTGAGTGGGTTCCTGTAAGATTTAAAGCAAATTGCAGAGCTGTCTCTCGATGGAACCCATCCAGGCATTGGAAAAGTGCAGTCCAGCCCACAGCTTCAAAAATAGCGAAAAATTCAACATTTCTCCTCAATTCTTGCGTATTTGGAGGTTCGTGCCGAGCTGGGATACCCATGTTCATTTTCCTTCTGAATTCTTGATCAGCCCAACAAATGACAGGTCCCGACAATGGAGGTTAAGGCACAGAGTATGCGTGAACAGCTGAGAGTGTAGTTGGGTAAATTCGAAAAGTTGAGACAGTTGTGAGTATGGAATTCTTGGTAAAATTTGTCCCAAATTAGGAAAGAGTGACGGTTATAGGATAAGCGTGAATAGTCATTAATTCATGTGAGTGGAAAGTTAATGGTATACGGATGTAATGATGGGCTTAAAAAGTTAGGCATGATTAATTCTGTCAAATCTAGTTAATGCTTAATCAAGTAGATAATCAGAACCATACCTTCGTAAATATGCTATGAACCGTGACCTTCGAGAGTAATAAAGCGTGTGAAATGCAGCCATTTAAAATTAAACATTATTGAAGGCGTGTTGTCATGATCTTTTCTCCAAGTAGAACAAAAACCATCTTGTCAATCCTGACGGAAACATAATGAAAGTTGTGAAGTAAGTCAGAATTACCGGCAGTGGGAATTCTAGCCAGATCTGGAGGAGTTGCGACCACAAAATTGTAGAAGGATCTGCCAATATTAGAGGAGTTGCAGCCACGAGCCATAGAAAAATCAGCCAATTGGTGGAGTCACAACCATCAGAAAAGGTAAAAATGGGAAAAATTTAAACAGAGTCACAGCTGCGCAGGATGGAAAATGGCTGATATTTTACGGAGTTGAAGCTGCGTGGAATGGGAAAAGGGCGTTATTTTACGGTGTTGCAACTACATGAAACGAAAAAATAGGCAAAGTTTTATGGTGTTGCAGTTGCGGATAAACGAAAAATAAATAGGGTTTTACAGTGTTGTAGCTGCATGGAACGGAAAAAAAAAAAAGGCAATTTTTACGGTGTTGCAGCTGCGGATAAACGGAAAATAGGCAGGGTTTTACGGTGTTGCAGCTGCGCGAAACAGAAAAAAAGAGGTAGTTTTTCATAAGAATTGCAGCTGCGACTGACTATTCATTGTTTCGTTTTTCTTCAAGGAGTTTCCTTCTAAAGCAGGAAGTTACAAAAGGCCACTCACGGTTGTTAGGCCCATTCATGACCATTGCTCCTCAGGTACATCCCTGCACATGTTGTAGGAAAAAAATGGATCAAGTGCAAAGGAAAAATAATAAATAAATAAATAAAGAACATCAATTTATTTATGTACACAATTTTGTGTAGGAATCACAGTGATTGTCTAAAGATTGACAGGGGCAGAGAAAGATTCCTGCCCTTGTTCTTACTGGTATTCCGGATCAGCTGCAATTTGTGAAGTGAATGCATCCTTCAAAATGGGCTTGTGGTACAGTCACAGCCTGTGACCATTAGCAAATAATGATGCGCGGTTCTCATCAATGGTAACCAGGAGGACTGTACCATTGTCAAATACTCTATCTAGCAGATATGGGCCAACCATCTTGTGCGTAACTTACCTTTGAAATCCCTTTTGGATCTTGAATCGTGTAATAATGCCCAGTCTCCTTCGCAGAATACTTTCTTTTTGATGAATCGATAGTGCCAGTTGGATCTCTATTGCTGAATTAATACTGTCTGATCCACATCAGTTAAACGTTTCTCATCAAGTTCATTCAATTGATTCAATATACTCCTCTAGGATTCAGTCACATCTAAGTTTACCTCCATAGCTGTCTTCAAGGTCTTGATTTCGAATTCAATGGGGAAGACAGTGCTTTTTCCATACACCAAGTCATAAGGAGAGAAACCTGTAGTGTTGCGCCAAGTAGTGTGATATGCCCACAATGCTTCCGAAAGTCTACCATCCCAGTCTCTACGATGGCTCCTGACTGTTTTGGTAAGGATAGCTTCAATAACTTTGTTAGTTCTTTCCACCTGGCCATTGGCCTGGGGATGGTATGGCGAAGCTATACGGTGATGGATATGGTACTTCTATAGCAAAGCTTCAAATTTATGTGACACAAACTGAGGTCCTCCATCTGTAACCACTTTATTGGGTACTCCAAAATGAGTAAAGATTTCACTATACAATAAATCAATTACAGCCTGGTCATTGGATTTCACCAAAGCCACAACTTCTACCCATTTTTTCATGTAGTCGGTACAAACTAAGATGTAGGATTTCTACCTGGAATGAGGGTTGATAGGGCCAACAAAATCTAAGGCCCATTTGTCAAAAGGTTTAACCACCAACTATGGTTTAAGAGGCATTTGATCCAATCTATTAGGTTGGCCCATCCTCTGGCAGCTGTCACAAGAGTGGACATATTTTTTTGCATCCCTGAAAATTGTTGGCTAATAGTAGCCCATTCTCAATACCTAATGACCTGTCCTCCTATCTGTAAAATGTCCCCCACATGGCTCATCATGGCAGGCCTTCAAAATATGGAATATTCTGTCTTCTCTGACACATCTTATGATCTCAATATCAGGGCTTGTGTAGAAGAGATGACCACCTATCCAGCAATACCTGGCACTTTGTTGAGTAATTTTCCTCTTCTCTTTTTTTGACAAATGTGTTGGAAGCTTCCCTGTGGCCAAGTAGTTAGTGACATCTACATACCAAGGGGAATAAGTTGAAGCTGCAAATAAGTGTTCATGTGGAAAAGAGTCCTCAACATGCATATTATCATCACTATTAGTAAATCGAGATAAGAAATCAGTGATAACATTTTCTTTTCTAGGTCTATCTATAATAGTAATATCAAATTCCTATAATAACAACAAACATCTAGTTACCCTAGCATTGGTAACAAGTTTATTCATCAGATACTTGATGGCTGACTGGTCAGTGTGTACAAAGGTGGGATACCCAGTGATGTAGTGTCTAAATTTATTAATGGAATAGACAATGGCTAAGAACTCCTTCTTTGTAACAGTATAATTAAGCTCAGTAGGGGCCAAGTTTTTGCTAATGTAATAGACTACATAAGGTGCCTGGCCATCCTATTGTCCTAATACTGCTCCAATGGCAGTGTCAGAGGCATCTAAAGAAATGTGAACAGGCAGGGCCCAATTGGCCCCCCTTAAGATGGGAGTTGTATACAGCTTCTCCTTAAGTTTAACAAACGTTGTCTAGCATGCATCACTCCAAATAAATTGCACATCCTTCATTAACAAAGAAAACAAAGGAGAAGCAAGTTTGGAAAAGTCTTCTATAAATATTCTATAATAACCAGCATGCCCTAAAAATCTATGTACCTCTTTCTATGTTCCAGGAGTGGGTATATTTTCAATTACCCTGATTTTGGAGGGATCTACCTGGATGCCATCAGCAAAGATAAAGTGCCCCAGAACTACACCTTCACTCATCATCATGTAGCACTTTTCAGTGCTCAAAGATAGCTGGGTTTGTTCACAGCGTGTTAATACCTTCTCCAAAATTTTCAATGCTTCTTCAAAGTCCTTTCCATAAGGGGTAAAATCATCCATGAAAATCTACATACTATCATTAACCATTTTTGAAAAGATGCCAATCAAAGCTCTCTGAAATGTGGCTGGTGCATTGCATAAGCCAAAGGGAAGCACCCTGTATGCAAAGGTACCCCAGGGATAGGTAAAGGTAGTTTTATCCTGGTCTTCAGTAGCAATCTGGATTTGATTGTACCTGCTAAACCCATCCAGAAAGGAGAAGAACTTTTTCCCAGATAAGGTGTCAAGTACCTGGTCGATGAAAGGCAGGGGAAAGTGATCTTTCTGTGTTTCCTTATTCAGCTCTCTATAGTCCACACAGACTCTCCATTTACCATTCTTCTTGGGTACTATCATGAGTGGAGACACCCACTCGCTGTCTAAGATGGGGTATATAAATCCTTCTTCCAAGACTCTTTGAATTGCTTCCTTCACTATGTCCCTAAGATTGGGGTTCATCCTTCGTTGAGGCTGGCCCACAGGCTGTGAAACACTTTTGATATAAATGTGATGGGTGCACAGCTTAGAGGGGATGCCCTTCATGACTGTGTACTCCCAAGAAAATGCCCCCTTATGTTTTTTTAAGAGAGTGATTAGGCGTTCCTATTCATCCAGAGCAAGATTGGGATTGATATTCAGGGCTTTTCTAGGCTCTATTTCGACAGGAACACTTTTCAAATTTTTCAACACTGGAACTATATGAGTATCACTGACTAATGTCTCCTCTGTGAGATTTTATTGTTCTTCTTCACCTAGAGTACCGTTCAGGATCTGATAAATTTGTTTATTGACAAAGGTGGGTTCACTGATGAAATTATTAATAGCATTGTCTTCTGTTTCATCTTTGAAAGTCAAGGCCTTCCCTATTGTTAATAGTGGATGAACGCCCTCCTCTTCCTCTAGCTCCATCCATAATGGAGTTTTAGCTTCTAGACTCGGTCGAGCTAGAGGATAGAGGGTAAGGTTTTTTATCTCGGTTCCATCTGACATGGTCATCTGCAAGCATCGGTTGTAGCTAACCAGGGCCTTCCCAGGATCATCAGGTGTCCTCCTAGCTGTGACTTGGGTTGTAGAACCAAGAAGTTAGCCGGATATTCCCATGAATAAACTGAGATAACGAGGTCATCCATGATTCCCTCGAGTCTGATAGTGGGCCTATATGCAAGTTATAAAATTGTAGGAGTTGGCCTGAGGTTAGTGAGCCCAAGTTATCTTATAGTTTCGATGGTCATGACATTAATAGCCACACCTAAATCTACCAGTACGTTTAGTATTTGCATGCTCCCAATCTGCACGGTGACAGTAGGATTCCCAGGATCATCGTATTTGGCCAAGAGGGTTTTTACCATTATTAATTCAGATAATTTCCCTATGACATGAACAATGGGAGGGTCCCTGGGTTTTATTCCTGGTTTCCTTATACACAGATCTCGAATAGTTCTGGCATAGATAGGCACATCATGAAGGGCTTGTAGGAGTGGAATTTTGACATAGAGATTTTTCAACTCTCCTAAGAGGTTGAATTGAGGTTGTCCCACTGCTTTTTGCAATGTTAGTCTTTTAGGATATGGTGGTTCCCTAACCAACTGTGTAGGCTGTGTGTCAATAGATGTTTCTTCTTGTGTTTCAACCAGTATCTTGGTAGGATTTTCAGTGTACTCAATAATGGGGATCACTGTGTTGGATAAGTATTGTTGGTTCATCCTTTCTTCAGGTGCAAAGGATGGAGCATCCTCAATGCCCAAAGGCTCCACTACCCTCCCCGATCGTAAGCGGATGTCATTACAGGGAACTGGGTAATGGAGTAAGTGGGCATGTTGGTAGTCTCAAATTGATGGATTGCTTTATTGTTTGGGTTGGGGTTAGGTTGAGCAGGCTGTTGTAGTCGTATAGGGATATTGGGAGCAACATTATTCTGGAGTTGCAGCTACGACTGCTGATAAGGCTGAGGGTATTTTTGAGAAGGGTATGGTTGATGTGGAAACTGTTTAGGAGGTTGGTTATGGGGAAATTGGTTCTCTGGATGGAATTTCCTCCATCTAGGAGACCAAGAATTATGTTGGTTTGGTGACTGTGTCCAAGAGTTCTAGGAGTTAAAATTTTGCATCCGAGGTTGAGAAGGATACCATTGATGGTTGGAATAAGATGAAGGGAATTTTGTATTCATGTGATGCATATTATTCCAATTATTCATGTTATTCGAAAATGGGAACGATTCTAGAGTCATACCTGGACTCTGAGGCTGCCATGACTTTTTATGGGCAATGAAGTACGCTGATTCCACATCTGGAGTTGATGCCTGCAGAACTGCCTTCACTTGAGGTAGGGAAGGACATTCCTTTGTATCATGGTTCATCTCACATAGCTGATACACTTCTACCTTGTTGAGCGGGCACTCCTTTAGGGGGTGGTTCTTCCTACATTTAGGGTAGAATACACCGAGTGTTATATCTTCTACTGCATGTTTCTACTTTTCCCTCGGGACATCTATATCCGAGGAGATGGAGCTCATCATTTTCTATCTTGAAATTCTCGAGGAGATTTCCTATTTCTACTCGGGTGACTCCTCCCTTAGATGAATTTTGTGTTCTGTCAAAGACATCTCATTCTAATTTATCCCGTTTGTCCCATTTGTTACTCCTGAAAGATCCTTTGGAATACCTCTTGCATAGTTCAACAATCTTTTCAAAGCATTCCTTTGAGATATCCCCATTTCCTAACAGGTTCAACATGTCTAGGTAGTCATCCCTAATCCCATGAAGTAGGATTATCTTGAGCACATCTAACCCCATATTAGTCTTTCCAGCTCTCTACACATTATATAAAAGCCTTTCAACAAAATATTCCAGGATTTCATCATCCCTTTGTACCATTTTAAATAGTTCTTCTCTCTTATCTTTGGTATTGCAGTACTCCTAATATTTTTTTAGGAACACCTATTTCATCTGGTCCCAGGTGGTGATAGTTCCCCCACCCAGGCTCATGAACCAATGTAACACATTGTCCTTCAGAGTAGCAGGGACAAGTTTCAACTTCTACTCACTAGATGTGTAATCATAGCTACGACACAGGATGTCAAACTCAAAAAGAAATTCGTTTGGATCCTCTGTCGCTTTCCCATAAAAACAAGGCAACACTAATGGCGATACATTTTTCATGGGAGCTATCCCATTTGGTTGTTGAATGGGGAACTGGAGTGTGGAAACAATCCCCTCAGGTGGGGAATTATCCTCCTGATGATGATTTCTCCCATCGCTTCTTTGTGATCTTCTGGATCGTGTTTGTTGTTCATGTCTTCTTCTGCTCTATCCTCTTCATGCTTCCATTGATCGTTTATTTTTTTATGGAACTGTCCACTCCTCTTTTCTCACAACCTTCCCATTAATGTGATATACCAAATCTCAATCAGCTGATCCCACAGTACTAACTCTGTCTTCCTCTGCAGAGACACTTGAGGGTGCCGCAGCTTCTTCTGTGTTCTCCGCAGTGGATGTTGATGCTTCCACCCTGGGAATAATTGGGCTTCTTCTGACAGAGGACCCCTGCTGGCGAACTCTAGTAGAGGAATTGGTTCTAGCAACCAGATCGTTAATGAATGTCCTTCTTCCCAGGGCTGGATTTTGTCCACGACCTCGACCGCCTGCAATGTTAGTATTCTGCGGAGTTCTAGGGGTTGTAGGAATGTCACGTTGTACCCTTCTCGTATTCATGCAACCTAAAACATAAAAAAATAAAAAATACTGAATAAAGATGAATAAATGAAACTATTGGATACAACTACTATGGTGTCTAATAATTACCTTCCCCGACAACGGCGCCAAAATGTTGGGCACTCTATATGCAAGTTAATTAAAGCCAACATACAGAATTTTCGACATAAATTGTCAACCCAGGGAAGTTTTTTATTCCAAAGGTAATTTGCACTGTATATGCTTAAACATTGAGTAGCTGATGCTATAAATAAATTATTCTACCTTCCTGTTCAACCCAACTCTTCCCATGATTAACTTAATCTAATTTACCTTCTTAAGAATGCAAAACCACAAATACCTTCTTACAACCTTAATCTAGAAATAAGAGATTTAGAAAATGAACATCTAGATTTACTTTTGCAGAAAGTTAAATCCTAAATTACCAAGCCATCTGAAGATCCATTATAACTATCTTAATCCAACTTGATTTAGAATTTAGAAATGCAGAAATTGAACTTCAACAATTATAACTACAAATGGACTTAATTAGAAAAACTCAAGAAAGACATCAATTGAAAGAGACTATGGATGAGCTCAATTGTTACAGTTATCACACAAATGCATAAAGAAAATTAGTCTACACAGTCGACTGTCACACCACTCTGCTGCAGCTCACAGGAAATGCAATTACTGATCAATTGAAGAAACACACAATAAATAATTACTATTGCAGCTGTTATAAAAGAATGAATCTACTGTAACATCCACACCACACGACAAAGGAAACAAATACCTAATTAACTCGACAATCTATGTACGAAGGCGGGCCCAACCTTCGAATAGAGACGCTGAAAATTAACACAAGTTAAACGTCGAGATCAGAAGAATCCTGCTCCTTTTATTAAATGATGAAATAAAGATACAGTCTCCGTCATAGCTTATACAATCAGATCAATTAATTCCAACCCCTGGCTTGGAATAGTTTCCAATATTTATACATTCACAAACTAAACAGGCCTTCAAATTATTTCACTTGTAAATAATTTTAATATTAAAGAGAATACGACAAAACTTATTTACCCATCAGAGTTCTTTCTTTTTCCGAGGTAAGTAAGGGAGAGTCGTTGGATGATCTCATTGGACACTCTCCTGCACATTCCTCAAGAGAATCGAGGACTTTGATGGGTAAATAAGTTTGGCCAAAAAAATACATGTTGATGACTAACCTAGCTGAAATTTATTCTATTCCTTCAATTTATAGAGCTGTAATTTATTCTATTCCTTCAATTTCTAGAATTGCAGGATGAAGTGTGATTGCCCACTTTTAGTAGTTTAATCTTATTTAAAATTGTGAATGAGCAGGGCAATTCTCTATCAAAGTGCCACATGGATTGTAAAAAAACGTCACATTAAAAATAAATTTGATGCGGATTGTATCAAATCGTCACATTAAGAATACATTTCATGCTAATTGTATCAAATTTTTATATAGAAATAAATTTCAAGAGACTGGTTAAAAAAAAATTAAATGTTATATGCAAAGCAGTTTCAGAAACAAACTGTAAAAAAAATATTAACTGATGAGTAAGGGTGCTCGTCTAATTTAACCTTCGATAATGAATGAAGTCTAATTAGTTGGAGAACCCATCCCTTCTAAAGAAATATTTTTTTTTTACTTATATGCATTTGATTAGTATCTATAAAATTGATGTTTCAAAGTCCAAAACATTTCATTGTATATATATATATATTCACGTAAATATTTGTTTTGCCATAAAATATAACTTGGAATCTTAGTAGTTCAACAACAATAAACATATTTAATTTGATACAACATATTATATTTTGCTTATCAACTTATCTCACAAGGCACATACTAAAAATAAAATGGCAACACAAAATATTACAAGGAAACCTTGCCTAAAGGGACTTGATTAAGTTAAACTAAGTACAAAGAACATGGTAATGGTTGAAAGAAGGGGAAAATGTTTCATTACAAAAGGAAACTAGATTAATCACTTTTCTTAACCATATTTATAAAAAAAACAAAAAAATTAATCTTACCTGGACTCCTCGTGCTTGAGTATTGAATCCAAGGTGTTTAGTAAATGGGGATTGGATGTGCATAGTGAAAAAGTTGAGGTATGATCCATCAAATCATGTGATTTTTTCTCAATACCCTTGTTACCAAACTACCTTGTCTTCAAATTTGCATCGTAAGATTCATATGGAACAAATTGCTCTAAAATGCAGATGTTTAAATAAGCCATAGGTTTGACTCTTGTTGTGGATGATGAATTTGCATGGTTCTCCATAATCTCCCCAAAATTTGTGGAAGAATTGTTGTATATAAATGAGAATCCAAACCCTTGTTGCTCACTGCTCTAAACCCTCAAAACAAAACAAAGCGACAAAACAAATATGTCTCGCTCAACCACCTTGGAATAATTTTCAGTCTTTTCTACTTTAGTAGTTGTCTCAAACAACTAAAATACATAAAATACAACCTTAAATGTACAAGATGTTCTTTTTAGTACCTAGAATTTGTAGCAAATGTGGTGTAACACCCAGGGATGTATTACTCCTTGGATCAATGCTCAAGGAGGAGGTCACAATTTGCTAGTAGAGGCCAAAGTTGAACATGAATATACAACAAGATAAGTCAAGGAATCTGCTAGCATATTTCCATACTTTTTTCAAAACTTTTCTCTAGAAATATGCTCACATCCAAGTTTCAGCACTTAATCAGAGGCCAATGCATTCTCCCAAACACTTTGTGATGGAGTGAGGATATCTCTAGAACACCTTGTATATGACAGAGTGGGGATATCTCTTGGACAACTTACGAAGGGGTGGAGAGGTCACTGCATTCTCTTGAACACTCTATGATGGAGTGGGAGATCTCTCGGACATCCTGTGAAGGGGTGGAGAGACCAACACATGCTCCTAGACACTCTATGACTGAGTGGGGAGATCTCTTGGACATCATGTGATGTGATGGAGAAATTTAGTGCATTCTCCCAAACACTCTTAGATAGAGTCGGGATATCTGTAAGACACCCTATGATGGGGTGGAGAGGCTGGTGCATACTAGTGCATATTGGTGCATACTAGGGCATATTACATGTAGGCTCTCCAATGGAATGGATTGAGATGGTATATGTGGACCCACCAATGTACTGGGTTGATTTGTTGACTCCTTAATAGAATAAGTTGAGTTGTTACATGTAGGTTCCCAATGGCCAAGGTTAAGTTGGTGCATATTGACTCCATGATGGATTGGGTTGAGTTGTTGACACTTCTCAATGGACTGGGATTGGGTTGGAAGAACTTGCTTATGATATAGAGATGTTAGAGAAAATTTGTATTTACAAATGATAGCCATACATGTTCTAGTATGATGATTCTTCCCTGGCTAAGAGGGAGAACTGATGTAGTAGCTGTGTGAGGCATCCGCACCAAGACGACCTTAGAAAATATAATAATAAACATTGATTATTATGCATAAAAGACACGTCGAACCAAATTAAGTGTGCAAGTTGGCACCAGTTAAAGTAAACAAGCAAACATAAAGTCAGCTATAAATAACAAGGTGCCTCAATCATTTTCACTCATCCATGTTCACTCCACTCGAGGAAGAAGTTTGCTACCAATTAGAAAAAGTATTTTCCGAGGTTCCCTATGTTGGAAATATGGATAATAGTTGTCATTGATGTCAAAGTAATTCATGAATGACAAAGGATAAGCAAAGGACGTGATGGCAGAGTGAACTCAATGAAAGACAAAGGAAAGACAAAAGGTGAACTTAGTATAAGTCAAAGGAAAGACAAAGGTAGTGATGACATGGCATGAATGATGATATAGAAGATATGATGGCATGTCATGGCATAGTTGAGGATGTGGCATGACATATATGATGGTATGGCATATGATGGTGTCCTAATGATGATGTCATAAGATTTCATTAATGACAAATGCAATGGATGAAATGGACATGGATGATGATAAGACAACATGAATGATTGATCTGAAGACTTCCAACACAGTGTCGACAGTATGTGTAACAATGGTTAAGGAAATGCCAACAGTATATGTAACAATGTTTAATGAAACAAAGAACATAGGTCGAGCGAAAGTGGAGATGCAGTATGAATGACAAAGCGGGTTAGACAAATGAAGAGTGGAAGCGTAGAAGAATGAAATGAACGGGAGATAGAGTATATGTAACAATCGAAGAAGAGTGAAACTATATCTACGAGAGTATTTATAAATTCTTTATAATAAAAAACATGATGAAATTCTCTCTATATAAATCTTCAAAATTGTTAGAAACGATCGCAGGGGATTTTCGCAAAGAAATCGTGCAAATACGCAAAGTCATGGTGATATCCGCATTCTATCTAAAATCAATGGTCAGGAAGCATCCTGCCTATGATCCAACGGTTAAGGATCAGTTCCACAAAGAATATTCGAAAAAGTTGAAGTTCCATAAAATAGTATATATTGGCGGTCGAGATTAGATCTAAGGTCGAGAAGAGTTCTGCAATTGTGCGAAGATCTACGCCTGAGGAGCGTTCTGCAATAGATCTACGGTCGTAGGAGGGTTCTGCAAAAGGAGTGTGGAAGAAGAAATTGGAATTTGATCAAGAGATTAATGGTTGTGGTTGAAGCTGCAATCATCAGATCGACGATCAGGAGCACAGCCGAAGCAGATCAACGGTTCGAAAAAAGCGTTGCAGGAAAGCCATTGCGGGAGTGGAAGTACATGTGTGAAAGTGCAGAAATCAAAAGGTCAAAGTCGTGAAAAATTGAGTTTTCGATTTCCACATTCTACAGTGCAAAAAGGACAGTGTGAAACTATGGAAAGTAGAGACTCGCAATCATAAAAAGTTGAGTTTTCGACTTAAAAGAAGAAGACAACAGTTCATCTGAGATTAGTGATGATGAAGTCCTTTTTCTAGGTATTGAAGAGTCTAATGAGATAGAAGAAATTGAGCATAAGAAATAGTCAGAAGATGAAGCAAAGGTTAATATGGAAAAATAACTATTCAATGCTTTGAATGGACTAAGAAGATACAAAAACAGATATAGACAACTGAAAAGTTTCTTAGTTGAACAATGGAAGAGCATGAACAGAAAGAAAAAGAGATGAAAATAATCATGAGAAATATGAGACACCAAATTCAAGATGCAAATAGGATAGAAGAAAGATTGGAAAAATCTCTTAAAGAAAAACAACTAATCTATGAAAGAATGGTTAAGAGAAGAGCTTGATGCAAAATTTATTCAACCTAGATATGAAAATAGTTCTAAAATATTAGATAAGATTACAACCACACAAAGGGACCCAAGTAACAAAAATGGAATAGGTTATTATGAGGAAGAAAATCAAGTTAGCTCAAAATCTTATGCAGCTGCTCCTCTTAGTACATTCAAGAAGAAAGAGGAAGAAAAGACAAGCAATGGTCAGAACTCCAGAAGATCATTTACACCAATCAAAAAGGAATTCAAGACAACTCCAAAGAAAGTTAATCAAAACAGGTATCCTCACATTTTCCTTGGTTATTGTTTTGCATGCTCCAACTTTGGACACAAAGCTATGAATTGTAGAGCATAAGAAAGGAAAAGTTTGAAGGTTAAAAACTATAACCTCAAGGATAATCAAACAATTGGTCAAGTTAAGAGCAGAAATTATAACTCCTTTACACCTCTACAAGAAAGAAATTTAGAATGCTTCAATTGTCATAACCATGGACATAAAGCAAGTAATTGAAGATTAACACAAATCTCAGAAAGATCAAAAGACATTAGAAAGTAGAAGAAGCTTTGGAAATAAAGAACTTTGAAAAAAGAATATTTGAATACTCTGGAAACACAAGATAAATGAGATCTCTGGTGTGTTGACAGTGATTGGTCAAAACACATGACAGGTAATGAGGACAAGTTTTTGAAAAACCAGAAGGTACCACATGGAAAGAGTTGGAGAAGAAAGGAAGACTTCAAAGGTATAGAAAAAAACAAGATTTCAAATATCAAAGAAGTTTCCCAATATGATGAGGAGTTTAATAGTGTTGTAGAAAAGATTGGCATTCATTATGATGGAAATAAAGATGATGAAGAAGTTAATGATGGGGGTGGAACTGAAGATGGATGCTTTTTCTTAAAAATCCCATATAATCTAGAAGAAAACCCTGAAATAAAGCATTAGAGAGGATCATGTACTCAGGGGGGGAGTGTTTGAAAAGTTTGTTGTCATTGATAACAATGTTAGTAATGGTTATATTGTCATCCTTGAAATCATAAATAAGAATGAAAACCAAACCTAAAGAGCAAATTTGAAGAGCTTGTTGAAACTGAGCTTTGGAAAAGGATGAAGTTATGTTTGAATGCAGATTTGGTATCATGACTTGATACAAATGCATAAAGAATGAAGAGAGATACCACAATTGGTTTTGATCTCAGTTTTTGAAGAAGGAATGTGTGGCAAGAAGGGAAGCAATGTGATAGGGGGAGTCTATGAACTCGTCATCCAAGGTTCTTGTTATCACATATATAGTAGACAGGCTACCATATTCTATTTTTCAGACACAATACATTTTTCAGCCAGATCTCTTACATATGAGATGCTGAGATGAGTAGTTTTGATGAATCATTATTGTATTGGTGGACTATTGTACTCTCCCATGTCAGGACTGAGTCTCAAGACACTCAGATTTGAGGACCAATGTAGCCATTTAGTCATTATAGAGCAATTATTGATGCCCAGTTTTATATCAGTGCTTTCCCATTGGATAGATGATGTTTCAGATGGATTATATGCATGATTATGACTCAACTTTTTATATTGTGTTATGGTTATCATTGCTTGTATACTCATCTTTGTGACATTATTACCATGTAGTGTCATGATCTGGCGGTCATAATAATATGGACTTGGATGTATTTGTATTTATGTATTGATGTCCCTACTATGACTGTGAAGTTCCTAATCTATACTCATTGGTTTTACCGTCCTTACGGAGAATAGAGGTAGTCTTTCCCACCAATGTTTTGGCTTGCTGGTGTTGGCTTCATCATTCACTATCTCCACCCATCCATTACCTTCCAGTTTAGTTTTCAACCTGAATGACTTCTTGACTTATGGCATGGAGGACCTTTTCCCCTGCTAGAACCTTTGTTGGACAAGCCTCCCTGTTTATATTGTGTCTCGGCTCTGAGTTGGTGACAGAACTTGCCTTTGGTAAGTTGGATTGTATGCCTAGGAATCCCTAGTTTCTACTATTATAGAGTGACTTATTTCAGAGAGGCTTTGATC
>LPNX010286477.1:272021-307403 GCA_001517045.1 Pseudotsuga menziesii | reverse complement strand
CCCCCCTCTTTCTCTCTCTCTCTCTATCTCCCCCATTCTATCACTACCCCCCCTCTCTCCCTCTCTCTCCCTAACCTAGCCTATCATATACTACCTAACCCTACCCTACCTTAAACTACTTAGTATAATCTACCTTCATTTACCCTAACATATACTAACTTACCTTTCCTTAGTTCATCTACCCTAGCCTACAACTAGCCTAAGATCAAACCTAAATCCCTAAGCCTCAATATTAAGACTAATTTAAGCTAAGATTAACCTTGAATCCTAAGCCTAATCCTAAATCCTAAAACACAGTCTCGTATAACATTTCCTTCAATAAAATTAGAATAATGGACTTAACAATAAAAAACTTTGCCTACATAGTAAACATATATATGAGACCTATTTTATAATTGAGGAAAGAATCACATATCATGTCATTTAAATTACAAAGTTAACAAAAACATATATAATTTTATTAGAAAACACATAGTTGTACAAAATAATAGAGAAAATGGCACATACATACATCATAGAAATAAATTGCATAAAACAAAGCTAAAAGAAACACCTATATAATAAATACACATTAAATAAGTGGAGAGAAAATTATTTAAAAGTGAAAATAACAAATTGAATTAGTGAAGAGAAAGTGTAGTTAGGTATACCCAAGCTTAACAAGAAATTAAAATTAAAATTACAAAAGGTACATACTACACTACTCACCCCACCTCTAGCTTATTTAAACCATGTTTAAGTAAATTAAAAATTCTAACAAAATATTAAAAATTAATTTGTAAGTCCTATACCATGAGATCTATAAATCATACATTACCACAATCTCTCCTATATAACATAATTATAATTACCATGAGAAAAGAGATTTGCTACCGCCTGGCAGGGCCTGCCTATCTTCTAGCTAGCTGGAAGGATTTGCTGAAATGGTTGAAATCTAAGGATTAGGGTTTGTTTAAGAGGGCTGAAATTAACACAAAAGAAAACTGGACACAGTATTGCTGAAGAAAGCAATCCCGCTGTAATGAAGAGAGCGATCCCGCTTATCCTTAAAAATGTTGATAAAATGTACCTGAACTGAAAGAAAGCACAAGCATTGGGGCGAATAAAAGGTACCTGGTATTGAGAGAGCAGTAACGGTTGAGAGAGAGCAGTAACTGTTGAGAAGCTCAATCGCCTTTCTTTTTAATTCTTTGCTCCAGCAGTGGATTATCCAAATATTGCAGCCTCTTCTATCACATACACACAGGACACATACATAGGTTCAGGCACAAACGCAAGCCACATACAATGATCACACATAGAGTGAGACACCCAATCACACACAGACATACAGTGATCAGATCTGAGATAGGGGAGGCTGAGGCAGTAAATGCAAAATTTCATACTCTTCTATCACATACACACAGGACACAGACACATACATAGGCTCAGGCACAGACTCAAGCCACATACAATGATTAAACAGAGACTGAGACGCCCAATCACACAGAAATACGCGACCAGACCTGAAATAGGGGAGGCCGAGGCAGTAAATGCAAAATTTCGGTAAGATTTGAGAGTATATATATATATACTTCCTTTCAACGGATACATTGGCCTCCTTCTCTCTTGAACAGTCGTTTCACAAAAACGCTCTCATGCTTTTTGGCTATAAAAGCTGATAAAAGCAAAAACGCCCTCATGCATTTTGGCTATGCTTTTTTGTTTTTTAATTTCTTTCTATTCCTGCTTTTTTCAATGCATCTATTAGCCTTGATTTACCTTAAATTTGTGAATTTTTCAGCTTCTCTTCCTAATTTGTACAGTCCGATATGATTTGGCCAACGACTCTGGCAAAGTCTCGTGTGAATATCCATTTTAGGGGCCTCTGTCTGGATGGAGGTTTATTTGATATATATGGACCAATAGGAGCCAAAATTGAGTTGTTGAAGTGGAACTGTAACTCAGAGCTGCCAGCTGCATTGGTGAGAGATGAAGAGTTGTCTAGCATCCCAAATTGGGGTTTCAGTAATTATCAGTGGTATCTGAAACGAAAATGGAATTACGTTGGGCAAGAACAAGTTAATGTTTGCCTGAACTGGGAAAGACCAATGCATGGTATTTTCTGGACTGCTTATGGATTAGTTAGCTCTCTAAATCTTTGCTGGAGCAGTGCTGTTTGTGATGGGTTTGCAGCCTTTCCAATTCAATTTCAATTTCAATTTCTTAGGCTTCCTCCCACGTTTCTCTTCAATCTCAAGTTTCAGTCTGCACTTCAGAGTGGCTTTCACTTCTAGAGGCCCAGAAAACGATTTGGCGATTGGATGGGAATTTAAGAACTGTGAAATTTGAAATTTGAAGGCCTTGTATATCAGACTGTAAACGTTGATACATACAATCTTATTTAACAGAGTTTGGCGATCTCGGGCATCTCACATGGCTACATTCCTATGTTCTTCTCAGGGTAATGCATTGTGATGGTGATCAGGTTTGTTTATATTCAGGGTTTTGCTGGACCATTATAGAAATCTTGGTGGTAGCCATTGCTGCAAAACTTATGAAAAACTGTGCAGCTTTCACAATGGGGAATGGTGATATTGTTTCATTCAGATCAAGAGACTGATTATATATAGTACCTGCAGATGGATGTGCGTTTTTCCTGTTTATGATTATGGAGAGTTGAAGGTCTTGCTATTTAGAGTTGTTGCAGATGGCAGATTGCAGGTGAAAATAAATGGTTGAGATTGTTGCCTGGAACACCTAGTTTGATCCAAAGAGTTCCTTTTCTGCAGGAACTTGAACACGTCTCCTCTTATGTGTTATTCTGTAGATTGTGCACTACACAGGTATGAGAGTTCCCTGAAAAATACTGGAGATGCTTATTTTAAGGAGTGCTTGCAGCTCATGAAGAGTAATCCAAAGCATTTTTCCCTCGGCCTTAAAATTTTCAAAGATGGCAGAAAGAGTTCTTATTTTAGAGGCCAGGTATGATCATTTGTTCAGTGAAGAAAGTTTTGTGGGCACTGCTGTGGCATATTGCAGCACATCGTCTTTGGAAAAAAATGCTCTGTGGGTATTTCGTTCAGATGGTTAATGAAAAGAAGTGTTAACAATGGCTGGAATGGCTGACAATTGATGAGTTTTAAAGTTTAGTTCATGAACTTTTGAAGAGTTCCAAGCTCTAGGAAAGCCAGCAGAGGCTGCAAATAATACGTTAGAGTACTACAATTATGTTTTGAAGTGCCATAAGCCTTTCTTGTAACTGCTCTAGAATGGGTGGAAGCTTTAAGGATTGGATTTCAGATGACATGGGAGAATCAGCAAAATCCCAGGTTAAGTGTAGCATGTTGTTTGGCTGTAAAACAATGATTACTTTTTGAAACCAAACTACAAATGGAGGGTCAAGCAAAGGAAGATGTAGATGATGATATGTTTTCAAAAACCAGCGGCAATTTTAGTGGAATGGTTGCTCACACACTTGAGTATGGAGCTTTGCTTCGCATTTTTTTTTACCTGTATAGGCTTTATATTTTTTGGTACTGCTAACAACCATTAATGAAAATTAGGTTTTATCGTGTAGTGCAGCAATATCAATTTGCTACATCTCAGCATCCTTGAAAATAACTGCAATTTTATTTTTAAAATTCAATGAACGCATACTTTGTGATCTGATATTTTCTGCTCTTTCATATCTATGCTTTGCCTGTGATCTGACTTGATGCTACTAAAGCTTGATATAACACACTCTTGGATGGTTTCTTCTAATCCAACACCCTAGCTGTTTTGAGTTTTGCAATTTCTAATTACAATTAATATTATGTAGGGACATTAGCTGATAATCTGGGCCGTTTTTCTTACATCCATGGAGCTTATCTTGCACAGACTAACAAGGTAATAATTTATAAATAATGGGACACTGAGTTTGACAAATAGGTGTTAACTGGTTAAGGGCCATTTGATACTCAGTGTCACACCCTCTCTACTGCTAAAATTTAATTACTGTGCTATCCCTACAACTATATAAGCGTGAAACAACTATCTTTAAGTTTGATGATATATGTCCTCTACAAAACATAGAAATAACCTACAGATCCACATCTCCTGCTCTCTAGAATGGGACCCCTCTAGAAAGTTGGATGCTGGGATTTGCTACAACAATAAACTTAAATTACAATGTGGATAAACTCACAGTGAACATCACAGTATTTGTAAAATAGAGTTGTGAAGGACTCTGTATTCTATTCCAAAAACTGCCAGCTTCTACATTGTATCCATCCCCCTACAAGTATTGGGTCGTTGCTTATATAGAGAAGTTTGATTTGGCATATGCATTAACTCGATTTGAAACTACTTGTTGTAAAATTAAATAGATTCAAAACTAAACCCTATGATTCTGGTAATGGCATTTGTGATAATCACAGAGTTCAACACATGAGGGTATTTATATTTACATGGAATCAAAGTTAAATGCCAACGCATGAATTTGCTATGTTGGTTTAGATGAAAATTTGAGAAACGAAACAAATAAAAGGTGTTATTTCCTGGATTCCTGCATTGTATTTATTAGCTCTTAGATGCTTGGTTTTGAAGATGTTGCTCTGGAGATGCCCCACGCGATCCATTCGTCCTGTATAAAATATTATGTTGAATGCATTAAATTCCCTCCTCTAATTGAGCCCTGGTGGGTAATTCATGATTAGTTACAAATAGGCCATCAAAAGATTACGCCCAGATGGGTAATTTGCACCTTATAATGGAATCATTATATTGCCAATATTCCTGGGAGGTCATGAATTTTCATGACCTCTAAGAGAATCCCTTTCCAGGATAATCATTGATTCTTTTCGTGGAGTAAAACCATGTTATGAGCATTGTGTGTACCTTGAATTACTGTTGGGCATGACTCCAATCCTCTCAGCATTGATAACTAAGATCATTGCTCTATCTTGTTGATGTAGCTGTGATATGGCAAAGTTTTTGTAGTGATATTATGTTTAACCATTTTGCAAGGATCTTGTTAGTAATTATCTATTCATTATTTGTATTAATAATAGTAATGCTTGATATCACAACCATGTTGAATTGGAGTGATCCTCTGTTGTGTTAAGTTCATCCTTTATCTCCATGTATGCCTTGTGTTAGTTGAATGATTCCTTGTTAAATGTTTTTAAATATATTACTTCAACACTCAATCAATCAAAAAAGGATCATCTGCAATCTTTTACAAGGGATTAGCATATAATAAGAGTACCTATAGAACAAGCTAGAAATAACAAGCTTATCATCTTAAGGCCACTAATACGAACAATTAAATACCACAATTCAATCCAAAAGATCTAAGAACCAACTTTTGGTGAACTATCCATTTATTGTGATGAACGTCAACTCTGAGGAGGGTATCGAACAAATAAGGGTAGGGGGTATTGGACAAATAAGGGTAGGTGAAGATGGGAAAAAAGTATAATATTTTGGGGGCCATCATTCCCCCCAAAGTATTTCATGTCCCCAAGCAACTTGTCATTCCCTTCCTAGAAACCCTGCATGAATGTCACTCTAGTTGTATGCTGGGTACCCAAATTCCTCTGTTGTGTAAAATCCAAAGGTCTTGCCTGCTTAACTCCATTGTGCAATTTCCGTGAATTCTTCCCAATGTGTTGATGTACATTCAATTTTAAACTTGTCCCGTCTCTCATGGAGGAACAATGAATAAAGAAGGATATCTACCAGATAATGCTTGTTGTTAGCACTTATGTTGCACTTGTTGTTGCCTTTTTGTTGTAATTTTGAATCTTATCCTTCCACTTGGTCTCTTGTGGGACATACATACCAAACCACTTTTATTTAAGCCTCTGTATGGACTGTTAGCGACTTCTCCTAGCAATGATCCAAACTACTTTTATTTAAGCTTATGTACAGATTGTTAGTGACTTCTCTTAGCAATGATCCCTAAGTCAAACATCTCATCCATATTTCTCCAATTTGGTAAATCTGGTTTCAACTGTAGAAATGAATAAGTGTTGAGCACGTTTATGGTTTGTTTTTTTTACAATATCGTCTTCTATTGTTTTCTCAGAAACCATCCTGTAAATATGCACTTCACGTGTCTTATCTATTCGGTGGGCATCTGTCTTGGACTTGCTGGTTGCAGGATTCCAATCACTATCATAGTAGATAATTGTATCAGCGTCAACAGGATTTATCCCAACACCATCTATTCGAGTTAAGAGAACCAAATTCATTCCCACTACATTAATAGTTGAGTATGGGACACCTTTGCTTATGGAGCGAATATTTGAACATACTTGTCGCTCAAGTCAAAGCATATCAAAAGAGCGTATAATCAGCCTACCTTCAAACAGATCCGGACGATTACACATTTTATGTATCTGCATCAAAACATTACCGTGACCAAGAAAGTTTCCAACAGCCAAAGTTGTATGTGTTTCTGAACTTGCAATAAAATCTTCATACAATATACGTTGTCTTTTTGATAGCTTGCAACATATTACATGTTCATATTTTAAGGAAGTTGTTTTTCCATATCTTGTTTCAGGTAGTGTAATAAAAAAGGCCACAATACAATGTGTAAATGGTCAACTTCTTTATTCACTTGTTCCTATCAAATGAGAATGGGAATGGTCTTGACTACCGATTCATAATTTGAAATGATTGGCAGAGTTATAAGTATAATTATGGAAGTAACTTGCAATACAAACTGACTGCAAAATAATATTGGTAAAGATGTTTTGATGGCCTGGCTAAGTTGCTATAGGATTATAATATTATATCGTTTATGATGCAAGGGCGTAGGTTTGGAAAGGACAAAATTTTGGATGATGGATCAAGAGAGACCAAGATTGCATAAATATACACAAAGCACATGCTACAGGAATAGGTTTCAAAGTAACAAGCCTTTTATCAAATTCAAGTGGACTCCTTATCAGGACATTAGCTTTTAAAACTTAGAATTCTTTCCATATTGTCACATTTTAGGTTTTTAAAATTAAATCCTTGGAACCTTCGAATTCCAGGCTTAAGAGTAAAAGTAGGATTTGAAATGTCAAGTTTCAAAGTACCAATTTTAAAATTCAATCTGGAGGCCTTTTTATAAAAGATTTTCCTTCAAAAACATACCTTAAGCTCCCTATATCTGAGTTCACAAGATAGGATTGAAGTCATATAAGTTAATCATTATTTTCCAGTGATGGATTATTAAAGAATTTGGCTCAAAGAGTATAGATTATGGATTGATTCAAGTTTTTCAATTTCATAAAAGGATCAAAAGAATTTAGTTGTTACCTCCATATTTTCAATCCCAGGTACAACCTTGTAAAAGTGTTAATGGAGACAAAACCATTCTTAGTGAGGAGTGCAGAGCCATAATATATAACTGCATCTTATTTGGGATATGGAAAAGAAGCAACTAAAATAAATGAAACCAAAGTAATTAATGAATCTTGTCAATGAACTTGAAGTCGTGCTTGAGAGAGTCCAAATGACAGTATTGAAGCTGTCTATCATACTGGTCCTTTGATAGAAAAGTTGAGGTATTGAGATCAGTGTTATCGGAACCAGCAAAACCGGCCGGTCTGACCGGTTTACAGGGTTGGCCGGTCCGGTCAGCAAAAAAAATCATAAAACCGGATTTTTTTCCAAACCGGGTACGGAACCAGCCGGAACCGGTCAAAACCGGCCGAACAGGCTAGTCTGGTCTGGGGACTCACAAAACTCAATTTAAAAAAAAAAAAACAGAAAATAAAACTTTGCTAATGTACTTTAGAGCCTCTTTGTTGATGTACTTTGGTTCAGAACCTCAGAGATGTATTGCACTAGGTGCTGTTTTGGATATTTGCACCCATATTTGCTATATATATGAGAAACTTTGCATATTTCTGTATTAATGGTTTGGATTCATATGTATGCACATGAATATATATGCTTTTTACAAAATATGAATATTTTATGTATTTTTTAGTCAGCCGGTTTTTTACCCGGTTTTTTGCCGGTTCCGGTCCAGTTCACATTTTGGGCTTCGCTAGTTCGATGACCGGTCCGGTTCTGATAACATTGATTGAGATAGTTGTTGAGTCATGATTGCAAAATATAGGTGTATATTTGATGAAGTTAGAACCCTCCCAGCATTGTCAAATCTTCACTGAACTGAGGTACCATGCTTCTGAATCGATGTGATGCTTTTAATGGATCTTTTAAGGGATCTTTCATCTACATTTTTCACTAGGAGAATTTTTGTAACCCATAAATTAAAACATAGAATCTACAGTAGGAAAGCAATCTTGGCAAGTTGCTACAGGTTGGATAAAAACATGATTTCTCACAAACTAGAATATGGGTAGTTGCAAATTTTATTAGGTGTATTTATCTCAATTCAATGCTTCTCTATACCAAAAATCAAGGATACCCATATCTAAATCTTGAGATATCAAAAAATTATTATATGGGCCTCAAAAGAAATTGTATCCTATACAATCTCTAATATCATCAGTACCCACTATATCCAACTTACAACAGACTTTGCTGATCTGAATTGCCATGCTTTTAAGGCCTTCTGCATAGCCCTGAAATAGAGCCATATTTTGATTTCATGAACATATTTTTCCTGTAGCTTTTGAATAAATGAGCGTACATCTGAGCCATTTTCCAGGGAGCAACTGAGATACTGTAGAAACATTCCCAATCATCTGAGCATGTTTCCAAGATATTCCATAAAAAAATTTGTTGCAAAAACATATTCACATGCTCAAATAAGTAGCTTTCCATGCCAGCTAAATCCTTAATTTGTCATTTTCAATGCTAAAGAGTGTTCCTAGCTTTCCATCAAGCACATCCAAAGTTGTTGCAAGGATTCTAGTTCATGTAAACCATGGGAATCAATGTGCTTCTGCTAGTGATAACAGTTCTTCACCTCCATTTCCACAAGATACCTGCAATTGAATGCTACAAACATCCCACAGTAAAAACCTCTCCTCAAGGACAAGCTTATACATTTTCATATTTATATATTGATGTTAAACATAGGAATATTGATGCATATAATAGTTGAAGAGACCCATCAGTAGCCCTAGGTTGTTTGGAATCTTTCCACAAGCATACTCATAATAAGATGTTGCAAGATCAGAGCAATCAAGTCGTTGGAATGCAATCTGAAATGTACTGAGAGTAATATCATCAACAAGACGAGCATCCTTAGAATTTAAGTAGAGGGGTAATCATAATGTTTCATATCTCTTCCCCATTCTCTCAAAAACCAAGGCCTTTAAAAAATTTAGAGTATTTCAACTACTGAGTTTGAAATTCATTCTAAAATAGTCTTGCAAATTCAAATATGTTCCAAAGCAATAAAAGGTGATTTGTGCTGGTGATTTCTGGTCTTCAAAGATTTGAAAAACAAGCATCAAACAAAACCTTTAGTACCACCCTTAAAATATGAGAGATGCTCTATTCAAAAAATAGAATTACGGGTTGGCTGGAGCGTTGCTTTAATAACAATCATTGTAAATAAAAATGATTGTTTAACAAAGATTAACCTTGACAACGATTGGTATCATTCCTTTGTATGCCCCACTAGCATCAATGCCTTCCATATTTTTTAATGCATCAGTCTGTCCAAGATTTCCATTCCATTTGAAATTGAAAAGACTTCATTGCAACACTTTATTGCAAAAAGTTATCTCGTTAGCTTGAATTTGAAAAAGAAGGCCAATCTGGTATCAGATCGAGGACAATCAGGATTGGCTTCAGACCTAAAAGTAATTCCAAAGCTAACCACAAAACTTTTTGAGGAATAGAAATCTGAGCTTGAACAGAGTTTGTGGCTGCAAGGAAGAATTCTCAAGATGGAACATAATGAGAGAGTAGCATAGCTTTTAAAAAACTTGATTCACATAGAAACCAAACTTTGCAACAAGGTATACCATCCTTCGAAGAACCCCTTTTTTTCTTCTCTCTTTTTTCTCTTTTTTGAAACATACAATATCACATGGCTACACTCCTATGTTCTTCTTGGGGTAATGCATTGTGATGGTGATCAGGCTTGTTTATATTCAGGGTTTTGCTGGACCATTAGAGAAATCTTTGTGGTAGCCATTTCTGCAAATCTTATGAAAAAATGTGCAGCTTTAACAATGGGGAACGTTGATATTGTTTCATGTAGATCAAGAGAGTGAATATATATAGCACCTACAGAGATGTATAATGAAAAGTGATTAAATTTGAAGGGTGTTTTGTCACGTTGCCCTTGGATGTGTGCTATTCATGTTTAAGATTATGGAGAGTTGAAGGTCTTGATATTTGGACTTGTTGAAGATGGCAGATTGTAGGTCAAAATAAATGGTTAGATTATTTGTAGTACCTGTACTAATTTTCAGTGTTTACAAGTCGGTCCTTTACAATTTGCATCTTATTTAGATTGTTTCCTCGAACACCTATTTTGATCCAAAGAGTTCCTTCCTTTTCTGCAGGAACTTGAACACGTCTCCTCTTATGAGTTATTTTGTAGATTGCGCACTACACAGGTATGAGACTTCCCTGAAAAATATCGGAGATTCTTATTTTAAGGAGTGATTGTAGCTCATGAAGAGTAATCCAAAGAATTTTCCCCATTGAAATTTTCAAAGATGGCAGAAAGTGTTCTTATAGAGGCCTGGTGTGATCATCTATTCAGTGAAGAAATTTTTGTGGACACTGTTGTGGCATATTGCAGCACATCGTCTTTGAAAAAAATGCTTTGCGCTATTTCGTTCAGATGGTTTATGAAAAGAAGTATTAACAATGGCTGTAATGGTTGATACTTTATGATGTAAAGTTTAGTTCATGAACTTTAGAAGAGTTCCAAGGTCTAGGAAAGCCAGTAGAGGCTGCAAATAATGCATTAGAGTACTACATGATGTTTTGAAGTGCCATAAACTTTTCTTGTAATCGCTCTAGAATGGGTGGATGCTTAAATGTTTGATTTTATATGACATGGGGCTATCAGCAAAATCACAGGTTAAATTTGCGGTTATCAGATGTGCAAATTCACTCGTATTTGAGTTTGAAGGTGTTGAGAATATAGCCAAAACTGGTCTGGTTCTGTACGAAACTGGCCGGTTCACAACCTGTCCAAGATAAAACCAAGGATTTTTTGGTTTTGGCACCTAGCCAGACCAGTTGGGCCTGTGAACCGATTAGATCGGCCGATTTACTGGTTCCGATCTGGTTCCAATAACACTAGTAGAACTAAGCGAAAAAAATGCTCTAAGGCTAGTCCAATCTTAGTTTTATTAAAGAATTTGCCTTTCTTTTTGGGTAAAAGATGATGATACTCGAGTAGTTCTGTAAATTATTATGTTTAGATTAATTGCATATATAAACGTTTTGAGTGAACACTTTGTTATCCACTAATTTTGCACTTAGTTGGATTACTTGAGGAGCCGCCGGTTGACAGACTTGTTCAAAGTCTGATTCCAGTGTATCAGTTGATTCATCTGCTTGTCTAGCCAATATTGGCTAATCATTTTTTTATTTGAATAATTTTGACCATGGCCCCGCGGGGTTTGTAATAAAATGTGCTAGTAGGATATTTTTAAGTGGTTCGGTCTCCTGAAACGTAGAATCTCAAATAGAGTATTCCAGTGAGTTTTTTGCCCCTAACAATTATGCTTTGCCTTCAGCCAAGTATAATTCACGAGGTTTTCTCCCGCTTCCTCCAAAGCTGGAATGCTCGATGTTGAATTCTGGGCCTTGGGGGTTTATTAGAGCCCAATTGAGTGTTATAAGCCTACTAGACATTATTTAGATAGATCGTGGTCATGTCCTAGGCCATCTGGACACATAAAAAAAATTCGAAAAAATCTTTTTCGAACAGTGAAAAAATTATTTTTTTAAATTTTAAATTTTTAATTACTTTTCCTAAGTTTTTTGGATTAATTTTTCCATAAATTAAATGGAAAAAACCCATTCGTGGTAAGTAAGCCATCCGGACTCCGAATTCAGTGATTGGAGGCTCTAACCTTAAGCCAAAAATCATTCTTGATCAGCCAGCCAGTCAGAACCAACTTTCAGATCAACAATCGGACACATAATGCCTTTTTACTCAAAAAAGTCAGTTTTGAGTAAAAAAATGATTTTTTATTAAAAAATGATTATTTTGGAGAAAATTAAAACTCTCCAAATTAATCCAAATACAGTGAAATAAAAGGCTAAATGACATCTCATGGAGCACTTATGAAAATTGGAGTTATCATAACTCAGCTTCAGTCATCATTAAGAGAGCAATTAATTTATTATCAATTAGCAGACATGTCATCTCCAGCTAAAGATGAGATGGAGAGCACTCATTGGTCCGGTGATTTGATCGAGGTGAAGACTAAAGCTTGCACCATCAGTGGGCTTCCCAAACCTAACGGAGGCTCCAGCCAGACCTAAGGATGGGCTTACCTACATCACATGTGTGGCCTCATCCTTGGCTTGTTTTCAGTGCACAAGTTTGGAGTGGGGGCGCCTTGCCTGGGTGGAGGCCTCCCCTCACTCCCGGTTCTCCGGTTTAGGTTTGGGCTCTTTGTTAGGTGGCTAAGCTGGTTAGGGTTGGTTTTTTGGTTTCAGGGTTTTATCACTCTCTCATTTGTTTAATAGAGGCTCTTTCAGCTCTATTGGGATGGAGAGTTTGGCATAGAAACTCTGTTGGATTTTGTAAGTTTCTTTTGTTAATAAAATACTGAGACTTTGGAGGTCACTTGATGGGCTTTTGGCATTGTGTCTTCATTTTATGTGAAGTAATATCTCTTTCACCCTACCCTTGTATTGCAATTTGATTATTATGTTTATTGAAGACTAACAATCTAGTACTTAGGCTTCTAATCAAATCCGCATTGAGTGTTTGTCTTCAGGGATTGCATCTAGTAGGAGCTTTCAACATCTAATACCTTCACCATACAAGTGTTCCATTATTAATATTTTTGTTTGCAGGGTTGCAAGCGGTTCCGAATCTTTCTTGCCTTCTCCAACAAACTTCAAAAAATTCTATCGGTTACTTTGATTGCTACAAGTGGATCTCTATTTTCAAGGTTCTATCTTACCTCTTTTCCACTTTTGTAGAAGTTATCAAGTCATTTAAATCTTTATTTTAAGCTTGTTTGGCTTCTACTAAGTTAGATCTAGGCTTTCTAGCCTTAGATCTACTTTTTCAAAGCTAGATCCATCTTTCTAAAGGTCAATTTTTAAAGATCTAGTTTCATTTCCTTTTTTAAATCCATCTTTTTTTTTGCCTTGGAAAACATGCATGATTTTTCTTGAAAAACGTGTAAATTTTCCATTTTTTAGGCTTGCTGGTTTTTTGTATTTTCCATTAATTCTAAATTCTGGAAATTCATTAAAAATAAGAAAATTTTCAAAAAAATTATTTTTTTTTTATTTTTTTACTTTTTCTCGAAAAGCGTGTCATTTCAAGCTCGCTTTTTTTTGGGTTTTTTCTCGAAAAAAGTGCAATTTGTACTTGCTGGTTTTTTACTGATTTTCTGCAATTTTCTACTATTTTCCAAATTCTGGAAATTAGCCTAAAATGTTAAAAAATCTTTAATTTTAAATTTGCAAAAAGTCCCAAATCGTTTCGTCAAAAATCGTGCATTTTACATAAAAAACAGTGAGCTTGCCTGATCATTTCCAAGTTTTGATTTTGGGTCTCATTCCATTGTTTTGATCTTTTGTTTCATCTCATAAGGCACTTGTCTTCTCATCCACTTAATCTTTTCGAATCACAGGTTAAAATTGGTTTCCTAACACTCTTACTAGTCCTTGTTTAGAGCTCTTATCCACAGGTGAACCAAAAGTAAAACCAAACAAGAAAATGGAGCAAAACTAGATCCAAAGACAAGGATCTAAAGCCAAAAAAAAATCATTCTCCTTTGTACAAACTCATAAGAGTTTTTCATTTTTACTTAAGTTACTTCTCAAAGTCCTGACAAGGATTAAGTTCCAAAGGCATTTGTACTTTATTAATAAAACAAAGTTAAGTGGGATAGGGCCTCCTATACTTGGTTTTTCTTCCCCATTTGGGAAGAGTGTTTTTTGTTTTTAGCTTAGATTTATTTCGAGTACTTAGAGTAGTTTCATTTTTTTTGCAAAGTAGATACTAATTGTTAGATTAGCCCATTTTGTTTTATTAAATAGGTTGATTACTTCATCTTTTAATTTTTTGTATCTTTCATAAGTAATTCCACTGTTTAAAGTAGAAATCTCTTGAATCTCACTTTGTAGATCAAGAGTGCTCTCTATCGGAAATGTGTCTTTTCATTGTTTAATAAGTTAATCAATTAATCTTGAAAGTCTCTTGAACTTGCCGTAATCCAAGTCAAGAGCACTCTCTATCGGAGAGCATTCCCACTGCATATCCTTGCATCAAGAAGATAGATTAGCTAAGTCTCTTGAACCACTGTCATAAGACGAGGTCAAGAGTGCTCTCTGTTGGAGAGTTTTTATTAATTAACTTAATAAAATTCGCAACTCACACCCCTTTAATTAATTAACCCCCTTCCCTCCTTGCCGGATTATGCTCTGACTGATCTTAGATTGGAATACCCAGAAACGACATTGGATCTCTAAACTCCACAAGAGGAACTTAACTAAAACTTTTCCCCATAACCAATGCATCGACGTTGTTCGATAAATACCGAGGCATGTGGGAAAATTTCAAGTGTGGGCGCCGAGATACCTAATCTGGGCACTGGTAGTTAAGTTATTGAACACTTACCTTTGACCCCAGACAGGTCCATCATGTCTTCGAACGGAGCCACTGAAGGTATTACCAGTTAGGACATCCAGCTACCATAAGTGAAGATCACAAACAAAAAACTCTTAAAACTTACCAAGAGCACTTGCAAAACCTAACATTCACTGGCATCTTTTGGGATTCACATATTTACACTCAAAGCATCTCTGATAAGTTGACTCCATAGGCACTGGTCCTATCTTTTACGCACTGCTGATAATCTGGGCCATTTGTCCATCGAATGTTTGATTATAAATCATATCTGTGAATGCTTTATCTATTTTGTGAAGTTCTCAAATATTTGTCTATCTTTCAATTCCGGACAAAGCAACGTGGATCGCGTTGTCTTGTGTTAAATTCATCACATTAATCATCTTAAATCACAATAACTCCTAAACAACACCCATCCGCATCTGAAACATCTAAAAATTAACTTAAACATTGAGCCATAGAAAACTCTTTGTTAGGGACTACCCCCCTTGGCTTCATTAGGAGTTAACCTAAACGGAGGAGCTAGGAGTATGTGACAGTACCTAGCTTTGTGCTTACCCCCAAGGTCACATTTCTCCCACTTTCTCAAGTGAGGAGACAGCTTTCGGAAGATTTCTGCTGCTGGTGTGCAATTGGCGAACAACATCTTTTGGCGCCGTTGCCGGGGACAAATCTTCTTGTTCCTGGACGACCTTTGTTTCTTTTAGTTTTATACATTTTTATCATTTTTTGTAGATTTTTAGTCCAATCACTCTCTGAAATTAGACTTAAGTCCACCTGGCAACGCCACTGTCAGTGAACACCTCAAGGTATTCTACTAGAAGAAACTTTGTAGGTTTGGTCGATTTCATCCCTGACCCCGAAAATGTCTTAAGGAGGATATTAAACAAACTATCTTCTCGTAGGATCCTTGCAGAACTTGGATCCGACTTTGTTTCAGACATCTATCTTTTATTTTCAGAAAACTTAGAAAATTTGCAAAATAATAATTGTTTCCTTAATCCAATGGGTGAGTTTTTTACTCAACTTAACTTTGCTCAGATAGCAGGTCATCCTCATGATATCCCGGACAAGGCTATCGACAAGCTTACGACATATAATGGCACTGATGCCTCCCTCTTTGCTGAGCAACATATCAGGAATTTCACCAGACACTGTGGTGCCCATGTCAGGGGTACTGATAGGCATGAAGATGTTTACATGACCTTGTTTTCCTTGTCTTTGGATGGCAAAGCTGGCAACTGGTACGATAATTTGCTGGACAATTCTTTCGCCACCTTAGCAGACTTCAAGACTGATTTCCTTGGAAAGTTTGGCAGCAAAAAGGAGCCTAGACATCTAATGGCATCCTTGACTAGTATGAAGAAATCTGATACGGAAAGTATGGATGAATTCAACGATAGGTTCACAGAGTTATCAAATTCCATCCCTGCTACTTATGCTCCTCCTGCAACTTCCACTTTTGATTATTACATAAAAGCATTAAGTGGCAAGATCCAGTACCAGATTAGAGACAACGAGCCAACCACACTGCTTCAAGCTCAGAATTTGGCCATTAAAATTGATAAGAATATGCAGTCATCTGGTGAATCTAACCTCCAGGGTTATTCAAGGTCTTCAATTCCTTTGAAAATTAGTGAACCTAAAGACAAGGATCCTTTAGCAGCTATGAAAGATGCCTACGAAAAACAAATGATTGAAATGAAAAGGGAGATGAAGAAAAATATGGAGGAAGCAGAACAGAAACACTTAGCTCAGATTAAAGAGGTTCAGAATCGGGTCATAACTATTGAAAGAACTCAACCTCCACCACCTACTAGAACCTTCCCTGCAAAACCAACATGGCAAAGAAGAAATCCCAGCCATGAACATGAGCCTCCTCATCAGTTGGAGGCTGCTAACATGGTTGAAACTTACACGCCATTTTGTAGGGCATGTGAAGACCTTCATGAAGAATCTTCCTACTACTATGCATGCTATGTTCAGGAGCATGGTTTTCCAGAGGGTTATGGTTCTAAAGCATCATCAAGCGAGCCGGAGTACATAAACTATGTAAATGACATGCATGATATTTCCGAAGAAAGTTGGAGAGAGGAAAAACAATATTCAAGAGAGCCTGAGTACATTAACACAGTTGGACAGCTCCATTCTTTCACCACAGAAACCCATGGTCAAGTCGAAGATTATAGTCAGCAAATGGATGATCTCACTAAAAACTTTAGCACTAATCCTACTAATGAGCATAATGATGATAGTTTGGAAGGTTTACTACCTTGTGACCTTTTTTCTGAAGAAGATGACTATGATCATCAGGAGGGATATAGAATCAGATGTGATACAAGTGAGGAAGAATCTCTTGCATTTGAGATGGATGATAACTTTGAGATTTTAAATCCAATCTTAGAAGTTTCATGTGATGAGATTCCTCCATGCACTCCACCGGAAGACAAATATTTGGAAAGTTGGGTCCCCTGTGATATCTTTGAAACCCAGCTTTTTGAAGAAGATTGTTTCAAGCAGAATGAGGAGTGTAGCCAGGGACTTGATACCAGTGATGAGGCATCTCTCATATCCGACATAGATGGCGATGATGACTATTGGACTTTTATTGAAAATCCAACCTATGATACTTTTGAAAATATTTTTGAGAATCTCATCTATGATGTGTCCAGCGAAAGGAGTGTTTATTCTGAGACTTATGAAAGTTGTAAAGAAAAGCAGTCAAATTTTTCATATGATCAGTCAGAATTATATTCGAGTATTGGTAATAAGGATTGGAAAAAGCAGTGTGGTGAAGAATCAGATGGGATACAACTAGTTGAAGTTTTTTCTCAACCATCATCTTCACATACAGATGTTCCTTATGTTTTGGAGCGGCTTGGGGCTTATACAACAAGTTATTATTTGACAAGCCTTGATGATCAGCATGATGGAGTAGTCGACCTGCCGCATCATCTCGATTTGTATATCAGCGCTATCCAGTCATGGATGGAAGCAGCCTGCGCGAGCACCTCCCAGTTTGGGAAGAAGTTTGATGACATTATTCATGCCTATGATTCCCCATCCAACCCGTCCATTCTGGATCATCACTTAGGTTTGCATTTTCTGGAAATTGTGTCCTTACTTTGGCTGGTAACCAAAGACAAAGAAATTTTTTTTTATATTAATAAAATGCTTAGGTGGCTACACTGGATTTATAATTACACCGAACCTTTTGTGTATCATGCTTAGAGTAGGAAAATAGGCTCCTTAAAGTGAGTGTTTACTTTAGGATTTTTCTTTATGTACTTAGAAATAAATAAATTTCCAGTTAAGTTTTGTCATTTCTTTGAATAAAGCAACTTTTGGATCATTGGTTCTTTTTCATAAAACTTGTGCTACTAAGGTTTTTCTTGTCAAGTTGAGATGTTTTTACAGGATGTGGAAACCAGAGATTCTGGTGTTCTCGTATGCTCTCCTTGCATAAGAGATTAGATTGAGCACACGTCCTGCAGTTGGAGCCAAATGTTATCCACTAATTTTGCACTTAGTTGGATTACTTGAGGAGCCGTTGGTTGACAGACTTGTTCAAAGTCTAATTCCAGTGTATCAGTTGATCCGTCTGCTTGTTTAGCCAATATTGGCTAGTCACTTTTTTATTTGAATAATTTTAACTATGGCCCCGCGGTGTTTGTAATAAAATGTGCTAGTAGGATATTTTTGAGTGGTTCGGTCTCCTGAGACGTAGAATCTCAAATAGGGTATTCCAGTGAGTTTTTTGCCCCTAACAATTATGCTTTGCCTTCAGCTAAGTATAATTGACGAGGTTTTCTCCCACTTCCTACAAAGCTGGAATGTCCGATGTTGAATTCTGGGCCTTGGGGGTTTATTAGAACCCAACTGAGTGTTATAAGCCTACTAGACATTATTTAGATAGATCATGGTTATGTCCTAGGCCATCTGGACACATAAAAAATATTTGAAAAAATCTTTTTTCGAATAGTGAAAAAATTATTTTTAAAATTTTTAATTTTTAATTACTTTTTCTAAGTATTTTGGGTTAATTTTTCCATAAATTAAATAGAAAAAACCCGTTCGTGGTAAATAATCCATCCGGACTCCGAATTCAGTGATTGAAGGCTCTAACCTTCAGCCAAAAATCATTCTTGATCAGCCAGCCAGTCAGAACCAACTTTCAGATCAACAATCGGACACATAATGCTTTTTTAATCAAAAAAGTCAGTTTTGAGTAAAAAAATGAATTTTTATTAAAAAATGATTATTTTGGAAAAAATTAAAACTCTCCAAATTAATCCAAATTCAGTGAAATAAAAAGCTAAATGACATCTCATAGAGCACTTATGATGATTGGAATTATCATAACTCAACTTCAGTCATCATTAAGAGAGCAATTAATTTATTATCAGTTAGCAGACATGTCATCTCCAACTAAAGATGAGATGGAGAGCACTCATTGGTCCGGTGATTTGATCGAGGTGAAGACTAAAGCTTGCACCATCAGTGGGCTTCTCAAACCTAACGGAGGCTCCAGCCAGACCTAAAGATGAGCTTACCTACATCACATGTTTGGCCTCATCCTTGGCTTGTTTTCAGTGCACAGGTTTGGAGTGGAGGCGCCTTGCCTGAGTGGAGGCCTCCCCTCACTCCCTGTTCTCCGATTTAGGTATGAACTCTTTGTTAGGTGGCTAAGCTGGTTAGGGTTGGTTTTTTTGTTTTAGGGTTTTAGCACTCTCTCATTTATTAAATAGAGGCTCTTTCAGCTCTATTGGGATGGAGAGTTTGACATAGAAACTTTGTTAGATTTTGTAAGTTTCTTTTGTTAATACAATTTCGAGACTTTAGAGGTCACTCGATGGGATTTTGGCATTGTCTTCATTTTATGTGAAGTAATATCTCTTTCACCCTACCCTTGTATTGCAATTTGATTATTATGTTTAATGAAGACTAACAATCTAGTACTTAGGCTTCTAATCAAATCTGCATTGAGTGTTTGTGTCTTCAGGGATTGCATCTAGTAGGAGCTTTCGACATCTGATACTTTCACCATACAAGTGTTCCATTATTAATATTTTTGTTTGCAAGGTTGCAAGCGGTTCCGGATCTTTCTTACCTTCTCCAACAAACTTCAAAAAGTTCTATCGGTTACTTTGATTGCTACAAGTGGATCTCTATTTTCAAGGTTCTATTTTACCTCTTTTCCACTTTTGTAGAAGTTATCAAGTCATTTAAATCTTTATTTTAAGCTTGCTTGGCTTCTACTAAATTAGATCTAGGCTTTCTAGCCTTAGATCTACTTTTTCAAAGCTACATCCATCTTTCTAAAGGCCTATTTTTAAATATCTAGTTTCATTTCCTTTTTTAAATCCATCTTTCTTTTTGCCTTGGAAAATGTGCACGAGTTTTTTCAAAATATGTGCAAATTTTCCATTTTTTAGGCTTGTTGGTTTTCTGTATTTTCCATTAATTCTAAATTCTGGAAATTCATTAAAAATCAGAAAAATTTTCAAATTTTTTTTTATTTTTTATTTTTTGACTTTTTCTCAAAAAGCGTGCCATTTCGAGCTCACTGTTTTTTGACTTTTTTCTGTTAATTCTAAATTCTGGAAATTCATTAAAAATTAGAAATTTTTCAAAATTTTTCAAAAATTTTTAATTTTTTGACTTTTTTGACTTTTTTCTCAAAAAACGTGCAATTTTGTATTTGCTGTTTTTTTACTGATTTTCTGCTATTTTCCAGATTCTGGAAATTAGCCTAAAATGTTAAAAAATCTTTAATTTTAAATTCACAAAAAGTCCCAAGTCGTTTCGTCAAAAATCATGCATTTTACATAAAAAACAGTCAGCTTGCCTGATCCTTTCCAGGTTTTGATTTTGGGTCTCATTCCATTGTTTTGATCTTTTGTTTCATCTCATAAGGCACTTGTCTTCTCATCCACTTAATATTTTCGTATCACAGGTTACAATTGGTTTCCTAACACTCTTACTAGTCCTTGTTTAGAGGTCTTATCCACAGGTGAACCAAAAGCAAAACCAAACAAGAATATGGAGCAGAACTAGATCCAAAGCCAAAAAGAAGTCATTCTCCTTTGTACAAACTCATAAGAGTTTTTCATTTTTACTTAAATTACTTCTCAAAGTCTTGACAATGATTAAGTTCCAAAGGCATTTGTACTTCATTAATAAAACAAGGCTAAGTGGGATAGGGCCTCCTATACTTGGTTTTTCTTACCCAAATAATCCTTTGTACAAACTCATAAGAGTTTTTCATTTTTACTTAAAGTACTTCTCAAAGTCCTGACAAGGATTAAGTTCCAAAGGCATTTGTACTTCATTAATAAAACAAGGTTAAGTGGGATAGGGACTTTAGTGTTTTTTGTTCTTAGCTTAGATTTATTTCGAGTACTTAGAGTAGTTTCATTTTTTTTGCAAAGTAGATACTAATAGTTAGATTAGCCCATTTTGTTTCATTAACTAGGTTGATTACTTCATCTTTTAATTTTTTGTATCTTTCATAAGTAATTCAACTGTTTAAAGTAGAAATCTCTTGAATCTCACTTTGTAGATCAAGAGTGCTCTCTATCGGAGAGTTGTCTTTTCATTGTTTAATAAGTTAATCAATTAATCTTGAAAGTTTCTTGAACTTGCCGTAATCCAAGTCAAGAGCACTCTCTATCGGAGAGCATTCCCACTGCATATCCTTGCATCAAGCATATAGATTAGCTAAATCTCTTGAACCACTGTCATAAGACGAGGTCAAGAGCGCTCTCTATCGGAGATTTTTTATTAATTAGCTTAATAAAATTCACAACTCACACCCCTTTAATTAATTAACCCCCTTCCCTCCTTGCCGGAATATGCTCTGACCGATCTTAAATCGGAATACCCAGAAATGACATTGGATCTCTAAACCCCACAAGAGGAACTTAACTAAAAATTTTCCCCATCACCAACGCACCGACGTTGTTCGATAAATACCGAGGCATGTGGCCAAATTCCAAGTGTGGGCGCCGAGCTACCTAATCTGGGCACTTGTAGTTAAGTTATTGAACACTTACCTTTGACCCCAGACAGGTCCGTCATGTCTTCAAACGAGCCACTGAAGGTATTACCAGTTAGGACATCCAGCTACCATAAATGAAGATCACAAACAAAAAACTCCTAAAACTTACCAAGAGCACTTGCAAAACCTAACATTCACTTGCATCTTTTGGGATTCACATATTTACACTCGAAGCATCTCTGATAAGTTGACTCCATAGGCACTGGTCCTATCTTTTACGCACTGTTGATAATTTGGGCCATTTGTCCATCGAATGTTTGATTATAAATCATATCTGTGAATGCTTTATCTATTTTATGAAATTCTCAAATATTTGTCTATCTTTTAATTCTGGAAAAAGCAACGTGGATTGTGTTGTCTTGTGTTAAATTCATCACATTAATCATCTTAAATCACAATAACTCCTAAACAACACCCATCCGCATCTGAAACATCTAAAAATTAACTTAAACATTGAGCCATAGAAAACTCTTTGTTAAGGACTACCCCCCTTGGCTTCGTTAGGAGTTAGCCTAAACGGAGGAGCTAAGAATAGGTGACAGTACCTAGCTTTGTGCTTGCCCCCAAGGTCACACCTCTCCCATTTTCTCAAGTGAGGAGATAGCTTTCGGAAGATTTCTGCTGCTGGTGTGCAATCGACGGACAACACACTTCACTCATTATCATGGGTAACAATAACCAATAGAGAGCAATGTTGTTAATGTTGGTCTAGATAATATATATGATATGTTAGTGAGAGGAAGATTTTGATTCTTGAGAAGTGGGCAGGTAGAGTCAGATGTTGTGGACTTTGTTGTTGTGAATATCGTGGAAGTAAGAAACTTAAGTCAGAATGGATGCAAAATACAAAACCAAAGTGATGATCCAATCAATGTTTAGAAGGTATGGGAAAAAGAAGTTGCAATGTGCAATTGAGATATTTTGGATCAAGATGTTCTACTTTGTAATTAGGAGTAGTAGCAATGTTTTTGGATCCTTATTGCTTTGGAGTGTTCGAACTGAATGGATCCTTATTACAAGGTGTTGTACCTTGTAATTTGAACAAGTTGTAGTGTGTATATTACTATATATAAAATGTTCACAAGGGGAAGCTTTTGATTTCCAAGAACTTGGCAAATAGAGATAGATGTTGTAGACTTTGTTGTTATTAATCCCAATGAATTAAAAAAAAAATGTTATAATTGATGAGGAATACAAATCCAAGTTGATGAGCCAATCTGTGTCGAGACTCTAAAAAGCATTCGAAAACAAAGTTGTAGCGAGCAATTGAGATATTTTGGATCAAGATGTTGTACCTTGTAATTATAATAAGGTGGTGTTTCTTTGGATCCTTATTACTCTGGAGTGGTTGAAGTTTATTGAGAAGTTATTTATTATGATAGAATACTTAGGATGGATGGATAGTGAAATTGAGATTAGAAAGATAAGTATTTCAAATGACAATGAGCCTAAAATGGTTATTATCGGGGATGCTTTGTTGGGAAACTATGAAATTGAAATCGTTCTCTTGTTGAAAGAGTATGGAAATGTATTTTTGTGATTATAGAGACGTTAAATAATTTGCAACAAAGATGTGAGGATTGAAGTTATTTTTTGTGATTTGTGTTAACCCTCTTAAATAGAGATCTCGTTGCATCAAGAGAAATGAAGTTCTCCTATAGTCTAGGTGGAAAAAATGTGTCACGTGCTTAACTTAAATAGAAAAATATTGAAGTTTGACTTTTAATGTCAACTGAAAAAGAATTGTTGTATTAAAATAATAATAAACTAGCATGGATCCATCTTAACCTTGAACTTTTTAAGCAGTGAGGGGCTTGTAATAAAGAATATATTTCCTCTGTTAACTCTCTCGTGTATCCTTACTTTCTTAACAAGGTATCGAGTGATACTGGACTTGCACTTATGAAGACAAAAAAAAATGAAAGTTGGTGATCAGGGAGAGAATCACATGCAAGAATTTAATGGAAAGATAATTTTAAATTAAATTTATTTTTTAGAAAATGGGTTCTTAGTGCGTACATTTTAAATAAAGCTTTGGCAGATATTTATAGTGCAGAGCATAATGTTGATGTATTTGTAACTTCGGAATGTATTCACTTGTATATTTTATGTATTGTACCTCGATGTTTATTCCGGGAAGTATCTGTAATGTAATTGAGTCATGTCATGCCTCGATGTTCCAATGAGGAGATTCAATAATGTACACAAGTCATGTAAATTCATAGAGGGTAACCCTCCTTATTGTTCAAGGGTTAAAGTCTCCACAGTTTCGGGGCACTAGGGTTATTAGTCTCTCCTAGAGAAGTCGGCCCTAGGTGAGTTAATGTAAGTCGGGTCATTAGTACCCTAGTTGTGGTTACTCGAGCCTACATAACTGAGTTAGGATTACTCGAGCCTACATAACAGAGTCAAATATTAAGTGAACGAAAGAATATAAATAGAGAGTGAGACTCTCTATTTATAACACACACACTCACTCACTAGGGCGCATGAGTGAGAAAGGAGAAGCTCTCTCAAGTGAGAGAGAGAGAGAGAACAGTTGTGGAGATCATATTTTTTGTCCTTGGGTTTTACTGTTTTCATTGGTGCTCATTCTATCTCTGAGGAAGTTGCGGGGTTTTCTCCTTTATGGTTTCCCCGAGGAAAATTCTTTGTGTCTCTCAGATAAGGTCCTAAGATCATATTGCTTAAGTGATAAACATCTAACATGGTATCAGAGCTAACATGAGAAGAAGACACTATGTAGCTGCGGAATCTAGGGCTTTTTACTTTTCGGGTCTCTCTCCACAATCCATCAACAAAATGAGGCTAGGTTGAACCTCCATTGAAGGGCACATCTTTCTGTCGAAGCAGAATTTGATTCCAGGCGTTTTCAGTTTTTGCTGCGGGAATTAGGGATTTTTACAAAAGAGGAACTTTTGATTGAACCTAGAATAGGATTGCTCTCCTCATCAAAATCGAATTTTAGAGACCTGGGTCGATATTTTTGGTTGGGTGAAACTCCGAGAAAGTCAAACCCTAGTTTGACCCCAAGCCTAAAAAACCCTAAAATACTAAAACTAATAGTTTTGGTAGATTATCTATATATCAATATTGGAGAAGGCTCAGGTGCCAAAACATTCATAGGTCGAAGATAAATTCTTGATGTACACTGTATCCAAGTTTCAACCTCATAGTCACTATATTCTAGGAGATATGATTCCTCCAAGTTAGGGTTCCATCCTCTCCCATGACTCCTCCCCAAACAGGACACCTAGGGAGAATTGCTATATCTCTAGCTACGAAGGTCCAAATGAAATTTCTCAAGATGTTCCAAAAAGGGCACAGATTGTACTTTCTGTGATGAGATTTTCAGACCCCGAAGATGGAACAGTGACACGTGGCAGTCCGTACAACTTTGCTATGTTGAACAGTCCTGAAACAGGTCACCTTGGGAAAACGCTCATAAGTCCCAATTGGTGAACCCAATGCCAATGAAACCTATGGTGTTGGAACAATGACAGACGAGGATACCTCAGTACAAAATTTCAGACACAGAGGAGTAGTACTTTCGGAGATACCATAGAAACAGTATTAGGAATTTCTGCAGAAGAAATTGGTAAACTAGGGCTTCCTCTTCCGGGAGCTTCCCTCCACTGTTTTTAGAAAATGAGTACATTGGACAGCTCACCTTGAAGAGGTCTATCTTTCTATCCAATAAGATTTGAAAGATTCCAAGTTTTGAAAATTAAGGTTTCTCTGACAAACCCTAGATCAGCCTGCTCCAGAACCAGGACAGACACCTCAAATTGGTAAGATCTAATCTTTTGCTATTTACATTTGAGGTTCTTATTACAAAATGTCTAATCACACCAATTTGATGACAAGCTTGGTGAAACTGAAAACTTCCAAACATGGAAGTATTGGATCTCACTCATTCTTGAAGAAAATGAATTGGACACCTACATAAGTAGAGAGGTTCAAGTTCCAGAGGGAGATGAGGCTAAAAGCCTTGCAAAGGAAGAACTTGGTCAAGGCCAAGAAATATCATTGTTGGTACAATCCCGGATCACCTTATACCACAAGTGTATTCCCTAAAGACACTGAAAGAGATGTTTGATTCCTTGACCAAGCTATTTGAAATAAATAACATAAAGCAGAAGATGACTTTGAGAAAACAGTTAAAGAATGTGAAGATCCAGAATGCAGAGACCATACAGTCATACTTTACAAGGGTCTCTCAAATCAAAGAACAAGTTGAAGTGGTAGAAGAAGAAGTGGAGAATGTAGAAGTTGCGATGACCACCTTGAATGGCCTCCCAAGATCATGGGATTCATTCATTCGAGGAATGTGTGCCAAAAGAAAGTGATTACTTTCAGCAGACTCTGGGAAGAACACACACAAAATGAAGCTCTACCCATAATAAGAGAAGAGAATATGGGAACAACTGAAGATCAAGCGCTCACGATTCAAAGAACATCCCTCAAGCGATGAGGAATATAAAGAACTCAAATCTTGAAGAAACTCATATCCATCTTAGCATTTGGATAAGAAATAATGCTATTATGAATGAAGAAGATGATGAAGTTGAAGGCTCAAGAAGGAGTCTACTCATGAAACAAATAAAGATAAGTATTCAATTGTTATTTCATGATATTGTTTTGTTATGTATTTGTTTATATTCAATTGATGTATTATGCATGATAGAATGTTTGCATTAATGACAGTATACTACTAATATGCCTGTGATGGGTAAGTAGCTCATGGTGCTCTACAACTCTCCATTGTTACTTTTCTAGAATGAAACCTATTTGCTGACATATTGGATTAGTGCACAATCTCAATGTTGTCCTGGTAGAGATGGAAGGCATCTAGAAAGTTTCCGTGAGATATGGATGAATGTTGTATTGGCTAAAATAGTTGCATGATCATATATTTATGCAATAAATTTGTCATTATGAATATGCCTTATAAAATGTTTCTAACCATACAAATGCATTTGACTTGTAGGAAAGATCACATACAATCACCTACAGGAAAAGAAGGATGAGACTTGTTCCGAAGAACAAGTGACAACAGTTCAAGAAAGAATCCAAGATGAAGAATAACATGACGATACTTTCAAAAGAAAGAAAAAGGCCTTAGAGACACTCTAGTTATGTGACATTGTTGAGCGACATCATTGATGCAGAGCCTTCCAGCTATGAAGAAGTAGCCAAGAAGAAAGGGAAGGAGAATACCAATTCAAGAAGAATGATGTCTAGGATGCGGTATCGAAGACCTGAAGGGAAGTCCATAATGTCTTCCATATGGATCTACAAGATCCAGCATGTAGTAGATGGCAACATCGTGGGATAGAAGGCAGGATTCGTAGCACGAGGCTTCTCACGGAAAGAAGGCATAGACTACGAAGAGACATTTGCATCCAGTGGGAGTTGAGGCACATGACAGGAAGACTCATGTGTGCAAATTAAAGAAGACCTTGTACGAGCTCAGAAGACACCCATGGGATAACACATACATGAGGAGCTTGAAGAAGATGACAAGCTCATAGATGGGTGCGAGAAGAAATTTTGAAAAGGTTTAAGATAGAGGATCTTGGTATCTAGTAACCCTAGATGGATACATAGAATATTAGTAGCAGAGGAAGCTACTTGTCACTCCAGTACAGAATGTTTCAATGCAGATAGTACGAAAGGCAGAGGAAGAATAATCATTAGAGGAAATTTGGGGTCTAAAATGGGCCTTATAAGAAAACGCGCCAACAATAAGTTCTTGTGAGTTGGAATTCAAGAACCAATAGAATTCCAATAAAATAAGTCAAACATAATGGTTGAATTGACATATTTGTCATAAAAAAAAACTATTTTTTTTGTTCGTATTTTCGACATATCTCCATGTGTTTTTACTCAAATTTCGATTGGGAGAGCTTGTTGGATGTGTAATTTGATTCTGCATCCAACGAGTACCCACACTACATACTTTTGATGGACCCCTCTACTCCAAAAACAAGAAATACCTGAAAAAACATGATGATGACATCATCATCACATTTTTTCAGGTATTTCTTGTTTTTGGGATAGCAGGGTCCATCAAAAGTATGCAGTGTGGGTACTTGTTGGATGCGGAATCAAATTACGCATCCAACGAGCTCTTCTGATCGAAATTTGAGTAAAAACACACGGAGATATGTCAAAAATACGAACACAAAAAATAGTTTTTTTTCTTTTTTTCTCCAAAATTAATAAATATTATTTTATTATTTTAACTATTATTTTATAATTTTAACTATTATTTTATTATTTTCCTTAGGAGGCCCATTTTAGACCTCAAAATTCCTCTAATGGCTCCACTTCAGAGGGAGTGACTGTAGAAGATCCTGGGGTTCGACATGGCACGACAGGATGGACAACTTAGTGATGGCTCTAGGATTTACTGAGAGTAAAGAGGACTCCAACCTTTACTTTAAGGTTGAAAGTGGAAGACCAGTGATGCTTTTGTTATATGTCGATGACTTGTTCTTAACAAAAAAAGAGGAACTCATTAAATTTGCAAGAAGGAGACTTGCTTCCGAGTTCGAGATGGAGGGCTTGGATATGATGCATTACTTCTAGACATGGGGGTGTGGCAGAATGCGGATGGAATCTCCCTGATACAAGGGAATTATGCTTTAGAGATCCTGAATAGGTTCTGGATGACAGACTGTAAGGCCATAACCACACCTATGGCATTGAACCTGAAGCTATTGAGTGATGTTTCATCAGAGATAGTTCATGCCATGATGTATCGTCAGATGATTTGTTCCTTGATGTACCTGACGAATACGAGACTAGATATTTGCTTTGCTGTGAACACATTGAGACATGTTCACCTGATGGTTGCAAAGCATGCAGTGAGGTCCCTGAAGGGTATAGTTGAGTATGGGCTCAAGTATGAAGCGACTCAGAAGACTAACTTGGAGGGTTATGTGGATTCAGATTGGGCAGGGAGTGCCATCGATAGGAAGAGTACTTTAGGGTGTTGCTTCAGTATGGGATCAGGTGTGATCTCTTGATTTAGCAGGAAACAGTCTTGCATGGCACTGAGTATAGCTAAAGCAGAGTATGTCACGGCTTGATTAGCTAGTTGTGAGGAAATATGGTTGAGGAAGCTACTGTTTGATTTGTTTGATCTCTAGTTGGATGCTACTTGTATATATTGCAACAACTAGAGTTGTGTGAAGTTGTCTGAGAACCCGGTGTTCCATGACAAGTCAAAGCATATCGAGATCAAATATCACTATATCAGGGATATGGTGTAGAGAGGAGCAGTGAAGCTCCAGGTAGTTGCGACAGACGAATAGATAGCTGATGTGTTGACCAAGCCTTTAGCCAAAGTGAATTTTGAGTACTTTAGAGAGAATCTTGGTGTTCTCCAGATCAAGGTTCCCTCCAAAGGGAAGTGATGAGTCCAAGAGCCCTTCTGACATGAATGTAGGATTGGTTCCTCCCATGGTCAGATATAAGTGCAGGAGCCATTCTAATGTGATTATGGGATGTGTTCCCACATGATCATATGTAATTGCAGAGCCATTCTGATGTGACTGTGGGATGTGGTCCCACATGATCAGATTTAAGTGCAGAGCCCTTCTAACATGTATGCTGGATTGGTTCCTCGCATGGTCAGATATAAGTACAGAGCCCTTCTGACATGTATGCTGGATTCGTTCCTCGCATGGTCAGATGTAAGTGCAGAGCCCTTTCGACATGTATGTTGGATTGGTTCCTCGCATGGTTGGATGTAAGTGAAGAGCCCTTTCGACATGTATGTTGGATTCGTTCCTCGCATGGTCAAATGTAAGTGTAGAGCCTTTCTGACATGAATGTTGGATTGGTTCCTCCCATGGTCATATGTGAGTGCTGGGCCTTTCTGACATGGATTCAGGATGTGTTCCTCCCATGGTCAGATGTGAGTGTTGGGCGTGCCATTCTAACATGTATGCTGGATGTGTTCCTCGCATGGTCAGATGTAAGTGTTGGGCGGGCCATTCTGACTTAGGGGCAGATATAAGCATTGAAGAAGACCTACATGGAGGCTAGGCCTACAACCAACATGAAAAAGGGTTGACTCTGTAGAACTTCCTATGACGAGAAGAATCGAGAGATAGCACCGGTGATGATGATCCAATAGTGATGATCCGGATCCAGGGATGATCCAGATCCAGATCCAGTGATGATCTAGATCCAAAAATGAAGATGACTTGAAGATGAAGATAATTTGATGATGATCCAGATGATACAGAGAAGAAGACTTATGCTGATAAATTGTATCGGGAGAATACCTTCCTAGTTAAGAGGGAGTGTTGATGTATTTGTAACTTTAGAATGTATTCACTTGTATATTTTATGTATTGTACCCCGATGTTCCAAGAAGTATCTGTAATGTAATTGAGTCATGTCATGCCCCGATGTTCCTATTGGGAGATTCAATAATGTAAACAAGTCATGTAAAGTCATAGAGGGAAACCTTCCTTATTGTTCAAGGGTTAAAGTCCCCACAATTTTGGGGCACTAGGGTTATTAGACTCTGCTAGAGAAGTCGACCCTAGGTGAGTTAATGTAAGTCGGGTCATTAGTACCCTAGTTGTGGTTACTCAAGCCTACATAACTGAGTTAGGATTACTCGAGCCTACATAACAGAGTCAAATATTAAGTGAACAAAAGAATATAAATAGAGAGTCGAATATAAATAGAGAGTGAGACTCTCTATTTATAACACACACTCACTCATTAGGGCGCATGAGTGCAAGAGGAGAAACTCTCTCAAGTGAGAGAGAGAGAACAACTGTCGAGATCATCTTTTTTGTCCTTGGGTTTTACTGCTGCCATTAGTGCTCATTCTGTCTCTAAGGAAGTTGTGGGGTTTCTCCTTTATGGTTTCCCTGAGGAAAATTCTTTGTGTCTCTTGTCTCTTGTGATTTTTGCAGTGCATGTTATTCTCTCAGATAAGATCCTAACATCATATTGCTTAAATGATAAAAATATAACACATAAACCCTAGAAACATAGGAAAAAATACACAAAAGTATTTATTTACTGGGATTGTTTTTAAATTATAACAAAAAGGGCAAAAATACACAGTTTTTTAGGTTCTCTTTCTGAAAATGGAGAAACTGGCGTGAGAGAAATTTAATGGCCAAAGATAAGTGAGTTGGGGAAGAGGATGTTGGAGAAAAACCTTTCTTTTTATTGAAGTCAGTTAAACTAAGATTACAATGGTGGAAGCAACAACAACAAAGGATAGCACTGTCATTATTGTGAGAAACCAAGCCATAGTGCCTCAGACTGCAAAATCTAATGTGCTGATGTACTCCAGCTGTCGGCGTAGAGTAAACAGAAAGAGATTGCAATATGGTTCTAGATTTTGACAACATAGATTTAAACAATGAATACTAAGATGAATCTGATTATAATAATTATATAACCTTTTGTTTTGATCAGCAACTTGGCAAATCAGCTTCTAAACCATTGATACTCAGGAAGGATGCTAGTTAATTGATTAAGTTATGGGAGTCCAATCATATTCCACCTTAAGAGAAAAAGGGTTATGGAAGTCTAAGAATGATATTGTCTAGGAGGATTCATAAGAAAGGATGGTTGAATGCTTTTGATATATGGCGCAACCCAGTCAATTTTGCATTTTTGAGTGTGCGAGAACCCTTGCTGGTCTAAGTTAGATTATTCATCTATCTCTATTAGGTTGGCGAAGATGGTTCAAATTGAAGTATTTGTTCACATGAATATTTGATTATTCCTCACTTTTAGTGTTCAGTTATAGTCTATTCCTCGTGCTTCTAGTTTTGTGGATATCTTTTGATTTTATTTTTTCAGTTTCATGTTGAGCTTTTGTGTATATTCAACTTCATAGCAGTGTTAAATATTACCATTTCTTATATTTCAAAGATCAGAGTTGATTAGAGTTGTTCTCGATCTAATTGTATGTTACCATTTCATATATTTAAATGATCAAAGTTGTTCTTGTTCCAATTGTATTATTCTATTTCTTATATTTCAAAGATCAAAGTTCTCGGTTCAATTCTATTGGTGAATCCCAATCTCAAAATTGCAGATTGCATTTGTGAGCATTGTTGCCATTTTCTTATTGTATTCTTTGAATGGTTCGATAACCAAAACCTTTTACCTTGGTCTCTTTTCTGTATAGGTAGCATAATAATTATGGAGAATCACTTGAGCTTGTTTGAGAATGCCCTTTCAACATTGTAAATTCATCTTGTTTTAAAACCTTTTTAAATGAGATCTGGTTGTGCCATGCAATTTGGAAACATAAAAGAAGAAATTGTTCATTAATGATAAAAAAAATAAGATGCAATAAACTTATATGCACACTATTATAAAAAATTATTCCTGCTCAAATATCAACAAACTGATTTTCAATTTCCTAAAAAATTAAATTTGTTGTTTCTAAAATCCATAATGTTTTAAAACCAATAAAACGGTTTCCATGTTCAAGGAAACATAGCTGAATGATCTTTGTTCCTGTGCACACATGATCATCGGTTGGAACCCTAAGATCCTTTGCATCCTTATATTAATAAAGGCATTGAGGTGAACTGGATGGTTGTGTTTGGGTATGCTTTCTTTTCATGTCATCCATGCAACTTCACAAACATAAAATGCCATCAGAACATGTTGCATTGATCTTTCAGTTAGAATTTAAATGTTGTATCAATGAATTTGGTTACTGTAGCCATCTGCAAACAATTTTGAATACGATGAATAACCTATTGTGGTCTATTTTGCTACTCTCTAGAAATGGATTTCCAAGCTAGAGAATTATTTATAAAATAATTGTATATTGGATTTTATAGAAAGCTATTCTTGAGTATAGGAGAAGGTTTGAACATGATTATAGCATGGATGTTTCTTTACAGTGAGATACACACTATGTAGAAGTGATTGATTTTAAACACTATTCAAATGATACTGATTTTTTATTAGCTGTATGAGTTGGAGAGCATACAAACGTACCTGAGAAACTGGGAATGGTTGATAGTGTTAATGGATTGCAAGTATAATGAAATTCAAGAACACTATAGTCATGCCTATTATTTTGCATTGAAAATTTGGAAATATGATTTAGAAAAATTATATTTCATCTTAGTTACTGTTCATTCTATTTGAAACCCTCATATGAAAAGGCTACTACACATTCAACATCAACTCTTGCAGCAAATAAGGACATGTCAATGAAGTGTATATCCCATTTTATACCAAAGTTTGTTGTGCATAGAAAACCATTATTTAACAAATTGGGATCTATCCCATGATATTTTAACTGATGTCAAACTCTAGCAGAATGTCTGTGTGCATTGTGAACTCAAAGACTTTAGTTACCTAAACTTATTTGCAAGCTCCAATCGACCTAGGTACTTGCACTAAATGTCCAAAGCTTGCATTGAGATGAATGATATTTTGCTTGCTAGGAAACTCAAATGGAAGAGGTGTATTATGTACAACTCTAAGTAGCATGGGTTTTGTGGGGTATGGCAGGGTATAAGGTGTATGCAAATGTATTAATGCATATGATGGGGTATGTGTACATTTCTGGTACATGGGTACGCATACCTTGGGGTTGGATTCTTCATACCCGTACTGCTATCCACACCCACATATAGGAAATGTACTTGTACCCCTCCCCTTGGCCATTGAATGGAAATGCACCCATTCCCACACCCTGTTGTACCCCACCATAGTAAACAATAACTTCGTGGACCCTAGTATTTTGTGATGTACCCCGATTTTGGGTACATCATTTTTGATTTAAGTATAAAAAGGGTTCTTTCATAATACAAAATCCCCAATGTGGTTATCTGAGCTTGGAAGAGACTAACATAGAAGAATAGAGGAAGTAGGGCATTGTTTTGTCTTTATTGCATGAAATTGGTGTCAAGGCTAGTGGTTTAACATTAAGCATTCTTTCTTGTCAGGTCCCTGCATTTTCGTTTTCATTAAGTTTCAAGTTTCGGTTTTTTGTTGGTTTTTCATTTCACACAATGTCTGGAACGGGAAGGAATGTCAATGTTCAATGTTAAATCATGAATGTCAACTGATGAATGGTGGATGCTTGAATGATTAGAATTAGAAAAATGAAAATGAATTTGAACCATTATTGATGTACATTACACTGCTCATTTTTTTGTTTTGTTTTTTTATTTTATTTTATTTGGTTTATATATATATATATATATATATATATATATATATATAATTTGATATATGTATCTCTGTCTCCGTACCCTAATCCATTCCAATGTACCCATATCCTAATAAGTTAGGTGCAACTAGCATAAGTTGTTAAAGACACAAGAAAATAATTTAAGGGCCCTTGTTTAATAAAATTCTTGAAAATGATATTTTTTTTGTATTTATTTGAATCCAACTAAATGCTATCATTGAAAACCGTTCCCAAGGTGAAATCAAAGTGTGTACATAACACTTTTCCATTCAACAATGTTACCTATTGTATCTAAGATAAAATTACATATTTAATTCTCATTCATTTCAGATTCTTGGATATATATTTGTCAGAAATGTTAGTTGCCACTATATAATGTATTTGTAGTGCTGAGGAGAAGTGTTCTGAATGCAAATGTTTTTACAGAATTGATCATAATTTGATATATGTATCTCTGTCTCCATACCTAAATCCGTTCCAATGTAACCATACCCTAATAAGTTAGGTGCAACTAGCATAAGTTGTTAAAGACACAAGAAAATAATTTAAGTGCCCTTGTTTAATAAAATTCTTGAAAATGATATTTTTTTGTATTTATTTGAATCCAACTAAATGCTATCATTGACAATCGTTCCCAAGGTGAAATCAGAGTGTGTACATAACACTTTTCCCTTCAACAATGTTACCTATTGTATCTAAGATAAAATTACATATTTAATTCTCATTCATTTCAAATTCTTGGATATATATTTGTCAAAAATGTTAGTTGCCACTATATAATGTATTTGTAGTGCTGAGGAGAAGTGTTTTGAATGCAAATGTTTTTATGGAATTGACAAGTGGAATGCTACATTTGTTGTTGTTAAATTGAATATTAATTTTCTCTGTGACTATATATATATATATATATATATTCATTTTTTCCAAAGCAATATTTCACAAACTTTTTTATTTGAGATGAAATAAAAGTTATATTTCTTAGGTGTGTCCAAAACACCAGCCAAAAAAAGAAAAGTAAATAGTCTATGCTTAAAACAACAAACTGTTTGTCTATATTGTCTTGAAGTGTCCAAAATACAAACCAAAAGGTGATTAATTCCTTGTGAAAACAAGACAGAGGATAGGGAATGAGAAAAAGGATTTTGTGCACAGAAGGAGGAGGAGGTGCATTTGGAAATTTCAACTGTCAACTAGAGAATTTTCAACATCCTCCTGCCATAGTAGGGAATTCTTTCAACATAATTTAAAAATAAATAAAATTAAACAAGGCCTTCGCTATAGCAACAATCGTGTGTATAGCAAGCCCGTCGGAGGCTTGTACACATATGCATCTCTATAGCGACGACCCATCATTGCAATAGAGACACAAAGTTCTGA
>LPNX010286477.1:225941-271673 GCA_001517045.1 Pseudotsuga menziesii | reverse complement strand
CCCCCCCCTCTCCTCCTCTCCCTCCCTCTCTCCCTCTCTCTCCTCCTTTCCCTCTCCTCTCCCTCCCTCTCCCTAACCTAGCCTATCATATACTACCTAACCCTACCCTGCCTTAAACTACTTAGTAGAATCTACCTTCATTTACCCTTACATGGACTAACCTACCTTTCCTTAGTTTGTTTACCCTAGCCTACCACTAGGGTAAGATCAAAGCTAAGTCCCTAAGCCTCAATATTCAGTCTAAATTAAGCTAAGATTAACCTTGAATCCTAAGCCTTGTCCTAATATTCCTAACCCTAAATCCTAAAACAAAGTCTGATATAACATTAAATAAGTGGAGAGAAAATTATTTAAAAGTGAAAATAACAAATTGAATAAGTGAAGTGAAAGTGTAGTTGGGTATACCCAAGCTTAACAATAAATTAAAATTAAATATGAAATTACATAAGGTACATACTACACTACTCACCCCACCTCTCGCTTATTTAAACAATCGATGTTTAAGTAAGTTGAGAATTCTAACAAAATATTGAAAATTAATTTGTAAGTCACATACCATTAGATCTATTAAATGAATAGACACTACCATAATCTCTACTATATAGCATAACTAATATGAACTTTTAGTTATATATATATATATAACTAATATTAAATTGAAAAAAAATATTAACTAATATGAACTTTTCCTTCCATCTACATTTTATAAACAAACATTTCACTCATTATCATGGGTAACGATAACCATTAGAAAGAAATTTTGTTAATGTTGGTTGAGAGTATATGTATGATATGTTGGGTAAAATATGAGGATATCGAGCAGTTCTGTAAATTATTATTTTTTAATTAATTGCATAAACAAACATTTCACTCATTATCATGGGTAACAATAACCAATAGAAAGCAATGTTATAAATGTTGGTCGAGAGTATATGTATGATATGTTAGTGAGAGGAAGATTTTGATTTTGATTCTTGAGAATTGGGCCGGTAGAGTCAGATGTTGTGAACTTTTTTGTTGTGAATACCATGGAAGTAAGAAACTTAGGTCAGAATGGATGTAAAATACAAAATCAAAGTGATGATCCAATCATTGTTTAGAAGGTATGGGAAAAAGAAGTTGCAATGTGCAATTGAGATATTTTGGATCAAGATGTTCTACTTTGTAGTTAGAAGTAGTAGTAATGCCTTTGTATCCTTATTACTTTGGAGTGTTTGAATTGAATGGATCCTTGTTACTTTGGAGTGTTGTTACACTCAAATCTGTCACCAGCATGTGATAGGATCCCTAACACAAAAATTTTCCCTCAAATCCCAAACTTGAAGAGAATCCTTCTCTAGGTTTTGGTTTCAACATACAAAATTACAGCACCGCTCTTACCCTCAAGCAGACAAGCAGTACCTTGTTCAACACCGTCCTAGTTGTGTGAGAACCAGGCGATGCCACCGCCTTTAACCTATGTTGTTGGCGCAGTTCTTACCTATCACCGCTCTGTCATAAAGGGGTATAAGCGGTGCCCTTGGTAAAAAGTGAAAAAAAAAGAGTTTTCTTGAGGCTTCTAGAACAAGAGCCTCGTGTCTAACCTTATCCCTACTCACCTAGGTTGGTTAAGGTCGAGGATCCCTCTTTGTAGGATCTTATGGCCACCTCACCCACCAATCTCTCAACCATTCGTATCCACTTGAGCCCTGTAAATACAAGCTCATACTCCATGGTTGAGGGAGAGAGATGAAAAGTAGAGTTATGCTGTTGAATTGATACCCTTGCCTAATCCATCAGAGAGCAATTGTGGAGCAAGTTGGAGCTATCGAGGACAAGGTGCTAGTCTTGTGAAGGAGTGCATAGACACTAAGGAACATGTTTGTAAGCTCTTTCATTTATTTTCTAATGCAAAGTTGATTTCCTTCCCACATGTTTGTTGCGTTAAACTCACATATATGTTATTGGATTCCTTAGTCACTAATATGGATGTATAGATGATTTTCTGGTAGCTTTGATGTCTTTGTATGTTTGATATGTTTTACTAGTATATAGGTCCTCCATCAAAGTTACATTCCATGCGTCTATAACGTTCAGGGACAGTCTTCAACCAAGTTATTCACTCATTTGTTCTGGATCTGAACCATTTAGACCAGAGGAACAACTTCTATCCGCAGACAGTGATATATTCCTGATAACAAATTTGGCGACTCCGCTGGGGAGAGATCTGTCTTGTTCTTCCTCAATTTCCGAACTACTCTTATCTGAATCCAAGCTCCAGCCTCCCATATTTGCAATCAGATCTACATCTGATCAACTGAAGTTTTGGTTTGAAATCTTCAGATCTCTTCAGATCTGAGCCACCGTGACTCTCTGTGCTCTGTATTGTTGTTGATTCATCAGTTTTTATGAAGTTTTTGGCATTTCTAACTTAATTTTTCGCTCTCCTTGTGTTCTGGGTTGTTATAGAGAACCGCACATGTGCCTTTGGAAAGAAGCAATGCCATTGCTTGAGTCAAGTTAGCAATAGGTGGTGCCACCACATGAGTCCAGTGAGCAAGAAGCGGTTCTGCCTCAAAACCGCTCTATCAGCAACTTCATCTACGCGGTGCCAGATAGGGCTATCCCAGACTTTGATTTTCTCAAGTTTTTGCAAAAAAATTGTGATTTTTTGGATTTTGTGTGTTCAGTTGCTTTTGTCCAGACCCGTTTGAACTTGCTTGAGTGATTGAAATCTGGAATTTTTATGTGCAAATTGCTTGTTTGTCCAAATAAAAAAGCTAGGTTAGATTCATCATTCATTATTGCTTGTAAGTTTGTTTTTTCTTGAAAGGAGTTAGTTGGAAGCTATAGGTCAGATTAGATCTCTGCTTGTTATAGACTAGCACTCAAAAGAAAGACTCCATTAGATCAGTTTGCTTGTTTCAATTTCTTGTTAAGTGTGAGAAATACTTCTTTTTGCTCTAAAAAGAAAATTTGTTGAGATTAGGTCATTGTTTCGTTGAGCCTAAGCCATTGGATCTTTGATTAGCGTCGCAAGCTTTCAAGACTCCTTTGTTCTTTTGTCTCTTTTACATCATTATCTCATCAAAAGGAAAAAAAGTATCAATAGTTTAAGTTAGATCTTTCCATTCTTCAGAAAAAATTGAAAGTATAGCTTGCATATGCATATTTGAGTGTTGTTTGTCTTTCTTCTTCATTTGAAAAGAGATCTTACCCTACCTGTGTGCTTTCAAAAGAGATGATTTGAAGAAAAGTGTTGTTTGATTGTATGCTCGGAAAAAAAGGATTTTTAAGTATAGTTGTTTGGGAATTTTTTGGTCTTAAAGAAAAATTGAAAAGAAAAACACTCTCTCTCCTTCCCGTAATTAGGCATACTGAATGGTAAAGTGAATGAACTTGCATTTCATATCTGCATGGTTTTACTTTTTTGTCAAAACCTCATGCATTCACCTAACCGTCCACTTTAAAATTAACGATAGTTATAGGCTTAAAATTTGTATAGAAATTTGAGTGCTACGTTAGAGATCTGTTCGAGCATCGTTATGCATAGGAGATGTCATTACTTGTCTGCACTACATCCTGGGACTCGTGCGGTTCTTCCACGCACTGTCGGTATATCAAACGCCCTTTCACATACCCTTGAGGCATATAGAAAGTTACTTCACATACTCGATTGTATATCGGAAGGCCCCTTGTGAACGGTTGTGCATTAGACAGCACTACTACCGATTTGAGCTCCCACATACCTTGAGTATATCGGGAGACCCCACTAATATACCCTATCTATCTGAGAAAATCCCTTTGGCCATATTGTGTGGAGCAATACACTGAAAACAACATTCGGGGAGATTACTACACACGTACCCTTCTGGTATATCGCGAGTTGCACCTACTTGACAATCGTGGTGAGAGACCAACCATTTGAGCTCATCCTATCATTTGAATTTGCTTGTTGGCCTGTAGCTTGAGTAGGAGAAGGTTTTGGTATGTATTTTCTTAGCTTTGAAACCCTAGGTTAGAATAGTGGCTGTGCAATCTAGCTGAGTTTCATTTGAGATGGTCCAGAAGAACAGAGGGCTTACCACCTGACTTTCCTCCCGTTACAAGAGAAGGTCTTATGGAAGCTACTAACCAAGGAGCTACAACTACTTCCCATGTAGAAGAGAACCTAGTTGTAGAAAGCGGAGACCAATTCACTTCTTACATTACTCCCTTGGTACAACAACATCCTGTTAGTGACACTTCTTTCCATGGTCCTGTGGAAGGTCGTGTTGATAGTCCCGTTCGTCCAGATTATGGTCCAGATGCTCCATTTTGGGGGACCTCTATGGGATAGGCCATTGCTTCATTTGGAGTACATAGGCCCTCTCCTCAAGATTCTTCACCTAGTGAAGAGGAATATAGACAAATTCAATCAGCTATTTGCCATGCACAATATTTTCAGGAGAGAATGCAAATACTAGAAACTATATTAGCAACCGTAATCCCTCATAAAGAACTTATGTCATCTCTTCTTCCCTGTAATATAGACCCTTGGCCAGACGGATATCGTTCACTGGCTGATTCTATGAAACCTATTGATCTTGTTGAGACTTCACAACACCCAGGTCAAGCTTCTGACCCTACGGTTGCAAATGTTACGTCTGTTTCTAGTCCCCCTAGGTCTTCTAGGGCTGGGGGGAAACCTTCAACTCCAATTGTATTAGTACCTTATAGTGTTGGGGGGGAACCCCCGAAATGATCTACGTTACCTTCTAATGGAGTTGTTACTCAAAATAGACAGGCCTCTAATGCGGGCACATCCACAGTTTATGTTCCTCCCACAAGTATAATTAACCCTCCATTGAGCTTAGGTCAACCCTTAGGGGCACAACCTATCGTTAGTCAAGCTTCCTGGGGGTATCAATACCCGAAAAATCAAGTACCTGTAGGAAATGTGAATTTTCAACCTACCCCTACAGGCATGTCATACACTGGCATTCCATATCCTGGAAATACTTTTACTCCATGGGGGAAACCCAATTGTTCCTACATGCCACCTTTGGGAGGAATACCTATTCATACAGCTGGAGGTACAAGAGGACCACCCTATGGAGGGTCCTAGGGGTCCTGGAAGGCCTCCTTATGGAGGCCTTCCCCCTGGGGGGGCAGGTGGTCCTCCTCCCGGTGGTCTTGGGGGTTCTGGAGGTCCTCCTCCTAGTAGTCCTAGAGGTCTTGGTGGTCCGCCTCCTAGTGGTCCTGGAGGTCCTAGTGTTCCTCCCCCTGGTGGTCCCGGTGGCCCCAGAGGTTCTGGTGGTCATCCTCGTAATCCTCCTAATGGTCCTGGTGGTCCTGGCAGCCCTAACCCTAGAGGTCCATCTTCCAGAGGTTCATCGTCTCATCAGCCTTTTCAACAGCCTGTGTACCAATCCACTTACAATCCTACTGGTGGTTACATGCCTTATCAGTATTACCAGTATGTTGAACCGAATCATCAGTTACCTTTCCTAGCAACTTTGGACTTGCCTGATTTGTCCAAGTTGATCAATGGTCCCATTCAACACAATCCCGCGTGGCCCCCCATTCCAGTCAAGTTACCATCGGATATCCTGAAATTCGATGGAAAAGAGGGAGATGATCCCAAAAATCATGTTATGAGTTTCCATCTATGGTGTTCGTCCAATTCCTTAATGGATGATTCTATTCGATTAAGACTCTTCCAGCGCACTTTGACTGGCACGGCCACGAAGTGGTACATCGAACTTCCATGACACTAGTTTGTGGATTTTAGTGCTTTGGCAACTGTTTTCCTCACACACTTTCAGCTACCCATTCGATACAAAACGGGTACAGACCTTTTAACCTCTCTGCATCAAAACACCTCCACACACATTTCAGATCATATTCATGAGTGGAGAAGGTGGAGAAGTCTCATTAAAGCTCATATCTCGGACCAACTCTTGGCTGATTGGTTTACGAAATCTTTGTTTCCACCCATTGCCCGAGATGTGGCTATGGGGGGTGTTGTTATGAAAGAGCAAGCCATTAGTTGCGCACAGTATCTAGACTTGGTATATTCTGAGTATGGAACTTTGTACGACCTCATTCCTCAAGCTCCTCGACCCAGCACTGACCCGGCTAAGCCACCTACAGACACTCCTGTTGATGGGGTTATTGGTTCAATCCAGCCCCCATCAGTGGTAAAAGCTTCCAAACAACCCAATCCTTCCACTCCTACTCCTTCCAACCCTAAGTTTTTCACCAAGGTGAATGCTATTCAAAGTATGCAATCATATGGTAACAAGAATAAAGGAAAATGTAAAAACAAGAAACCCAGAAACCAACAGCAAAACCCCAAACCTACGGCCCTGGAGAATGACAATAAAGGAAAAAGGAAAGCTAAGTCTCCTTGCCTATTGTGTGGTGGCAATCATTTCACGAAAGAGTGTCCTCGACATGATGAAATTAATAAGTTTTTAAAGAGTAACCCCGCACCGGAGGAGAATAAAATTGAGAAACCTTCTTGTGATAAAGCTCTTTCTACTGGTTCTCCCACATCCTCATCCAATGGTCCCCTAACGATCGAGAATCCTAATATCAACATGATTTTGCGTCCACCCAAGAGTACTCTTAGGAAGGTTGTTTTTAACCCTAATGTCCAAGCTGCACAGTTTTATAATGTCGTAGAATACCTAGCTCAGGCACCATGTGCGATGTCTACCTTAGAAGTGCTCCAAAGCTGTCCCACATAATGCAAAAAGTTATTAACCACTTTGGGAGACATGGACCCGAGTGACACGAATCTGATTCATTTTAATCCAGAGAACCTTAAACCTAGATTACCTCGCCAACTGGATTTTCAAGTCATAACTAGAGTAGTTGGGAAAAAGGTATTTAGGACTATTCTAGCTGAAGGTGCTTCAACCTTTGTTTTATCTTTGTCCTATTGGAAATCCATTGGCTCTCCCAAGCTTGTAAAATCACTGACAACACTAAAAGCCTTTGATGGAAAGGGTTTCCATCCCTACAATCTCATGCCAACCCTTTCAGTTGAGCTGGGGGGCAAAATTGTTTCCATTCAGGTGGAAGTAGTGGATGCCCCGTTAGACTACAATCTTCTCTTAGGGAGAAACTAGTTTTACGCTATGACCGTTGTCGCTTTCACACTATTTAGAACCCTCCAGTTTCCGCATTTGGGAAGAATTGTAACAATTGATCAACTTGATTTCTATACGCCAGATGTTACCACTCCTATGACGAATAATATCCCTTTGCTAGGTCAGTCCCCTCCTCCTTACCAGTCAATTGGGGTAGGGATGTTGAAAGACTCCGCCCTCATGGGCGTGTTTTCGTCAACCCCTTCTAGCACAGAAATGGAAACAGTCAATATGATCTCTTCATTTACTTATGATCCTAAGGGTAAACAAGTTGTTGAGACATCCTCCCTCGGCCCGTATGAATCAATTTATGAAGCCATCCAATCTGTTTCCGATGTTCTTACGGATGATCTTCATCTAGTGGCTTCGAATCCTTACCACCTGCCCTACTGGTTAGAACCTTCGCTTCCTACTCTGGATTATCTCTCCCAAACTTTTCCATCAGACAAGTCTATTATAGAGATTATAAATACAAGTACATCCACATGGGAGGATCACCATCACAGATCTTCGTTCCTCCCTAATACCAGTTCGACGGATAATGATTTTGTATCTCTCTTGGGTACTGATATTGTCAACAATCTGCAAACACCTGTCTTGTTTCAAGATTCTGAGTCTAAAGGAAATTTATGCAACATTACCAAAATGGTTCCAATCAACATATCAGTCAAGTCTAGAACTATTGAACATGTTCACATAGGGAAAACTGTTCAATAAATGAAACTGAAGAGTATAAAGCACTTTTTTAAGAATTTTGAGATATTTTTGCCTGGTCTTTTGAAGAAATGCTTGGGATAGATTCATCCATTGTAGTCCATGAGATCAAAACCTATCCTACATCCAGACAGGTTAGGTAGAAATTGAGACAAATCCATCCGCGAAAGGTTGTGGCTATCAAAGCCGAAGTCGAAAAACTTCTGAAGGCAGGATTTATCTATCCTATACCACTAACGGAATGGGTATGAATATTGTTCCTGTGAACAAAAAGAAGGGTACTATTCGAGTCTGCATCAATTTTCGAGATTTGAATAAATTCTATCCCAAGGATAACTTTCTGACTCCACACATCGATTATATTATCGATACTTGTGCTAGGAGTGTCATCTTCTCATTTATGGATGGATTTTTCAGCTACAATTAGATTGAGATATTTCCCGCCGATCAGCATAAGACGACATTTATATTCCCGTGGGGAACCTTTTCCTACAAGAAGTTACCTTTTGGCCTTAAGAACGTTGGGGCCACATTCCAGCGTGCCATGTCCTATGCATTTCATGACATTAAGAACATTGTGGAGCCTTACCTCGACGATCTCCCTACGCATTCACAGCTATGAGAAGACCATCCTCAACATCTTAGAGACATTTTCCTAAGATGTCGCCATTACAAAATACAGTTGAACCCACACAAATATGTTTTCTGCATTGATACAGGACGTCTCTTAGGTTTCGTAGTCTCCAAGGATGGTATTCGGATTGATCCCTTAAAGATTGCTGCAATACTCACTTTACCTGCCCCAACCAACCTGATTGAACTCCAAAGTTTGCAAGGGAAGGCAAACTTTCTTCATCGTTTTGTTTGTAACTTTGCTAAGAAAATGCATGGTTATATGCGTCTCCTTAAGGACACTCCATTCTTTTGGGATGACCAGGGCCAGCGAGCCTTCGGTAATCTCAAACATGCTCTAACTCATTCACCCGTCATACACCCCCAAGATTACTCGAAGGATTTTCTCTTGTATGTTGCTGCCTCTTCTACTACTATCGGAATGGTTTTAGCTCAAGAGGAGCAAAACAGCCTAAAACACGTGATTTATTACAGCAGTAAGAATCTTTTGGATTCTGAAACTCGATACTTGCGTGTGGAGAAGCTAGCATTGGCCACAGTCATTGCTATCCAAAAATTTCATCACTACATCCTGCTTCGCACCACTACTGTACTCGCATACCAAAACCCTATGTACTACATCCTGACTCGTCAGGTGCTAGGGGGAAAATACTCCCGATGGATTGTTATCCTACAGGAGTTTGACCTGGAATTTTCCAAAGCTACTTCAAAGAAGTCATTAGTTTTTTCCGAGATAATGTGTGATCTTCCCTGTGCTTTCACGGATTCTGAGCCTAGTGATTCATTCATGGATGAATTTCTATTCCTAATAAGCACAAATGACCCATGGTATGGAGATTTAATCATTTATCTCCAAACACAGCGTTTTCAGCCTACTATATCTTGTGAGGATCGTCGCTACATCCGTCACCACGCAAAGTACTATCTTATCCTCAATGATACATTGTATAGACATGGTATAGATACCATTCTCCGACGATGCCTCACCCATACCGAGGTTGAGCAAGTTCTTAATGACTGCCATTCTGGGGCATGTAGCGGTCATCTTTCTGGGATGGCTACAGATCAGAAGATCCTACGCGTTGGCTATTTCTGGCCTTCTATCTTTAAATATTGTCATGAGGCTGTTAAGAAATGCCCACCCTGTCAACACTTTTACCCGAAAAAGCGCACCCACCCTGCTCCATTACACCCCGTCATTGTCGTTGGCCCTTTCGCCAAATGGGGGATATATTTCATGCATTGTAAGCCTACCTCAGCCGGGGGGCATGGTTACATCATAGTAGCCGCGGATTATTTCACTAAGTGGGTTGAGGCTATGTAATGCCCCGGTTTTGACCCCGTTACATTAGATGTATATGATGTACATATTGTAATGATCATGGTGTGGAGCTAAAGGCCAAGGCCCCGCCATTGATCGGTTATGCTATGTTTTGGATTTAAATTGTCACCGATGGTATATCGGGGCATGCGGCATATATTATGTTGTCATCATGTAAATATGCATCTATAATTAATTAAATGAACCCGTCCAGCTACGATCGCGGCAACTAAAATGAGAAAGGGGCATGGTTTTCACAAGGATAAGGGTGGGGAATTTGTCAAACCTTGGCCAATGGGATGAAAATCCATGTGTCTTCTTACCTTGTTTTTATCCCAACCACTTTCATTAAGAATGGCTGCTGGTGGTTGAGGCAGTTATGATCTTTGGGAGTGGGGTGGCAGGACTGTCAGTCCTCACCCACATGCACACTCCACCATGGTTGACTCCACAATGGCCAAAATGATCCCTCACGCAGATTTTCTTCTCTCCACGCCTGTGCTGAGCACCCACGCCCTCCAAATTCGCGTCGTCGCCATTGCTGCTCGTCCTCATGCAAGGACCACTTTTGGTTCATTTTACACTCACGCACGGGATTATTCCTGGATTCACTCACGCAGTTTTGTTCCTCTACGGATTTTGCGGATGGAGTGAGTGTCTGCGTTTCCCCACAGATTGATTTGTGGGCTGCTGTGGTTCCCTTACGTTACAGAGTGTTTCATTGTGGCTTCTTTACATTCTAGGACGGAGTCATTCATCCTTACGCACAAGAAATTTCCCTGTTGGATCTCACGCAGCAAGCTGGGAGCCGTTTGGCCACTATCACCCACGATTTCCTGTAGGAAGTCATTTTCACGCTTAAGAACTGTGTGGTGGGCTGTGTAATTCCTTTTTTCCGCGTGCTTCATTGCCCTGGACGGACTGTTGATTTCCCCCTGTTGGACTTGTGTTGCTGTTGTGTTCGAGAACTGTTGTAAATTCGATTGAGAGTCATTTTGGCCACGATAGGGCCAAGAATGACTCAGGAATTGTTTTCCCTGCTTAAGCAGTGACAGTTGATTGATTACCTGAGTGCAATGGTTGGTCTTCGGACTGTATTGGGAGCAGGAATGGGGGCTTGGTTTGCTTGATAAACCTGGTGGCTGGAAACCACACAGACAGAGCTAGAGGGCTAGCCTTCTTCTCCATCACCCCTGAATAGCACTGGAAGGGAATGCAGGGCCTGAGGGACTGTGTAGCAGAGAAGGGACTGATTCCTTGTGTTGGGTGTGTTTGGGTGTCTTAGAGGTTAGGCTAGTTCTGGTGTAGGTGTTCTTGGCTCTGTAATGAGCTCACCAGCTTAGAATTGAGCCTTTCCCAACTCCTTGATGGCCTAATAAACCCAACTGTGTTGGCTTGGTTGTGTTTGTATATCCTTGGCTATGTGTAAGCCTACTAGTTCCCTTATTCCTTGGAGAATCATGCCCAGCTCGGGGGTGGTAGCGCTGCTGTGAGATTAAGGAGCACGCTGGCCTATGGTTTGGTGGAACGTTGCAGCGACGTAGTTGGTTGCGGAACGAAGTTTTCATAAGATAAGTGATCTTGTCCATTTTTACTTATGCAACCTATATTTTCTGTTAATGAAAATGACGAACATGTTAAATGAATGCTTGAAGGAATGCACGTTAATTCCGCTGTGCAAGACATATAATTGTAGCTGTGAATGTTGAATAATTGCATCTGTGCGTGATAAATACTTGTGTGTGCATATTCTAGTTCAAAGTCTTGTTTAAGCATTCTGTTTCAGCAATTTTTATGCATGTACATGTTCATGGGCGGTTAGCCCGTGTGTTTGAAGCTTGTAGTCGTGTCCTCTTCGCCAGTCGGAGGCATGGGGACGTGACAGGCTATGCCTACATATGCAGAGGATGGTAAGACTACCTCCCTCTTCCTTTTTAACCGTGTAATAGCTAGGTTTGGAGTTCCTCAGTCTATTGTCATTGATCACGGATCACATTTCTAGAATTAGATGATGGTAGAGTTAAGTACTAAGTTAGGTTTTCGCCATGAAAACCAACTCCCTATTATCCGCAAGCTAATGGTCAAGTTGAGGCCATTAACAAAGTTTTAAAAACTATGCTACGTCGGATGGTTGGAGATCACAAATCCAACTGGCACCAGACTCTCTTCTCTACTCTTTGGCCTTATAGAACTTCAGTGAAAAAAACAACTGGTTTTACACCCTTTCAATTAGTATATGGACTAGAAGTTGTCCCAACCTATTCAGTGTCAGATTCCATCTTTGAAACTTGTCGTTGAACTTCTCCCTAATACTTCTACCGAGGAAGAAAGGTTTTTATATTTAACCAACCTTGACGAAACTAGATGAGAAGCTGCCTTGGCTAATGAGGCACAGAAGAAACACGTCAACGCACAATACGATAAATCTGTTGAACCTTATGTGTTTAATGAAGGTGACCTAGTCCCGACTTATGATCAGAGACATGAGAAGCTAGGAAAAGGGAAGTTTGAATCAATGTGGTATGGTCCTTTTATCGTTTCCAAGGTTTTAGAGAAAGGGGCCTATGAGCTTGTGGATTATGATGGAGTCCCCTTCAGGCAACCTCGCAATAGGTTGTACCTGAAGAGGTACTATGCCTAGATCATTCATGTATGGTACCTTTTATATATGTACATTATTTGACTTTTCAGTGTGTTTTGGTACTTTCAATATGGTTTTGAGTTTATGTCTAGACTATTTATACCATGTTTTGGTTATGCAAATCAAATGGCTTTTTATGGCTTCGCCGATGGTGCTTTCCGCCATACCCTGAACCTTGCTTCAACTACTTGGGTTCTATATTCCCTTGCACACGATCTAGTGAGTTCAGGAGCAGTTTGTATTGGTCCTGCTACCAACAATATCGTCGAGTATGAAGCAATCATAGGTCTTTTGACTGAGGTTGTATCCCGAGACATTCGTGACTTGGTATTGTTCATGGACTCGCAATTGGTGGTTTTTCATTTAAACTAGGTTTACACCATCAGAAACCCTATACTACTCTGTCTCTATCGGAGGGTACGTTTACTGGAAATGTCATTTGAAGTCATTACTTATAGACATATCCCTAAGGCAGATAATGTCGTTGCTAATTCATTGGCAAATTATATCCTAGACTGGTATATTGCTCATTCATAGCATGAAAGTTAAACATGGTTCGTAACATTGTAAATAAACAGTAAAAACATATAAAACTCATGTAAATACATTTCCCATTTGAAGCATAAACATCGGAGGCAAAAGTCTGTGTATATATATATATATATATATATATATATATATATATAGGTGTTTTTACAAAAATAGGTCACGAGACCTCATCTAAAGCACTCTGGCTTTCAGGCAGCACAAAATCATACAAAAAATATGACGCTATGGCAGCTTTCAGTGATACATCATGTAAGAACTAGTGATGCTCATGGTAGCACATCACAGTCTGCACTACTCTACATAGCAAACGGCTGAAGCGGCTTGGCACTCCTGTTGTGTGCCTCTGATAGCGCATCAGGAGATCATCAATGGATGCATAGGGTATGTCCAATGTCAACCTCTCTAGGTTCTCCTCCATCTCTCCCATCGGGTCATCGTCTCGTTGAACAAATCGAGATCCCTCTTGTCTATCCAGTGGGGATGATCCCCCAGGTCGTGCAGCTCCAACATCTGCATGAAAATTTCAGGTCTCGTTACTATACATAAAAAACATAAAAAATAAAAACATTAAAAGACAAAAAACACAAATATCTATCTTAGGGTTTTTGTTTCTTACCCATGTCTCCCCAATGCCCTCTAGGTGGAAGTGGTAGGTCAGGGTCACCCCTGAAATTAGTGCATGCATAAGCATAATCCTCAACCATGACGATCTGGCCACTAAGCCATAGAAAGAATGGAGTCCCGAACTTCACCTTCCCTCTACTTGCTCCTGTACGGGCCATGATCCTGACCCACCTCAACATACGAGGGTGTCTTTCCCTCAGCTCAATAAAAACCACTTGGGGCCTCAGATGAGGGACCCGCTCAAAAAAGAAACAGGCTAAGATAGAACCATAGTCAAACTGTTTTAGTTCTCCTTGTCGACACTTGGTCAGCTAGTCCTTAAAGACCGGTAAAAATGCCTCTACCTAGTTGAAAACTGTAGGTGCCATAGCCTTTTTTGCATACAACATATGTGCCCTAGAAGCCTGATGAGGCCCTTGGCTCCCAACCAACCTCTGCATGGTGAAAAGAAGAGTGCGGAGAGGAACATCCACTACTGCCTTGATGGGAATCTTCTTCCTTGAATTTCTAGTACCGGGAAGGCAGTAACGGTCAATCAACTCCTGGGTAGTCACATCTCCTCCGCGGGATCCATTCAATGAAATTGGGGCACCCCGTCTCAATAATCCGGTAAAGAAATATATGTCTTCTACCTCAATGGTCAACACATGTGCCCCCACCTCGAAGTATTTTTGTCCCGGGTTCCACATATGGAGTATATACTCCAGCAATCTCTCATGAGACACCATACTAGGTGTGCGTGATAATTTGAGGAGGCCATAGTTCCTCAATGCGGCTATACATCCCGCACTTCTTTCAGCAAGGTCATCATCCTCATCATGCTATCGTTCCTTCCATATCACCATTTTTTTACCACTGAAAACCTGCCAAAAACCATTAATGGACTAGTTAGAAACATGAACAATCGTTAAAATCAATTAAAAGTTGATGCTTTTGCTTATCCATGCATTTTTTCAAGCTCACGACTGGCACCACCTGAGCACGGTGTAATGAGCGCGGTTCTCACGGTGCACCACCTATCCTGTAAGGGGTAGGAGCGGTGCCCACATTTTGAGTTTAGGGCCTGCCTAAAATGACCCAATACCCTCCTAAAATCGAAAATAAATGCTTAAAAATGAAAGTTTAGGGTTTTGTCATTTACCTGGCTCTGACAGCGCTCAAATCGGATAGTCGGATCTCCCAAAATCAGTAGCTGAAGATCTGGCTCAAAGTTGCTCAAAAATGCTCTTGACAAAAGGTAAATAGTAAAATGTTTTGATTTTTACTATTTGAAATGACTTTTATAGCTATTTTTAGGGTTTTTTAATGTCATTTTAATATTTTAAAATCATTATCATTATAAAATCCATCCATATGACTCATTAAAAGTAATTTTTTGAGAAATTAACGTTGATATTGAGTTTTGCAGGGGTAGAAATGAAAATAGTAAAAATCTATGGGAAGTTTGTTTTTGACTTTTTCGTGCTTCTTCAAAATGGAAAAATCCCCGAGCGTTTGTTTGGATACTTTGGTCATGCTCTCAGAACTCAGTATCAAAGTTTCGAGTCTTTTTTTTCTTATTCTTTTTAGGCTCGTAAAATTGTTCATCGTTAAAAAGAGACCTAATGGAGTCCCCTTTAAGCTCTTTTCGGACTCCCTAAATATGAAAAGATTGTCGAGTACTTGTCTTCTTCATACTCGTAAAAGTATTTGAAGAGTTGTCTCTCCAATGGCAGGTTATCTCTTTTTCGGTTCAGATAGACTATTTTACGAAAAAGGACCCTTTGGAGTTTTCTTTTGTCTTCGTTCAGACTCTCTAATTATGAACAATGCCGAGTTTTCTTTCATTGGACTCGTTAAACTAAACACTGAGAGACCCTTTTTTGGGAACGAACCCCTCCTTTCTCAAGTTCGTGAAATATATGGGAATGGACTTGTCTCCGGATGAGCTTAAACGAGTGTTTGTTACCCTCTTTGGACTCGTAAAAACAAAAAGAGGCACTCATCAATCATGATGGGGGAATTAAGGGAAGGGAATCATTTTGCAAATCCAATCGCAGTTGTTTGTCACCTTTGAACATGGCACTTTTTTGCATATCATTCAGTCAATTGGGTTTTCGGCTGACTTACAAGTCAATCCACTTTCATGAGTCATGTCAATCCTTTGAGTTTTTCAAAAGATTGCATTGTCCACTATCGCATTGTGTGTTTGTCTGGTCTAGTCATGCTGCCAAGTCTTTTGTCATGCCGCCCAATGTTCAAAGGAAGAAAGAAGTTTACCTCTATAGTTAAAACAACCTTTGTGTCAGTACTTTGAGTCAGTCCTATGGTTACATTATCTACGATATTCCAGAACTTTGTTCCAAGTTTCGTGTCGTCGATGTGGGATTCATCATGGCCCTCCTTTGATGAGACTATTCATGTCGACGTCAACTCATCATTCGGGAAGTAGTCTTAGAAACAAGCTTAGTACCTTGAGATCTGTATGCCTTAATGACAGGTTCTCTTGCTATCGACAAAGGTTCACATCATTGGCCTTTGATCAGAAGACTCTGTTGGGTGTTCGAAACCAAGACATCTATTTGTACTCAGTATATTGTACTAGGGTACCTTGGGAATCATTGACATCAATGGTGATCTCCCTCGCACTTGTTAACGGTTCACCTTATTGACTGGTAATCAAGTGGTTTCTACCATGTTCGACTTCAGAACATTGTAATCACATGGATAGAATCGTACTTTGTGGAAGACGAGACGAAGACCCTGGGTATTTTCTAAGCGCTCATAGCTTGCTTTCCAGGTTGCGATGGAGTATATTGTATGAAGTACTAGCATGGATCCACATTTGTATGGTCGTGGCTATGCTCAAATTTGCGTCTGTATGACATAGATCTACGTTGTATATCTGGTAGCTATGTCCAAGTTTGAGTCCTCTATCACATGGATCTACACTATATTCTAGTAGCCATGGTTGTTTATTCCTCTCATGGATCTGTCATGTATTGGTCTGCAACCATGATGAGGTTACATTTATTCATGAGCCAAAGTATTGATGTATTGCAAATTCCTATTCGATGACACTCTCCGATCAAGCTGACTCTTACCTTGAAGTGATAACTTTCTCTATCAAAGCTCTCACCTATCGTATCCCTCTAGCCTCATGCTTTGGGGGGCATTCTATTACACTCAAAATAAGTCACCAGCATGTGATAGGATCCCTAACACAGAAATTTTCCCTCAAATCCCAAACTTGAAGAGAATCATGCTCTAGGTGTTGGTTTCAACATACAAAATTATAGCACCGCTCTTACCCTCAAGTAGATAAGCGGTACCTTGTTCAGCACCGCCCTAGTTGTGTGAGAACCAGGCGGTGCCACCGCCTTTAACCTATGTTGTTGGCATGGTTCTTACCTATCACCACTCTGTCATAAAGGGGTATAAGCGGTGCCCTTGGTAAAAAGTGAAAAAAAGAGGTTTCTCGAGGCTTCTAGAACAAGAGCCTCGTGTCTAATCTTATCCCTATTCACCTGGGTAGGTTAAGGTCGAGATCCCTCTTTGTAGGATCTTATGGCCACCTCACCCCCCAATCTCTGAACCATTCCTATCCATTTGAGCCCTATAAATATAAGTTCATACTCCATGGTTGAGGGAGAGAGATGAAAAGTAGAGTTATGTTGTTGAATTGATACCCTGGCCTAATCCATCAAAGAGCAATTGTGGAGTAAGTTGGAGCTATCGGAGACAAGGTGCTAGTCTTGTGAAGGAGTGCATCGACTCTAAGGCACATGGTTGTAAGCACTTTCATTTATTTTCTAATGCAAACTTGATTTCCTTCCCACATGTTTGTTGCCTTAATCTCATGTATATGTTATTGGATTCCTTAGTCACTAATATGGATGTATAGATGATTTTTTGGTAGCTTTGATGTCTTTGTATGTTTGATATGTTTTACAGGTATACAGGTCCTCCATCAGAGTTACATTCTAGGCGTCTATAACGTTCAGGGAAAGTCTTCAACCAAGTTATTCACTCATTTGTTCTGGATTTGAACCATTCAGACCAGAGGAACAACTTCTGTCCGCACAAGGTGATATATTCCTGACAACAAGTGTTTGATTTGAATGGATCCTTATTACTTTAGAGTGTTTGAAGTGAATGGATCCTTATTACAAGGTGTTGTACCTTGTAATTTGAATAAGTTGTAGTGTGTATATTACTATATATAATATGTTCACAAGCGGAAGCTTTTGATTTCTGAGAACTTCACAAATAGAGATAGATGTTGTAGACTGTGTTGTTATTAATCCCAAGAAATTAAAAAAACTAATGTTATAATTGATGAGGAATACAAAGCCAATTTGATGAGCCGATCTATGTCGAGACTCATTGGAAAACAAAGTTTAGTGTGCAAGTTGAGATATTTTGGATCAAGATGTTGTACCTTGTAATTATAATAAGGTGGTGTTTCTTTGGATCCTTATTACTTTGGAGTGGTTAAAGTTTATTGAGAAGTTATTTATTATGATAGAATACTTAGGATGTATGGATAGTGAAATTGAGATTAGAAAGATAAATACTTCAAATGACAATGAGGCTAAAATGGTTATTATCAGGGATGATTTGTTGGGAAACTATGTAATTGAAATCATTCTCTTGTTGAAAGAGTATGGAAATGTATTTTGTGATTATAGAGACATTAAAGGATTTGCAACAAAGATGTGGGAATTGAAGTTATTTTTTGTGATTTGTGTTAACCCTCTTAAATAGAGATCTTGTTGCATCGAGAGAAATGAAGTTCTCCTATAGTCTAGGTGGAAAAATGTGTCATGTGCTAAAATTATATAGAAAAATATTGAAGTCTCACTTCTAATGGGAACTGAAAAAGAATTGTTGTATTAAAATAATAATAAACTAGCATGGATCCATCTTAACCTTGAAATTTTTAAGCAGTGAGAGGCTTGAAATAAAGAATATATTTCCTCTGTTATCTCTCGCATGTATCCTTACTTTCTTAACAAGGTATCGAGTGATACTGGACTTGCACTTTTGAAGACAGAAAAAAAATGAAAGTGGGTAATCAGGGAGAGAATCGCATGCAAGGATTTAATGGAAAGATCATTTTAAATTAAATTTATTTTTTAGAAAATAGGTTCTTAGTGCATACATTTTAAATAAAGATTTGGCAGATATTTATAGTGCAGAGCAAAAATCCTAGACACTGAGGCAAAAATACACAAAAGTATTTATTTCCTTAAGATTGTTTTTAGATTATAACAAAAAGGGCAGAAATACACAGTTTTTTAGGTTCTCTTTCTGAAAATGGAGAAACTGGCATGAGAGAAATTTAATGGTTGAAGAAAAGTGAGCCGGGGAAGAGGATGTTGGAGAAAAACCTTTCTTTTTATTGAAGTCAGTTAAACTACGATTACAAAGGTGGAAGCAACAACAACAAAGGATAGAAGTGTCATTATCGTGAGAAACCAGGCCATAGTGCCTGGGACTACAAAATCTAATGTATTGATGTACTCCAACTACCGGCATAGAGTAAAACATAAAGAGATTGCAATATGGTGCTATATTTTGACAACAGAGATTTAAACATTGAATACTAAGATGAATTTGATTATAATAATTATATAACCTTTTGTTTTGATCAGTAGCTTGGAAAATCAGCTTCTAAACCATGATACTTGGGAAGGATGCTAGTTAATTGATTAAGTTATGGGAGTCCAATCATATTCTACCTTGAGAGAAAAAGGGTTATGGCAGTCTAAGAATGAGATGGGTCAGAACCAGGGTGTTACAATTATCTTAAAATGTAATTGTTAACAGTATGATCTTTGTGGTAACAGGGAAGTTGGAACTTAGTAACTCTCACAAAAGTATGAAACGATCAAATACTTTTTTTTCTTCTGAAAATTGGATATATTAACATTTTGGAGTTGAAGGGGCACAATTGATTGTTGTTGAAGGTCATTTACAATTTAACATATTTATTAGGAAATCCATCATGTATGCGACCCAATAAGCATTTGTAGTAGTGGCACACTTCTGAGCCCACAACCGTGAAACGATTTGTGAAAACATTAAATAAACTAATAATTTCTTAAAAGTAAGATTGTATTGAATGTTTTACATCAATTGGTAGACAATACCACTTGGTAATTTTACCATAGATTTGGCATGATGAATTTCCTTATTGAAAAGTGCAAGCATAGAAAATTTCCTACATATTTTGGTTAAAATTCAATTCTATTGTTAGATAGTAGAAACTATAGATGTTCCTAGACATCATGCATATAGTTTGAATAGACAATGTTGAAATGGGAAAACTTTAATTTTCACTTAGAAATCAAAGTTATAAAAGGAAGCATGTGGTAGGATATATGGAAACTTATGGAAAAGTCATATTTCCAAAATAAGGGCTCTGACCTTCCTATACTTTTCTAAACTAAGTTGATTTGTAATCATAAAAAGAAAATGGTTTTTGACAAAGGTACTTATATTTAGATAATGTTATTGTGAAAGAGTTTTTATTTTGGGAAAAACGTTGGTCTCATCTTGCTTAATTTCTGAGACAAAATTGGCATAGGGACATAGTGTGCTCCTATTCTAGTAGCGAGTTCCTGTGGTACTGAGAAACAATGAACAAAAATAAAAATTATGAAAGACTCTATCTTTCCTTTATATGAAAAGTAAGTGATCCAACAGTACTATGTGGGCACAATCCCTTACAAGTATCCTGCATGATCCCTTGTAGGTCACACAAGTGAGGCGTCCACTTTAGAGTACATTGTCGTTTTCTATTGATGATATTGTGCACAATAAGGACTCCAATGTGATATTGATGATATTGGTGTTTCCTTTGCCATAGCGACCTCATAGCCCAGCTTGGGGGTGGCCTCTCAGCAGAAATAGTATATGCTAGACAGAGTACCTATAGTTGGGTGGAAAATTGCTCTTACACAACCAATTGTTTGGATATTCTTTGTTAAAGGTAAGTATTCTCTTGTATATGATGTGAAATGATATTATTATTATTCCTATAATGATTAAGCTTGTATATGCGTGCATGTGTGGGGATAGATTTTGATTTTGCTATGTATTTTTATTATACATTTGCACATGTATTTTAGATGTTATAAATTCGTAATTATGGTTGTGGGAAAAATTTAAAAGCCCGATTTAGTTAATGTCCCATTCTACTTGTCGGATTGAGGGATGGGGACATTACAGAGTGGTATTAGAGCTTCTGGTTGCAATACTAGAGTTGTATGGACCAGAAATACACACTTAGAGGAAAAAATATGAGGTTGCAAATTAAATGATCCTATGAAAACTCGTGGTTTCAATCATTAGATATGATTATAACCAAGTTTTGGGTTAGATTTGTGGTCTACCAATGGGTGAGGTAGACTGATTAATGGACATTTTCAAAATTTTCAAATTTTTAATGGAAGGGTTCTATTCTGCAACGCAAAAAAAACCTCTTATTACCTAATATAATTTCAGAAAATTATGAAATTTTGGAAAATTAGTAATTTTTAAGTGGGGCCCTCCCATGCCACATGGATAGGTCATGTGGAGGAGCGACATGGGCAGAAGGAACGATGTGGAGGACCATTACCACTTATAGTAACGGGAAGTCACTGACACATTGGCACCCAAGGCTAGTTGGTATGGTGATTAGGCAGCTGGTGCAAGGTGGCATGGAAACACCATAGGGAAACACATGGGACATGTAGGAGCCATATGACACATTGACAAGCACGTGTCAAGACATGTCAGCACCCTTACTAGGTCAACCGAAAATGAAGTCATACTTATGCGTCAGTTTGTGCCAAATCAAATGATTTACAAAAAAAATGAGGGTGTTTCCCTCGACCCGTCCTGTAGTGGCGGTAGGGAGGCCACAAGGGGGAAAGCCCCCTTGACCCTCATTATTATTATTATTATTATTATTAAACAAAGTTGGTTCTGAATTTTCACCACAACTAATGGAACAATATAAATTTGGGAAAATTGTGGATTATGAGGGGATTGTTATAGAACTAGCAAAATTCCTAAGTCTGGACTTAAATGAACCTACAGGAAAAGTGTAGGAATTCGACAAATTTGACAATTTCTGAATGCTATAACTCTTTGCTCATGAATCAGAAATGGGAATGCTTATAGTCATTGAAAATATTATCCAAAAGGAAATAGATTTATAGAGTCAAATTATGAATTGGTAATTCAGATGTTTCCATAATTTGATAAGAAAAATGCATGTACCCATAATTTGACCAAAAAAAAAATTGTCAATATGGGTATTTTCCAAAATACATGAAAATTGATTTTTGATTTTATGAGAATGTAAAAAAATAACAAATGTGTTTATATGGACGCCTTTTCAGATTCAAAATTATATCAAAGACAATTAAGGTTTCAACATTTAGTATAGTTCAGTTTGGGACCCTTGGTCTTGATTGGGCCAAGAGAATCATCATCATGGATTATGTACATGGTCCTTATGAAGTTGAGACAGATGTCATGGGAGGGAACATACATGTTGAGAATGCAGAGACAAAATCCAATGGTAGAAGAAACCAAGTGATTCCCCCAGACATTACAGAAACCATGAGGGGCCTAGGGGTGGAAATGCAGAGTTACAGAGAAAACAATGAGAGGTTGATTATAGTTCAAGAAGAACATAATCAACTAAATGAAACTATGCTTCAAAGTTTGACAGGCATTCAAAGGAATATTAAATCTAGACATCACTCAAAAAAATAGGAAAAGAGCAAAAGTAGCTCAAGAAGGCACTCTTGCAAGAGGTCCCATAGTTTAAGAAGAGTTTCTAGAGACAAGACATATTCTCTAGAAATATCTTCTAGTGAGTCATTTGACTCAAGAGACTCCATTGAAGGATCAAGATCTTCCTCTCATAGGAACAAGAGGAAGATATTTTTCAAGAATAGCTTACATGGAGAATTTAGGAAGGCCAAACCTCTTACATTTGATGACGAGATACAATATGGTCAAGAAGCTAAGGCTTGGCTTCTTGGGATGATGAATTATTTTGAAGTGCAATACTACTCAAGAAATATGAAAACAAGGGTGTCTATATTCAATGTGAATGGAAGAGCATCTACATGGAGGGATCGCCTTAGGCAAGTGAAGAAGATCTCAACAATGATCTCAATACCTCGAGTTTTATGTCCAAAGACCGGTATGATAGACACCTTCAACACTTTCATTTGGAATATCTCAAGCACCACTTCAAGTTCAGTGACAGATATCATGAATTAATTTGGTTTCATTCATTTTAGTTATTCTTTTCCATATACAAAATAAGATGCAATGATATATTATGGCTCTGTGCTCTTCACTAAGAATGGTTTTGTCTCCATTAACACTTTTACAAGGTTGTACAAGGGATAGCATGGAGGATCAATTTGTACCTAGGTATGACAAGACGAAGGTAACAACTAAATTCTTTTGAACCTTTTATGAACTTGAAAAAGACTTATGATCAATCCATTAGCTATACTCTTTGATCCAAATTCTAATCAATCCATTAGCTATAATCTTTGAGCCAAATTCTATAATAAACAATCACTGGAGAACAATGACTAACTTATATGACTTCAATCCTATCTTGTGAACTCAGATCTCAGGAATTTAAGGTATGTTTTTGAAGGAAAAGATTATATATAAAAAAACACTCGGGTTGAATTTTAAAATTGGTACTTTGAAACTTGATATTTCAAAGCCTAATTTTACCTTGAAGCCTGGAATTTGAAGGTTCCAATGATTTCTTTTTAGAAAACTGAAATGTGACAATACAGAAAGAATTGTAAGTTTTAAAAGCTAATGTTTTGACAAGGAGTCCACTTGAAATTGATAAAAGACTTGTTACTTTTGTATATTGTGGTTATAAGTAAAGGTTTATGCAATCTTGGTCTCTCTTGATCCAGCATCCAAAATCTTGATTTTTTTTCCTTTCCAAACCTATGACCTTGCGTCATAAATGATATGATTGTTGTAATCATGTAGAAACTTAGCAAGGTCATCAAAGCATCATTACCAGTATCAAAATGCAGTCGAGTTATCATTGCAAGTTACTTCCAACATTGTACCTATAACTCTGCCAATTATTTCAAATTATGATTCGGTAGACAAGACCATTTTCATTCTCATTTGATAAGAACACGTGAATAAAGAATCTGTTGACCATTTACACAATGTATTGCGGCCTTTTGAATTACATCGCCCAAAACAAGGTGTGGAGAAACAATTTCCTTAAAATATGAACATGTAATATGATGCAAGTTGTAAAAAGGACAACACAACTTGTATGAATATTTTATTGCGAGTTCAAAAACACATGCAACTTTTGGCTAATGGAAACTTTATTGGTCTAATTAATGTTTTGCTGCAACTACGTAAAGTGTGTAATCATCCAAATCTGTTTGAAGGTAGGTTGATTATAAGTTCTTTTGATATGCTCTGACTTGAACAACAAGTATGTTCAAATATTTTCTCCATACACCAAGGTGTCCCATACTCAACTATTGATGTAATGGGAATGAATTTGGATTTCACTCAAGTTGAAGTGGTGGTGTTGGGATAAGTCTTGTTGGTGTTGATACAATTATCTTCTATGATAGTGATTGGAATTCTACAATGGACCATCAAGTCCAAGACATATGCCACCGAACAGAGCATACACATGAAGTGCGTATTTACAGGATGGTTTCTAAGAAAACAAATGAAGAGAATATTATAAAGAAAACAAACAGAAATGTGCACTTCATGAATTCATGCTCAACACATGCATTTCTACAGTTGAAACTAGGGATGATTTTAAGGAACCATACTTATTTAAAAGTGTATAAATGTTGGCAAATATTACCAATTTTTAAAACGCAAACTATAAAATGATTGGCAATATTTTTCAAAAAATATTTTAATTTCCAAGGATTTTATATTGTTTATATCATAATTTGGTGGTTTTTAGGGTGAAAAAATTTTACCCCGTCAAAATTGGGCAAAACAGGTCTTCAAAAAATGCAAAATGGCAAATCTTTTTTGGGAGAAAAACATGGAAAAATAGCCCACTGGGCTAAAATTCGCCCCTAAAATTATCCCTAGTTGAAACCAAATTTACCAAATTGGAGAAATATGCATGAAATGTTTGACTTAGGGATCATTACTAAGACAAGTCACTAATAGTCCATACAACATTAGAGGAAATTTCAACTCAAAATGGGCCTCCTAAGAAAAATAATAAAACAATAGTTAAAATAATAAAATGATATTTATTCATTTTGGAGGAAGAAAAGAAAAAAACTATTTTTTTGTTCGTATTTTCGACATATCTCCCTGTGATTTTACTCAAATTTCAATCAGGAGAGCTCGTTGGATGCGAAATTAAATTCCGCATCCAACAAGTACCCACTCGGCATACTTTTGACAAACACCGCTACCCGAAAAACAAGAAATACCTAAAAAAACGTGATGATGATGTCATTATCACATTTTTCAAGTATTTCTTGTTTTTCGGGTAGTGGGGTTTTCCGAGTGGGTACTCGTTGGATGCGAAATTTAATTTCCCATCTAGGGAGCTCTCCATATCGAAATTTGAGTTAAAACACAGGGAGATATGTCGAAAATATGGACAAAAAAGTAGTTTTTTTATGATACCTATCCCCGAATTTATATTAAAAATTTGTTTAAGACCTATACGATATTTCAAATTTAAACCAATTTCATTGGCTAACACATGATGACATGGAATTTGAATAATGGTTAAAAGGCCCATTTTGAGTTGAAATTTCCTCTAATGAGGCTTAAATAAAAAAGGTTTGTTATGTATTTCACACAAGAGACCAAGTGGAAATATAATATTCAAAATTACAACATAAAGGCAACAACGTGTGCAACATAAGTGCCAACAACAAGTGCAACATAAGTGCCAACAACAAGCATTGTCTTGTAGAGATCCTTCTAGAGTTTAGGTATTGTTCCTCCATGAGAGATGGAGCATGTTTAGATTTCAATGGACATCAACACATTGGGAAGAAATCACAGAAATTGCACAGTGAAGTCAAGCAAAACAACAAAGGAATTTGGGTACCCAACACACAACTAGAGTGACATTCATACGAGGTTTCTGGAAAGGGAATGACAAGTTGCATGGGTGTATGCAATAGTTTTGGAAGGGGGGAATGACTCCTCCCAAAGTGGTATACTTTTCTCCCATCTTTACCTATCCTTATTTTTCCAATACCCTCCTTAGAGATGATGTTCATCACAAGAAATGGTTATTTCTCCAAAAGTTAGCTCTTAGATCTTTTGGACTGAATTATGGTATTTTCTTGTTCATGGTAGTGGTATTAATATCTTTAGCTTGTTATTTATAACTTATTCTAGATTATGTGCTCTTATTATATGCTAATCCCTTGTGAAAGATTGAAGATGATTTTTATTTGATCGATTGAGTGATTAAGTAACATATTTCAAAATATTTAGCAGGGGATCATTCAACTGATACAATGAATACACGACGATCAAGGATGAACTTAACAAAATAGAGGATCACTTTGATTCAACATGGTTGTGGTGTCAAGCATTAGTAATATAAGTAATTTTTAGAACATTACTAACAATATCCTTACAAAATGGTTAAATATAATCAGTGTTCCACAAGGACATGTCCCCTAAAGTGGGGAATGTGTGCCCTCGCTCCCCCATGCTTCCGGGCTAGGGAAAATCCTAGGGAAACATTTCCCTATGTCCCTTTTTTGGGGGGGATGCAAGGAAACACATGTGAAAATGTTTCCCCAATGATGACATGTGTTTCCCCCTCTGGGGTGTTTCTAGGTGTCCCCTCCATGTGAGGGGACGCCCATAAGCCTCGTCGTGATTTTCATATTTTCCAATGAAAATAAATGCAATTTAATTTTTTTTAAAATGTGTTATGGGGACAATGCTCCCAAGATCAAACATCTTGCTACTCGCTTATTGTCACATATTGCCAATTCTTTTGCAGCTGATAGGAATTGGTCCACATATACCTTCATTCATTATATTAAGAGAAAGAAACTTACCTCCAGGAGAGCACATAAACTAGTTGCAACACATAGTTCCCTACGTCTTACAAATAGGAAGACACCAGATTATCAGATGGGAACAACGAAACGATGGGATGTGAATCCAAAGGTGGATGCATCGATTGATGAAGAGGATGGACCAAATGAGATGTGACATGGTTTGGTTGGTGTGTCATTGGTTACAAATGAGTGTGACTCAAACTCGGATAGTGACACTTCTATTGATGGTCTTGATGCCTTCATGTTGCAGATGGATGTAGAGGACTAGTCAATGGAGCACACTCCTTTATGCTTATTTGATCATGATGTTGATTCATTTCAACTTTTTTTCATTGTTTCAGTTTTGACTCTAGATAGTAGATATTGACGACAATCCTTGACTCTTTACTATTTTTTGAGAAATTTTAATTTACTATTAAAATTTTGTCTATTTCATCATTCTAACTCCCGTGTTCATTGTTCAGTATCTATTTGACTATTTCAAACTTCAACATTTATTGCATTATCTTTTACAAATTTGAAATTTGATATGGTAGTAGATGTACATTCCATAATGAGGAATTTAGTTTTTAGTTTTTATATAGTAATAGTTATTTTTGGGATTTATCATTTTTTTATGACTCCAACATCCCTTGTTTCCCCAAAATTCCCCTAAAATTTTGGGTGGCTTCCACACGCCCCCCTTGTGTGTTTCCTTGATCCCAAGTTCCTTGTCTAAGAAACTCCATGGAACATTGAAGATGATATCACTGCAGAACTTTTCCATATCACAACTATATGAACACGACAGAGTAATTGTCTTGGTTTTCAATGATGAGAGGATTGGAGTCATGCCCGACAATAAATCAAGGTACACACAATGCTCCGAACATGGTTTTACCAAACACAAAAAATCAATGGATTCTCCTACACTAGTTAATGAAATTCATGACCTCCCAAGAATAATTGCAATATAATGATTCCATTATAAGTTGTGAATTAGCCATCTCGATGTAATCACATGATGGTCAATTTGTAAATAATCACGGATTACCCACCATGGCACAATTAGAGGGGGGATTTAATGCATTCAATAGAATATTTTATACAGGTCGAAGGGATCACATGGGGTCATTTCTAGAGCAACATTTTCAAAACCAAGCATCCGAGAGCTAATAAATACAAGGCAAGAATCCACGAAAGGGCACCTTTTATTTGTTTTATTTCTCAAATTTGCATCTAAACCAACATAGTAAATTTGTGCATTGGCATTTTGATTTCATGTAAATATAAATTCCCTCGTGAGGTATAACTGTGTGTTGAACTCTGTAACTATCACAATGCCATTAAAAAAACCGTAGGGTTTAGTTTTGAATCTATTTAATCTTTATACTAAGTAGTTTTGAATCTAGTTAATGTATATGCCAAATCAAACCTCTCTATATAAGCAACGACCCAACAATTGTATGGGGGGGATGGATACAATGTAGAAGTTAGAAATTTTTGGAATAAAACACGGAGTCCTTCACACTGCTATTTTGAAATTTCTATGATGTTCACTATGAGTTTATCCTCATGGTAATTTAATTTTATTATTGTATAAAATCCCAACATCTATCTTTCAAGAGAGGCCCCGCTATAGAGAGTAGGATCTGTGGGTTATTCTATGTTTTGTAGAGTACATGTTGTAGCTTAGCATTTTAGAAATATGTAGATAGTTGTTTATTAGAATACATATTCATTCGATTCTTGTAGCTTAACTCATATTTAGTATCCACTACAAAATGGTTGTATATCTAGTTTCACAAACAGAGAAATAAGGGGAATGAGACTTGTTACTAGATTTAATTATTGGTAATCCCAACTAAAGTAGCACCACCAACCAAACTACTGAACAATCAAAGCATTTTTTAGTTCAATAATTTTGAATGCATGTGTTTAAATTTCCTTTACATTTTGGTAATTATAATGGCTTGTTTGTTTATTTCCTGTAAGGTCAATTTCCTTCCCAGTCTTTTCCTTTCCATAGTAGCTAGCCCACCATTAATGGGAGTGGTGATTCATGGAAAAAGAAATTATTTAGATCATGCAAAGAGATTACCTAGTGATAGAAGGGTTCCCATTCGCATGATCGGTGTTCAAGTACATGGGACACTGCAAAGAGCGATTGAGATAGCCTTTAATTTATGAAGTGTGGCATGATGCAATTTATTTTCATAGAAGCATGTAGAAAACCAGATGTAAATAATGAACCTGGATTTTGCACATATAGTGCATGACATCTTGTAAGTTTCTCTCAAAACTTCGGACTGATAAGTAAATGCATTGTCTCTTTCATTGCTCTTTTTAGGGTAATAAATTAACTCATCATATGTGAACAATCCTCTTCCCATGAACTATGAAACTTGTTCATAAATTATTTCGCAATCTTCTTGGATTGATAAACAATACAAATGAATCTCACTTTGCACATTTACCCCAATTAATACAATTGACTCTGGTGTACTCAGAAAGTCATACCCCATGAACTTGAACTTATAATTAGGCCTTAGTCCTTGAAGTTGTGGGCCAAAAATGTTATTTTCCAAATTTTATTGGTTCCAAAAGATTGCGATCTATTCCAATTAGCATATAACATCAACTATTTTGTGCTTAGATAAGGGTTTTGTCTTCTCTTGCTCTAATTTGTTTTTGGAAGCTCTCCAAACTCATGGTAGATTTGGAGTTGATAGTGAACGTATTTCCACATTTCATGTCAGAGGAATTCTATCTAGATGTTAGAGTTACTATTCGTGTGTACAAATGTAAGGGACTAGAAAGAATATTTTTACTTTCCCAAGGCACTATCACTATTGATGTTGTAAGAATTCCTTAATGTCACATATAGGATTGTGGCCTATTGGGCATGCCATCACAACCTTTTTTTATATCTTCGAGACAATGAGGAGAATATACATAGATTTTTGGGCATGATCTCATGAATTTTTTTGTCTTCCATTTTTACTACTCGTTGTTTTGCTAGAAATGATTTTTTTTGTAACACTATAAAGTTTCCAAATGTCGTCCATGCTTTGAAGCCCAATCAAAAAGCCATATTCACAAGGCATGATGTATCATGGATTTCTTTTTTTATCTACTAGAAAGCTCCCATATGTTCACATTTAAGTTTGATAACTGTGGAATCATATCTGACTTTAAGCAAGTTGTTAAGGAAATAATCAACGGGAATCTTGAGGAGCTCATAGGGATCCTCCATCAAATGTAGCTATTAGAAATAAAGTCTAGTGTTATCTCATGGACGAATATTATTACAAGTTGTTCTAGAATGATCATTGTCATAATGCCCTCGAGAGATTTTGTGAAATGTTGGTAGGTATAAGATAATGTCAGCTCATGTAATGCCATGATCATAACTTATGCCCAAAATAGCCATTGGGATGTGGCCTTGGGTTTCTTTCATAAAATGCAAATTGTAGGCTTGAAATCTAATGTAGTTACAATTGCAACTACACATACTACCTATGCCAACTACCAGCTAGTTGAAAAACTAGAGTACAACCCAACATGAATGATGAGACATGAGAATAGACACCAAGAAGAAAACAATCCATATGATTAGTGTCTCTTCTTCATATTGAAAGACAATTAAAGAATGAAGAAATTATAATGAACCGGTTATTGAAGATGGTATGCTAGATTCATTCAAACAATTGGCTACCTCTACTCCTTTCTCTTTGTTTCCTTTTATTTACATATCTTTATCTCCAAAGAGAATAGTTAGCAATTATCCCAAACATGTTGGTTGAGGTAAGTAACAATGGGCTAAGTGAATTGTGATATTATCCCCATAACATCAACCCCCATCTGTAGGTTTATCTTCATCTTTGTAATCCACAAGCCAAGGTAACACCATATTTTACTTTGCAATTACGCCACATTAACCTTCGTGAGTCATATTCCACATGTAACTTAATCTCTATTCAAGAAGAAAACCCCATGAATAAAGCTATGATTAAAAATAAATCTCCTCGGAAATATAAAAATGAGCAATAGTTATCTTCTCTATTGCCATTAGTGTAGACGGTACCTCCAACTTTCCATCTTTGTCCACGAGTCATTAATCCACTCTTGAACTTTGAGGAAAAAACATGTTGCAAGTAGTAAGAAATTAAATGCACATCTAGAGTAATGTCACTTGAGAGTCAAGACATAGCTTGCAAAATTCATAATGATTTCTTCTAATTTCTAGTACCTTTTGACAGTGAGGAATTGAATGTTCTAATTTTACTATCAACAGGTTTATTACAAGAATGTAATAAGTCTTTATAATTTTTTTTTATCAATACTTGCAATGTTTTCCCCATTCATTTTATACATTTGTTTTTCCATATCTGCCTCTCATAGGATGGTGTGCCCTCACAAGAGAGCCATTAATTAGTGGACGTTTTTATGGCTGTCGAGGGAGGATGGGTGGTCACGCTCTCTTATAAAAAGCGTATGAAAGATCCCACATCTTGATAGGTGGTTTTCAATGATTGACACTTGGTTAAAGGAAGCTCATTCACACTTCCATTTGTATAACACTTATGTTTTTTCATTCAAATGTACATGTATGAACTTAGAGTAGCATTGGTAAGCTTCATCTTCAACAAGTCTGAACTCATAGTATCAGTGGTAAGCCTCATCCTCAACCCTTTTTCATGTGCCATTTTTTTTACCTAGAAGAATAATTTTTTCTAAGAAAATCAAGATATTGAATTCTAGTGGGCCCCTGCAGTCAAAGAAGAAAGGGTATGGATTCAACCGATGTAATCACAACATGTTTCCATGCATATACTTTAGCGATATTCTAATATCCCAAATCTCGATATTTTCTATTTCTATACAAATATGCTGTTACAATGGGGCATGCAAACTGCCAAGCAAAAATCCCTATTTTATAGGAAAAATTAGGGTTAGGGTTTGCGAGATAGACTGAACACTTACCACTGATAAGCCGGCTGAACTGCTACGGAGAAAGTATGCAAGCACCAGATACTGGATCGGAAATAGGTGGATCTCCTCTGCCCCAGGTGAACCCCAGCAACAAGCCGCCCCAGTCAGAAAAGGGTGACGCCCTCAAGGAAGGAGGTGTCCGATGGAACTGCAAATTTTGCCGGGTCGATAGGTTTTCAGTGCCGGAGAGAATGCCTGATGCATGCGGAGGTTCTGAGACCTCTAGGCAGGGTAGCGAATTGCTTCAGAGAGGCAGCTACTCACGCCCTGGAACCCCGAAACTGCTAATAACTGCTTCGGATGAGCCCTGATGGATTTGATAATCACTGGGTACCAGAGTATGAAGCTAATGATGAGAATGGTGCCTGAGTTTCGGAAGGAAACTGAGATCTGAAGGCTCAATAGCTGATTAGGGCTTTCTTGCTGAAAACCCCCTCTTACAACTACACACGTGTCCCTGCAATGATCTATACCACGTACTAGATAACTAATGAATGAATAAAGAACAAGTGGTGAACCTGTATGGCTTACCCGAAATAAGGCTAGGACAGATGTTTCACTGCCGAAATCCTGTTAGCTGAAGACTCCGTCTCCAACCCCAACTGCTGTGCTGCTATCCAAGAGCTCCCAAAATAATCATAATCCAAAGTGAAGTCTCCTTTCGCTTTATCCTCTATTTATAAAGTTCAACTGCACAAAACCTAATCTTTGACCTAATTAGGTCACTTTATCTTCTAATTTGCCGTTGACTTGCATGCATGCGGATGGAGACTTAAAGAGTGCATGCATTATTAAATAATGCTAGGATGGCATGCACGAAGGTGGCATTTGGCCCCGGTGGCCCTTCTCAACCAAATGATGATGCCCTAGATCTTCTATGGATGGCATCAGTTCTTAGCTGATTCCCTAGCTGTCAGTAACCGCTCGAACCCACAGGAATCACATAGGTTAGCGGTTTTGGGGCCTTAAGGCCTAATTGGAAGAGGACATTACAATACTCCCAGATCGAGATTGCTTGTCCTCAAGCAACTTCAAATTGGGATGCTGCAATACCTGTTCACCTTCCCAGGTGGCATCTTTTGGCGGTAGTTCCTTCCATTGAACTAAGTATTCCCTGATTACCCTGTTCCTGAGCTTCCTCTCTCTAGTCTGAATGATCCATTCGGGAATCAGTATCAGTAGTCCTTCATCATCTAAAGGAGGCAATTCGGTGGATGGAGTAATGTGTTGCCCAAGGGTCTTCTTCAGGCTAGATACATGGAACACGTTGTGAATTTTGCTTTCCTGAGGAAGTTCTAGTTCATATGCCACCTCTCCCACTTTCCGGATTATTTTGTAGGGTCCATAGAAGTGGGGTTTCAACTTCTCCGCTCCTTTCTTCTTAAGCGAGGACTGTCTGTAAGGCTAGAGCCTTAAGTATACTAAATCCCCTACCTCGAAGCTCCGTTCAATCCTGTGTTTGTCGGTATACATCTTCTGTTGATTATGGGCTATTTGTAAATTCTCCTTCAGAATTTTCAGGATGTCCTGACTGTCCTGTATCCAATCCTTAGCTTTAGGAGCCCTACTGTCTCCGAATGCCAAATCTGCATATTCCAAGGCCTCGTATCCATATAATGCCTTAAAAGGAGTCATCCTAATAGACATGTGATAAGTAGTGTTGTAGCAATACTCCCTTAGGTGTAGCCATTTGATCCAGGTCTGCTGCTGCCCTACTACATAATTCCTTAGACACCCTTCGATCCATTTGTTGACTATTTCTATTTGGCCGTCATTCTGGGGGTGATAACTCGTACTAGTAGCCAGTTCGGTCCCCACCAATCTGAACAGTTCCTGCCAGAAGGCACCCGTGAACCTGCTGTCCCAATCACTGACAATGGTCTTAGGCAACCCGTGTAACTTGAAAACCTCCCTGAAAAATAACTCCGCTACTTGAGCTGTCGAGTAGTCTGATGGTATCGAGAAGAAATGTGTAAACTTGGTCAGTCTGTCAATTACTACATATAAACAATCCTACCCTTGGACCTTGGGCAATCCTGTAATGAAGTCCATGGAGATGCTCTCCCACTTCTGTTCTGGAATCGGTAGTGGCTGGAGTAACCCTGCGGGGTGGGTGTTCTCAATCTTGTTCTGTTGACAAATGCTACATTCCCGGACATGTTGCATAATCTCCCCCTTGAGGCCCTTCCAAGAGAACCTCTCTCTGATCTGCTTGTAGGTCTTTAAGAAACCTTGATGCCCTAATAAAGAAGAAACGTGGGCTTCCTGAATGATCTTTTTCCTCAATGTGGATTCTGGAACGAGGTATATTCTGTCCTTGTAATAGATGATGTCATCCACAATCCTGTACCTGTCATCCTGAATTTTCCCGTCCAATAATTCGCAAGCGAATTTATTTTTGGAGTATTCCACTAAGAGAAGTTCCCTCCAATCCGTGGATATACTACTGAGAGATAATGGGGCTGGATGCCTGGATAATGCATCAGCTACTACATTATTCTTACCTTTCACATACTCGATCTCGAAATCATAGGCTTGTACCTTGCTGACCCATTTCTGTTGTCGCTCATTCAGTTCCTTCTGTTCCAAGAAATAGTTGAGGCTATTTTGATCAAATTTGATTTTGAACTTACTGCCCACCAGGTACTGTCTGAATTTTGCGAGAGCATGCAAGATGGCTAGCATCTCCTTGTCATATATGGATTAATGGCGCTCGTAGTTCTTCAATTTACGGCTCTCAAATGCAATAGGGTGATGATTCTGCATCAACACTACTCCTAACCCTTCCCCTGAGGCATCACATTTTACCACAAAAGGTTGTGAGAAATCTGGTAATGCCAGAACTGGACAAGAACTCATAATAACCTTCATCTCCTCGAAAGTTTTATGTGCTAAGTCTATCCAAGTGAACGCTCCTTTCTTGGTGAGATCTGTGAGGGGTGCTGCAAATTGGGAGAATCCCTTAACGTACCGCCGGTAATAAGTACACAAACCTAGGAACCCTCTCAACTCTGTAACTGTTTTTGGCGCAAGCCAATCTCTGATAGCCTTGATTTTCTCCATGTCAACATGTACTCCTTCTGCATTGATTACGTGTCCTAAGTACATCATTTCTTTCATGCCAAACTCACACTTGGACATTTTTGCAAATAGTGAATGCTCTTCTAAAATACTCAATGTTTCGTCTAGGTGTTTCAGATGTTCTTCCCAGGTTTTGTTGTAAATCAGGATGTCATCAAAGAATACCAGCAAAAATTTACATAGCTGTGCTCGGAAGGTATGGTTCATGCATGAATGAAAAGTGGTCGGAGCATTGGTCATTCCGAAGGGCATGACCAAAAACTCATAGTGACCATAATGATAGCGGAAATTTGTTTTGGAGATGTCCTAGTCCCTTACCCTGATCTGATGGTACCCCAAGCGAAGATCGATCTTGGATAAGTATTGAGCTCCCCGAAGCTCATCCATGAGTTTGTCAATTCTGGGAATGGGATACCTGTTCTTGATGGTCTTTTTGTTAAGTGCTCGATAATCGATGCACATATGCATAGTACCATCCTTCTTCTTAACCAGAACTACTGAAGATGCAAAGGGGCTAGAACTGGGTCGTATATAACCAAGCTCCAGTAATTCTTTGATGGTTTTCTCAATCTCATCCTTGTACCTTTTGGGATGCATGTAAGGAGTGGTGATGAATGCTTGTGTTCCCTCCTCTAGCTCGATGATGTGTTCAAAACCCCGGTCTGGTGGTCGGCCTGATGGAAGGTCCCGAAAAACCTTTTTGTGTTTCTGTAGCAAGGCTTGAATGTCACTGGGGTGTTGTGAGCTGGTCTCTAGGGGTTTCCTGAAGGTGACAAAACATTCTGCAGCCCATTCTATATCATCCTGTCAGAGCACTGCCTCCATTCTCTGTGACGAGACCGGTTTTGGGGGATAAGTGTTCATGCCCCTCAAAACTACCCGTTTTCCATCTGGCCCCTGGAACTCCATTTCCATTTCCCTATAGTATCTGTAGTGTATTTCCCTATAGAGTAAAGCCACTGAACACCCAATACCACATGAGTATCCGCTACATCCACTACATAGAAAGAGTCTGTCATCTGATAGTTAGCTAAGGCAACATTCAGTTTTGGGATCCAGTAGTTGCACTCCATGCTGGAGTTCCCGGTTACTGCTACAGTGAATCCCTCGAACTTCTTGGTCTGAATACCTCTCTTGGCTACCCAAGCGGAGTTAATGAAATTTTGGGTGGCTCCCCCATCAATCAGTACTCCTACTCTGTGACCCTGCACTACTCCCCTGACCCTGAGAGTATGGAATCTCGGTACTCCAAACAATGTAGCAATGACTCCCTCTGGTGTATCACCCTGGTGTGATTCCTCTTCTGTGGCCTCCTGCTCATCGTCATCCTCATCACTGTCTGAATACACCTCAATGTAGTGTGCCTTCACCTTCCCTGCGCACCTGTGTCCTAGTACCCATGGTTCCTGGCAGGTGAAGCACAGCTTCTTCCTTCTCAAATCTTTCCTGGTGTCCTCATCTAACCAGGTTTTCTTGGGCACGTCCTACTGGAAAGGTTTCCTGTCCTTGTCCCTAACAGGAAAATTGGTTTTCAGAGGGAATTTGTTTTTAGGGACTAAATCCTGAAGATCCCTTGCCCAGCTAATAGCATCCTGCAGAGTGAGGGGTTTGTAGGCTTTCACCCATCCCCGTAGTGGCTCTATGAGGGCCTCAGTGAATAACATAGTCAATCTGCTCTCTGACACATATGTTACCATAACGGCTAGCCTCTGAAATTCTGAAATGAAAGATTCTGCGCTACCAGTCTGCTTGAGTTGAGCCAACTCCCTGAAATGGATCTCTGGATCTTTCCTGTCAAACCTCTCCATGAGCTTCTCAATGAACTCACCGTAAGAATGTATGGTGTTCTGACCCAATGTCACCAATCCGTGGTACCACCATTCATGAGCTTCTTCGTCCAGGTGAAGTGTATCCAACTTAATGGCGTCTATCTCTGTCATGGGGTTGAGTTGGAAATAGGTATCCAACTTTTGGACCCATGTTCTCGCTGATCCTCCGTGAGTCCCATCAAAGTTTGGGATGGTTAACCTGCCCAAGGTCTTCTGCAGCTCATAGTTGTGATTGAAACCCTTGTTGAAATTCCTGGGCCTGTTCCTACTCTTCATGTTGCAGAAGTCTGAGAAAGACATGGCAACATGAAACTCATCCCCTAAGTCTCTGTACTCCTGCAAATAAGCCCCAAAAGGCTCGCTGGGTTCTACCTGCATGACCGGGCCCCCTACTGTATCTACCAAGAAGTGAGGCATGGTAGGCCTGATAGTAGGTCTGCTGTATATGTGCGGAGTGTTCTGGATGTTGGTGTACACCATCTTTCCACTACTACTTGAAGATCCCCGCTCTACCAGTGAGGGAGGTGTACTGCTGATACCTGGTTCCGGTTTCGCTGACAGTCTGTTGATTGCATTGAGGACTTCTTTTTGTCCTTTGGCTAAGTCTTTCAATGCAGAGACCAAGCTACGAAACTCCATCCGATCCTCCTCTTCTCCCGTTCCTTTTCCCCTATCCGAATGTATACCTGTCTGTTCCATGTCTGAATTGGTATCTTCTAGTTGGATATCTTCAAATTCTTTTGTGTATCTACTCTTCCTCCTCCTATAGGTTACAAAAGGATCTCCTTCTGTATTCATCTACTTTTCATCTCTTAAGCCCACAGCTGGCCAAGAAAATAGCTCTGATACCACTGTAATATCCCAAATCCCGATATTTTCTATTTCTATACAAATATGCTGTTACAATGGGGCATGCAAACTACCAAGCAAAAATCCCTATTTTATAGGAAAAATTAGGGTTAGGGTTTGCGAGATAGAATGAACATTTACCACTGATAAGCCGGCTGAATTGCTCCGAAGAAAGTATGCAAGCATCGGATACTGAATCGAAAATAGGTGGATCTCCTCTGCCCCAGGTGAACCCCAACAACAAGACGCCCCAGTCAGAAAAGGGTGACACCCTCAAGGAAGGAGGTGTCCGATGGAACTACGAATTTTGCCGGGTCGATAGGTTTTCAGTGCCGGAGAGAATGCCTGATGCATGCAGAGGTTCTGAGACCTCTAGGCGGGGTAGCGAATTGCTTCAGAGAGGCAGCTACTCACGCCCTGGAACACCGAAACTGCTAATAACTGCTTCGGATGAGCCCTGATGGATCTGATAATCACTGGGTACCGGAGTATGAAGTTGATGATGAGAATGGTGCCTGAGTTTCGGAAGGAAACTGAGATCTGAAGGCTCAACAGCTGATTAGGGATTTCTGGCTGAAAACCCCCTCTTACGGCTGCACACGTGTCCCTACAACGATCTATACCACGTACTAGATAACTAATGAATGAATAAAGAACAAGTGGTGAACCTGTATGGCTTACCCGAAATAAGGCTAGGACAGATGTTTCACTGCCGAAATCTTGTTAGCTGAAGACTCCGTCTCCAACCCCAACTGTTGTGCTACTATCCAAGAGCTCCCAAAATAATCATAATCCAAAGTGAAGTCTCCTTTCGCTTTATCCTCTATTTATAAAGTTCAACTGCGCAAAACCTAATCTTTGACCTAATTAGGTCACTTTATCTTCTAATTTGTCGTTGACTTTCATGCATGCGGATGGAGACTTAAAGAGTGCATGCATTATTAAATAATGCTAGGATGGCATGCACAAAGGTGGCCTTTGGCCCCGATGGCCTTTCTCGACCAAATGATGATTCCCTAGATCTTCTATGGATGGCATCAGTTCTTAGCTGATTCCCTAGCTATCAGTAACCGCTCGAACCCATATGAATCACATAGGTTAGCGGTTTTGGGGCCTTAAGGCCTAATTGGAAGAGGACATTACAAATATTTTGGGGAGATTACAAATGCAAACTTCTGTCTTTTCCCTTCCTCAACTTATGCCTTGGAGATTACACCAGGAAAATGCTAGACTAGCATAAAATTGTTGATAAATGCGAAAATCAAATTCAAGCATCTCTAGAAGCTTCTTTTTTGCCTCATCCTCATAGAAACCTACAAGAAGATGATAGAAAATACTAATCCCTTATTAATATATGAAACAAGATATATCCATCATGTAGTTATTAAAAAACAAGTACTAAAAGAACTTGAATGCTTATCAAGATCTCCAAACAATGCTTTGAGTTTTCCCTTAAAGTGCATACCTTGGAAACTTGACTTAGAGACACTAATGTCTGATATGCTTTGCCTTGGAACTCTACTTCCATACAAATGGAATCAAAGTGTTTATATAAATGACTTGTTTCCTGCTTCATTCTACATGCACTAGGGTGTTATCTCTTCCAAAACGAGGACCTCATTTTGTAGCATGTATGTGCCTTGATATATACATGTCTCAGCCTAATAAAAAAAGCTTTAATACAACATTCTAATTCCTACTTGTTCATAGCTAGGATGGTATACAAAGTGAATTACATGGTTTTAAGGTCCTTAGTTTGAGTCATTCCTTTAAGGTTGTTTTTTCTTTAAACTCTTCAATTGAATTTTGTAGTTCTACATTGTAGCAGACACAAGTATAAAGCTAAAAGTGACCATAAGTTTAAAATTTTGTTCAAGGACCGTACTAATAGACAACGGGATTGAGAAGATACTAGTCTTCACCAAAAACTCATCCAAAATAGTTGGAAATCATCAATAAAGCATAGTTAACATGTAGATAAGATGACATAGATAATTCTATTAATGTCCAATGAATGACGACAAAAGTGGGTAAATGGGACTAAAATATTATAATCAATGTAATACATAGTGGGAGTGCACAAGCAAAACATATAGCTACACGAACAACAACATGAAAAGATCTATGATATGAGAAAAAGAGCTACAAAAAAATAAAAGGTTGGTTCAAAGAAAGAAAGATGGAGAGACATAAAATGAGTACATGAGCAAAAGGCTTGTCAAGAACATGTCAAATGATGCTGGAACTAGAAAGGAAGTATTGAAGAGATAAGAAACAAGTTGTCTACTCATTTGTGTCCTCAATCACCATGGAGGGGCGAATGAAATGTAGAGATAATTCAATAGGATGTACTCTAATGAGCATGTCACTATATTTAATCAGTGATATCCTACAAAACTATACATCAGGGTTTAAGAAGTTCCCAAAAAAGGAACAGAAATTAAAAGTGCGTAAATTTTTCCACACTTGGAAGAAGTGCTATAAAGTCACCAATATAGAAATCTGAATAAAAAAACCAAGGAAAATTTTATCGTGACAACTTCTCCAAATGGCTATAGTTGATCGTTTGCTCATTTAGAAAACTATTAAAATAACGATTTTATCATCTCAAAATTTTAATTTTATTATGTTCACCAATAGCATCCACTGTTATTTTACCTAAAAAGCCTATGTTTCTCTTTTTATGAACTTGATATGCCATCCAAACACAATTCACATATTTTTATTGTTAACTATTTTATTATTAGAGTTTCCAAGGCTTTCCTTGCTAGAGGATTCAAGTTTATGTCCATAGTAAGTTGTTTTAACAACACGAAGTGCACAGGGAAGATTATCATTGTATTAGTATTGCATTAAGTGTGTCCATAATATTGCATAGAGTGCATTTAATATTCCAAAGCTCATCTTTAGCAATAGGAAAATGCTTAAAGCATGTGAACCTTTTCACTTCCCTCTTATGCACTTTGAGAACTGATTGAAAATTCTCACATTGCAATCATTTAAAGAACTTTACACAGTAAATGCAAACACTCTATAAATTGCACTCGAGATGGGAGTAAATGCAAACACATAATGTTTATCAATATAGGAGTCATATTTCCTTATCCATTGAGTTTTTATCATGCATCCTTTTTCCAGCTTACCGGTGATAAGCCAAAACCCACACATTAGGGATAAATAAGCCTCCTCAAGAAGGCCACTGCACCCATATGTAAAAGAGTTTGACTTTGTACTATTGAAGTCGCTAAAATGAACCATTTAAAAGTCATACAATTTATTGATTTCATGTTACATTTGATGATATTTAGAGAGATTCAAGTGCATTTCTTACCAAGTATTTTAAGCCCAATACTTTAAAGAGACGATAAAAAGGAACATTGTTCACTATAAAAAAAAAGGGGGATCATTTTCAAATAACTAATGGTATAGGGCTTAGATTTATATTTTATGACAATATTCTAAGCCCATGTATTGGAATAGGGATTTAAATTTATATTTTGTTTCATTATTATAAGCCCTGGACAAAATAAGAGAATAAGATCTATGTAAAGCTACAGATTTGAACATTGACAAGGTCATAACCAATATAAAATACACCTTACAACTTACAGGAAAAAATATTATAATCACAACAACAACATGTATATTTCTAAATAGAGATAAAACAATATCATCTATCCTACCCATAACAAAAACAAGCTTTCCATTTTCTTTTCTTAGTAAAAGTCAAGCAAAGACGTAACACATGATAATTCATAAGGGCAAGACTAACTCACTTGAGAAATGGTGTTGTCGCAAAGCAACCTTCTACCGAGCCTTTATTCAGTGGTTAGAGAACCAAATCTAGATGAACTAACCATCAATTGTCAAATTAAGATAAAACCTGATGGAAGGAAAAAAGAGCAACCATTGAAATAACCCATGGTAGACTTCTCTGTAGGACCACCAAACTTAAAGATAGTTGTTTCACCCTTATATAGTTGTAGGATTAGAACAATTATTAAATTTTAGAAGTAGAGGGGGTGTGACACTGAATATCAAATGAGACTTAACCAGTTAACACATATTGGTCAAACTCTGTGTCCCATTATTTATTACCTTGTCAGTCTATACAAGATAAGCTCCATGGATATAAGAAAAATGGCCCAGATTATCAGCTAAGATAAAAAATGGCCTAGATTATCAGCTAAGATCCCTACATAATATTAATTGTAGTCAGAAATTGATAACTCAAAATAGCTAGGTTGTTGGCTCATAAGAAACCATCCTACAGTGTGTTATATCGAGTTTTAGTAGCATATAGTTAGATCACAGGCAAAGCATAGATACTACAGAGCAGAAAATAACAGATAACAAAGTATGCGTTCAATGAATTTTAAAAATAAAATTGCAGCAAGGTTCAATGACGCAAGGTTCAATGACGCTGAGATGTAGCAAATTGATATTCCGGCACTACAGGATAAAATGTGAAGCAAAGCTCCATACTCAAGTGTTGAGTAGCCATACCACTAAAATTGCTGCTAGTTTTTGAAAACTTATCATTATCTACATCTTCCTTTGCTTGACACTCCATTTGCAGTTTGGTTTCAATAAGTAATCATTGTTTTACAACCAAATAACATGCTAACTAATTTTCTATCTTCTCAACCCCTTCTTCGTACTCCAATATGAGTGAATTTGCACATCTGATAGCTGCAAGTTTACCCTGGAATTTTGTTGATTCCCCCATGTCATATAAAATCCAATCCGTAAAACCTCCACCTAATTTTCTGTCTTCTCGACCCCTTCTTCATACTCCAATATGAGTGAATTTGCACATCTGATAGCTGCAAGTTTACCCTGGAATTTTGTTGATTCCCCCATGTCATATAAAATCCAATCCTTAAAACCTCCACCAATTCTAGAGCAGTTACAAAGAAGATTTATGGCACTTCAAACATCCTTTTAGTACTCTAACGCATTATTTGCATCCTCCATTAGCTTTCCTAGAGCTTGGAACTCTTCTAAAGTTCATGAACTAAACTTTAAACCTCATCAATTGGTAGCCATTCCAGCCATTGTTCACACTTCGTTTCATAGAGCACCTGAACAAAATTCCCACAGAGCATTTTTTTTCAAAGACCATGTGCTGCAATATGCCACAGCAGTGTCCACAAAAATTTCTTCACTGAACAAATGATCACACCATGGTTCTAAAATAAGACCTCTTTCTACCATCTTTGAAAATTTTAAGGCCGAGGGGGAAATGTTTTGAATTACTCTTCATGAGCTGCAATTACTCCTTAAAATAAGAATCTTCGATATTTTTCAGGTAACTCTCACACCTGTATAGTGTGCAATCTACAAAATAACACATAAGAGGACACATGTTCAGTTCCTACAGAAAAGGAAGGAACTCTTTGGATCAAACTAGGTGTCCAAGGAAACAATCTCAACAAGATAATTATAAAGGACCAACTTGTAAACACTGAAAATTAGTACGGGTCCTACAAATAATCCAACCATTTATTTTCACCTGCAATCTGCCATCTTCAACAAGTCCAAATATCAAGACCTTCAACTCTCCATAATCATAAACAGGAATAGCGCACATCCAAGGGCAACGTGACAACACACCATTCAATTTTAACCACTTTTCATTATACATCTCTGCGGGTACAAGTCCAAATATCAAGACCTTCAACTCTCCATAATCATAAACAGGAATAGTGCACATCCAAGGGCAACGTGACAACACACCATTCAATTTTAACCACTTTTCATTATACATCTCTGCGGGTGCTATATATATCCAGGCTCTTGATCTGGTGAAACAATATCACCATTCCCCATTGTGAAAGTTGCACATTTTTTCATAAGATTTGCAGCGATGGCTTCACCAAGATTTCTCTAATGATCCAGCAAAACCCTGAATATAAACAAGCCTGATCACCATCATAATGCATTACATCAAGAAGAACATAGGAGTGTAGCCATGTGATATTGTATGTTTCAACGTTTACAGTCTATTTAATAAGATTGTATGTATCAACGTTTACAGTCTGATATACAAGGCCTTGCAACTGATCCCAAATATCCATATTTTCATATTTTCTTAAATTTCCAAATCATTATCTGGGCCTCTAGAAGTGAAGCGACTCTGAACTGCAGACTGAAACTTGAGATTGAAGAGAAACGAGGGAAGAAGCCTAAGAAATTGAAATTGAATTGGAAAGGCTGCAAACCCATCACAAACAGCACTGCTCCAGCAAAGATTTAGAGAGCTAACTAATCCATAAGCAGTCCAAAAAATACCATGCATTGGTCTTTGCGAGTTCAGGCAAACATTAACTAGTTTTTGCCCAAAGTAACTCCATTTTCGTTTCAGATACCAGTTTTTGCCCAAAGTAACTCCATTTTCGTTTCAGATACCAGTGATAATTACCGGAACCCCAATTTCGGATGCTAGACAACTCTTCAGCTCTCACCAATGCAGTTGGAAGCTCTGAGTTACAGTTCCACTTCAACAACTCAATTCTGGCTCCTATTGGTCCATATATATCAAATAAATCCATTCAGATAGAGCCCCCTAAAATGGATAAAATGGATATTCACACGAGACTTTGCCAGAGTTATTGTCCAAGTCATATCGGACTGTACAAATTAGGAAGAGAATCTGAAAATTTCACAAAATTAAGGTAAATCAAGGCTTATGATGCATTGAAAAAAGCAGGAATAGAAAGAAATTAAAAAGCAAAAAAGCATAGCCAAAAAGCATGGGAGCGTTTTTGCATTTATCAGCTTTTATAGCCAAAAAGCATGAGAGTGTTTTTGTGAAACGACTGTTCAAGAGAGAGGGAGGCCAATGTATCCGTTGAAAGGAAGTATATATATACCATCAAATCTTACCGAAATTTTGCATTTACTGCCTCTGCCTCGGCCTCCTCTATCTCAGGTCTGGTACAGTATTTCTTTGTGTGATTGGGCGTCTCAGTCTATATATGGTCTTTGTATGTGGCTTGAGTCTTTCTCTTTGTCTATGCGAGTGGCTGGTGTCCTATGCGAGTGGCTGGTGTCGTGTGTATGTGATAGAAGAGGATACAATATTTGGATAATCCACTGCTTGAGCAAAGAATTAAAACAAAAGGTGATTGAGCTGCTCAACCGTTACTGCTCTCTCTCAACAGTTACTGCTCTCTCAATACCAGGTGCACTTTATCAACAGGTGATTGAGCTTGTGCTTTCTTTCAGTTCAGTTCAGATACATTTTATCAAGAAGCTCTCTCAATAAGAAGTTGGTGTCTTTGTCTTGCTCTCTTTAAAGTGGCTGGTGTCTCCCAATACCAGGTGCATTTTATCAACATTTTTTTTAAGGATAAGAAGCTCCATTTAGAAAGAATAAACAATGCTCTCTTCATTATAGCGGGATTGCTCTCTTCAGCAATTCTGTGTCAGTTTCTTTGGTTCAAAATTCTTCAGCAATCCCGTGTCCAGTTTTCTTTCTGTTTGATAAACAAACCCTAATCCTTCCATTTCAGCAAACCCTAGTCCTTCATGAAGATAGGCCGAATCTCTGTTTTTGTCTATTCTCTCTATTTCTGTCTATTCTCTGTGTTGTGGTAGCTTTAGGTTTAGTTTGTCGGCGCCGTTTTTTATTTTATTTTGGGGTTTAACCATATTTTATAAATAGGCAAAACAGAGATATAAATATTAAGGTTTAGAGGTGTTTAAATTAAGATAAATGTTATTATTGATATATTTGTATGTTTCAATTCTTTTTATAAAATGTAAATGGAAAAGTTAATATTAGTTAATTTTTTTTCAATTTAATATTAGTTATATACATAGTAATATAACTATATAGGAGATATTATGGTAGTGTCTATTCATTTAATAGATCTCAGGTATGGGACTTACAAATTAATTTTCAATATTTTGTTAGAGTTCTCAACTTACTTAAAAATCCTGGGTTGGGTGAGTAGTTTAGTATGTACTTTATGTAATTTTAATTTTAATTTTAATTTCTTGTTAAGTTTGGGTATACCCAAGTACACTTTCTCTTCACTTAATCAATTTGTTATTTTCACTTTTAAATAATTTTCTCTCCACTTATTTAATGTGTATTTATTATATGTAGGTGTTATGTGCAATTTATTTCTATGATTTATGTATGTGCCATTTTCTCTATTTTTTTTTGTATAACTATGTGTTTTCTAATAAAATTATATATGTTTTTGTTAAATTTGTTCTTTAAATGGCATGATGTGTGATTCTTTCTTCAATTATAAAATAGGTCTCATATATATGTTTACTATGTGGGTAAAGTTTTTTATTGTTACCTAAA
>LPNX010286477.1:180587-223776 GCA_001517045.1 Pseudotsuga menziesii | reverse complement strand
ATAATTTTTGGGATGGGACCAATCAATGGATTGGGCCATCAAAATATTGGGGAAATTTCGAATATGTGTGAAATTTGATCGAGACATGTCTTGGGATTGGGCAATATTTCAACTTGGGGATCAATCCTATTTTGGATTAGGCCAATTTCTTAATAGGCGTAATTTACCCGACTGCCTCATTTGACCATAGAGACGACGAGGCACTCAAATTCCATATCTAAATTTAACATCCATGTCCAATTTCGTTTTTATTCAATTACATTTAATCTAACATCGAAAAAAAAAATTATGGTTTACCAAAATTAACAGACAACACAAGATTACTTGTAAACACACATGAACACAACATGAACACACAACACAGCATGAACACACATGTCATTCTAAGCAAATTTCATGCATATCAACATTTATAAACAATAATTTAAATAAAATGGAAACAAGGAATTAAACCACCGCATTATACTCAAATAGACACTTATATTTTAAGCAATTATTCTCTAATTGGTTTCATGTAAAGGACATCCCTTCCATCCATAGGCGCTGTCAAGCCAAAACTTACTTTAACAAGCCACCCGTAAGTTGGGGCTATCAATCCACAAGGGAAATTCTCTCACTCAATCCCCATTTTCCCAGTTGAATTCTCATGCAACCCACTGGTGCCTAAAACCCTTCCACAATTGTACCAATCCTCAACTCTCCTTCCCCATCAACCTACACATCGTTAGGAACAAGTTCCCTTCTCTGAGTTAACAATCCCTTGGGCATATTCCAGTTCCCTTCTAGAGATCTAGCATAGGCTGGACATGAATTCTTTTAATTGTTTACTCTAGGGCATGAGCTGCAGGCCAAGTTACTCTCTCACCAATTTACTCGGGTTGACAGCATGAAAAAATCATCTATCTCCATGGCATCTTCATTCTCTAAGACAGTATCTAGCTATGGCTTCCAAAGGTGATGGCTAAAGAGTCAAATTCCAAATGGTGGAGAAGTGATGGACAAAAAAACTCCCTTTTATCTTGAAAACTCACTTTCATAGGCATAAATCAACTTTCCATGTGGCCACTCCACATGGAACCAATTTTCCCACCTTAATCCCTTTCTTAAGTTAATGAAATAAGGCTTAATCAAAGTATGGCTCTTAATCATAGCTTAATAACTTGGTTTAATTTGCTAACCCTTAGGGAGATAAACTAAGGAACACTCCCACTTTCCCACTTGTGGACTCATATCCCCCAATCTCTTCTTCGTCCTTCTTCCCATACATCCATTTAGTTATTTTTATATTAATATAAAAAAATATACATCTTAGCATAGTCTAGGTCATTTCGACCATTTGTTTCCATTTTTTATCATTTTGCATCAATATTTATAATTTTACATTGTGGGGTTAAACTGGGGTATTGCACTTCCCCTTAATTTATGTATGTTCCTCAGTGCATCATTGACACTATGTACATTTCAAAACATTTGGTAAAAACTTCAATATAGTTGCAGTTATGCACACATCATTACATCCTCGAGCTCCCACATTGATTCTTCAGGACTGTAATGGGTCCATTGGACCTTTACCTTTTCGATGGCCTTGTTCCTCAACAAATTAACTTTTCCATCGAGGATACAGAGTGGATGTATCATAATATCTTCTTCTGGTTCCACTAGGAGAAAATTTCAATCAATTACGTGGCTAATATCATGCACATATTTCTTTAATAAATACACATGAAATACACTATGCACACAAAAACAAGAATACAATGCTAATGCATAAGCTACAAGTTCTATCCTATCCAAAATTTCAAATGGCCCATAAAAATGGGCTGCAAGCTTTGGAAAAAATCCTACTTTCAGAGAACTCTTCTTTAGTCTGACTTTAAAATACACATGATCACCTACTTTATATTCTTTTACCGCTCTTTCCTTATCTCCATAACTCTTATGTATGTCTTGTGCCACTTTCAAATTCTACTTGATTTTTACCATCTTCTCTTCCATTTCTCTGGGTAATTATGGACCAATTATTACTCTTTCAATTAGATTGTCCCAACTAATGGGAGTGTCGCACTTTCTTCCATAAAAGACTTCAAATGGACTCATCTTCAAAGAGGCATGATATTCATTATTGTAAGAAAAATCTACCAAATACAAGTAATATTCTCATTTTAATGGTTGATCCATCACATACATTCTTAACATGTCCAAAATAACTTGATTGAATCTCGTATTCTACACATCTATTTGAGGATGATATGTTGTGCTTAAATTCATATTTGTTCTAAATCCTATGAATAATCCCTTCCAAAAGTTTGAAGTAAAATTTAGATCTTTGTCTGAAACTATTTCCTTTGGTATCCCACGTAACATGGCAATCTCTTTCATATAAATTTATGTTATATTAGTTGCCTTATGAGTTGGCTTGACTAATATAAAGTGAGCTGATTTGGTTAATTTATCCACCACCGCATGATGGAATCATGTTGCTTTCTTGTCTTGGTCAATTTAGGGACGAAGTCAATGATTACCACATCCCATTTCCATTTAGGTATAGGCAATGATTGAAGCAATCGTGCTGGATGTTTATGCTCAACCTTTACTTTTTGACATTCAATGCACCTTGCTATATAATCAACAATATATTTCTTCAAAGTATCACTATCAACATACAACCAAGTATCGCCAACATACAACCACTATCAACCATGTCTCACTACTAAAATAGGAAACAAAGTAAAATCAAAGTCCACATGTACCAATCCATATTTCACCTGGGTCATATACATGCATGCAATCTAAACAATCTGAAGGGCACTGAAACACCGATTTTGTTGTGCATCATGGGAAATGTCATAAAATATGCTCTGGGTCATTTGCATGTTTGATGTTCAAGTAAATTGGCCACTGTCAAAAGTGATTGAGCTAGCCTTTAATTTATAAAGAGTGGTGTTATGCAATTTCCTTTCATAGAAGCATGTAGAAAAATAGTTGTAAATAATGAACTTGGATCCTACACATATACTGCATGACATCTAACAAGTTTCTCTTGAACATTGAATTGATAAGTAAATGCATTGTCTCTTTTGTTTCTCTTTTTAGGGTAATAAATTAGTTCATCATTTTGGTTCCTTTTTCGAGGAGATGTCAAAGGCACAATAAGTATATGTTTGCACTAGCTTTGAGGAAAGACACATAGTAAGGGGATCAACGAGAGGAACTGTTGACTACCCTCTTTGTCAAATCTTGTACGTCATGTGATGCATTTAAATAAGTTCATAGAGTTGCATGAATAGAATTAGAATACCAACAAGGAATATTTTGTGGCGCAATAAGAGCCACCCAAAGCACTAACCATTTTTCAAGAACACTGGTAAGAGGAGGTTCATGAGTAAACTTCTGATTCTAGTATGATTCAATGATTTATAATGAAACAATCTGGTTTCCACAATGGTTATGTTAGGTTCTCATTCTCTTTTTCATTATCCCAGGTTACTATATGTAGAGTGAGACACTCAGTCGTTTCATGGACGTTTATAATGTTAGGTTCTCATTCTATCCTACCACACTTAGAAGCATATGTCATCATCTTCATACTTTCTCTCATTTCTTTCTCACACTCAATGTTTTTATCAAATTGGATCTCCAACCACGCCATGGAAATTATTCCCACTCCAAAAACCCCAACACCAGCCTTAGCAACATGGTTGGCAAGGGCCTCTTTTTGGTACATACCCCAACAACCAGCCCACCTCCATAGATCCCTACTCTACCCTTGAACAATCCTCCAGAAAAGGCCTCATACCTTCCTGCTCATTCCACACCTAACCCACTCAATAAAGTAACTCAACCCACTTACAACGTTGAGCTACCTGGCTATACTACTTATTTCAAAAAGAAAGGAAGATGAAAAAAAAAGATATTTCTAGTATTGAAAACATGTTATAAGCACTGATAGACCTTGTGATGCTTGAAAACCAGTCTTTGGTTGGAATCACTAGGAAAAATAAATCCAACTGTGAAAAAATCTATCAGACGCAAATGGACAAGCCTTATCTGAAAACTAGCTTGTTGGCAAGCAAGGTTTGAGAAAAAAAATGCAAAAAAGAGAAAAAAGAGAGAAAAAAAAATGGGTTCTTCGAAGGATGGTATACCTTCTTTCAAGATTTGGTTTCTATGTGAGTCAAGTTTTTCATAAGCTATGATGCTCTCTCATTATGTTCCATCTTCAGAATTATTCCTTACAACCACAAACTATATTCGAGCTCATATTTCTATTCCTCAAAACTTTTTGAGGTTATCTTTGGAATTACTTTCAAGTCTGAAGCCAATCTTGATTGTCCTCAATATGCTACCAAATTGGCCTTCTTTTGCAAATTCAAGCTACCGAGATAATTTTTCCAATAGAGTGTTGCAATTAAGTCTTTTCAATTTCCAATGGACTGGAAATCTTGGATAGATTGATGCATTACGAAATATGGAAGACATTGATGCTAGTGGGGCGTACAAAGTAATGATACCAATTCTTGTCAAGGTTAATCTCTGTTAAATAGTGATTTGTTATTTACAACGATTGTTCATAAAGAAACTTTCCTTCCAACCCCTAATTCTAGTTTCTAAATAGAGCATCTCTCATATTTTAAAGGTGGTAGCAAAGGTTTCATTTGATGCTTGTTTTTCAAAGCTTTGAAGACTAGAAATCACCATTACAAGTCAACTTTTATTGCTTTGGAACATCTTTGAATTTGCAATACTATTTCAAAATGAATTTCAAACTCAGCAGTGGCAATATTCTAAAGTTATTCAAGGCCTTGGTTTTCGAGAGAATGGGGAATCCAGATGAAGCATTATGATTACCCCTCTGCTTAAATACTAAGGATTCTTGTCATGTTGATGATCTTACTCTTAGTACATTTCAGATTGTATTCCAACGACTTGGTTGCTCGTATATTGCAACATTTTATTATGAGTATGCTTGTGGGAAAATTCCAAACAACCTAGGGCTACTAATGGGTCTCTTCAATTGTTATTTGCATTAATATTCCTATATTTAAAATCAACATACAAATGTGAAAATGTATAAGCATGTCCTTGAGGAGAGGTTTTTACTGTGGGATGTTTGTAGCATTCAATTGCAGGTATCTTGTGGAAATGGAGGTGAGGAACTATTATCACTAGAAGAAGTATATTGATTTGCATGGTTTACATGAACTCGAAACCTTGCAACAAATTTGGATGTGCTTTATAGCAAGCTAGGAAAACTCTTTAGCATTGAAAATAACAAATTAAGGATTCAACTGGTAGGGAAAGCTACTTATTTGAGCATGTGAATATGTTGGTGCAGCAAAAAGTTTTTTGGAATGTCTTGGACACATGCTCAGATGTTTGGGAAATGTCTATACAGTATCACGGTTTCTCCTTGGAAGATGGATCAGATGTACGCTAATTTATTCAAAAGCTATAGGAAAAATATGTTCATGAAATCAAAATATGGCTCTATTTTATAGGTATGAAGAAGGCATTAAAATCATAACAATTCAGATCAACAAAGTTTGTTGTAAGTTGGACATAGTGGGTATTAATGATAATAAAGGTTGTAGAGGATACAATTGCTTTTGAGTCCCAAATAATAATTTTTTGATATCTCAAGATTTAATATATGGGTATCCATGATTTTTGGTATAGAGAATCATTGAATTGAGATAAATACACCTAATAAAATTTGTGACTACCCATATTCTGGTTTGTTAGAAATCATGTTTTGATCTGACCTGTAGAAGCTTGTCAAGATTGATTTGCTACTGAAAATACTACGTTTTAATTTATGGGTTACAAAACTTCTCCCAATGAAAAATTCAGATGAAATATCCCTTCAAATTATCACATCAATTCAAAAGCATGGTACTTCAGTTCAGTGAAGATTTTACAATTTCAGTAGGGCTATAACTTCTTCAAATATACACCTATATTTTGCAGTCATGACTCAACAACTATCTCAATACCTCGACTTTTATGTCAAAGGACCAGTATGATAGACACCTTCAATACTGTCATTTGGACTCTCTCAATAACAACTTCAAGTTCACTGATGGGATTCATCAATTACTTTGGTTTCATTTATTTTAGTTACTTCGTTTCCATACCCAAAATAGGATGCAATTAGATATTATGGCTCTGTACTCTTCACTAAGAATGGTTTTGTCTCCATTAACACTTTTACAAGGTTGTATAAGGTTGTACTTGGGATTGAAAATATGGCGGTAACAACTAAATTCTTTTGATCCTTTTATGAACTTGAAAAACTTGAATCAATCCATAAGCTACACTGTTTGAGCCAAGTTATTTAATAAGCGGTCACTGGAAAAAAATGATTATCTTATATGACTTTAATCATATTATCTTATATGAATTTAATCATATCTTGTGAACTCGGATCTAGGGGACTTAAGGTATGTTTCTTAAGGAAAAGCTTATAGAAAAACGCCCCAAGATTGAATTCTAAATTGATACTTTCAAACTTGACATTTCAAAGCCTACTTTTACTCTTAAGCCTGAAATTTGAAGGTTCCAAGGATTTCAGTTTAGAAACCTTAAATGTGACAATACAAAAATATTTTAAGTTTTAAAAGCTAATATCCTGACAAGGAGTCCACTTGAAATTGATGAAAGACTCGTTACTTTGAAGCATATTCCTGTAGTACTTTGAAGCATATTCCTGTAGGATGCACTTTGTGTATATTCTGGTTATAAGTCAAGATTTATGCAATCTTGGTCTCTCTTGATCCATCATCCAATATCTTGAATTTTTTTCCTTTCTAAACCTACGCCCTTGCATCATAAACAATATGAATATTATAATCCTTTAGAAACTTACCCAGGCCATCAAAACATTATTACCAGTATCAATTTGGAGTCAGTTTATATTGCAAGTTACTTCCATCATTATACGTATAACTCTGCCAATCATTTCAAATTATGATTCGATAGTCAAGACCATTCCCATTCTCATTTGATAAGAACAAGTGAATAAAGAAGTTGACCATTTACACATTGTATTGTGGTCTTTTGATATACATTGCCTGAAACAATATGTGGAGAAACAACTTCCTTAAAATATGAACATGAAATATGATGCAAGCTATCAAAAATACAACGTATATTCTATGAAGATTTTATTGCAAGTTCAGAAACACATGCAAATTTGTCTATTGGAAACTTTCTTGGTCTCATTAATGTTTTTATGCAGATACATAAAGTGTGTAATTATCCATCTATGTTTCAAGGTAGGTTGATTATACACTCTTTTGATATGTTTTGACTTGAGCGACAAATATGTTGAAATATTCATTCCATAAGAAAATGTGTCTCATACTCAACTATTGATGTAGTAGGAATGAATTTGGTTTTCTCTCAACTCAAACTGATGGTGCTGGGATAAACCTTGTTGGTGCTGATACAGATATCTACTATGATAGTGATTGGAATCCTACAATGGACCAGCAAGTCCAAGACATATTCCCACCAAATAGAGAAGACGAGTGAAATGCATATTTACAAGATGGTTTTTGAGAAAACAATAGAAGAGAATATTGTAAAGAAAACAAACCATAAATATGCACTTGATGACATCATGCTCAACACTTATGCATTTCTACAGTTGAAACAAGTTTACCAAATTGGAGAAATATGGATGAGATGTTTGAATTAGGGATCATTGCTAAGAGAAGTTACTAACAGTACATACATAAGCTTAAATAAAATTAGTTTGTATCATTGCTAGGAGAAGTCACTAACAGTCCATACATAGGCTTAAATAAAAGTGGTTTGGTATGTATGTACAACAAGAGACCAAGTGGAAAGATAAGATTCAAAATTACAACATAAAGGCAACAACAAGTGAAACATAAGTGATAACAACAAGCATTTCCTTGTGGATCTCCTTCTAGAGTTTATGCATTGTTCCTCCATGAGAGATGGGGTAGGTTTAAAATTCAATGTACATTACCACATTGGGAAGAATTCAGAGAAATTACACAATGGATTCAAGCTGACACTACCTTTGGATTTTACACAACAAAGGAATTTGGGTACCCAGCATACAACTAGAGTGACATTCATGCAGGGTTTCTGGAAAGGGAATGACAAGTTGCATGGGGACATGCAATACTTTTGGCAAGGGGGAATGATGGCCCCCAAAATGGTATACTTTTTCCCATATTCACCTACCCTTATTTGTCCAATACCCTCCTTAGAGTTGATGTTGATCACAATAAATGTATATTTCACCAAAAGTTGGCTCTTAGATATTTTGTATTGAATTGTTTGTAGTAGTGGTCTTAAGATGATAAGCTTATTATTTCTAACTTGTTCTAGTTTATGTACTCTTATTATATGCTAAGCCCTTGTGAAATATTGCAGATGATCCTTTTTTTATTGATTGAGTGTTGAAGTAATATATTTAAAAATATTCAACAGGGGATCATTCAAATAATACAATGCATACATGGCGATAAAGGATGAACTTAAGACAGCAGAGGATCACTCTGATTCAACATGGTTGTGTTGTTAAGCATTACTATCATTAATACAAGTAATGAATAGATAATTACTAACAAGATCCTTGTAAAATGGTTAAAGATAATATCACTGCAGAAAATTTTCCATGTCACAGCTATATGGACAAGATAGAGTAATGACCCTAGTTATCAATGTTGAGAGGATTGGAGTCATGCCCAATAGTAACTCAAGGTACACACAATGGTCATAACATGGTTTTAATCCACATAAAGAATCAATGGATTCTCCTGGAGGTCATGAAAATTCATGACCTTCGAGGAATATTGGCAATATAATGATTCCATTATAAGTTGTGAATTACCCATTTGGGCGTAATCTCTTGATGGTCTATTTGTAACTAATCACAATTACCCACCAGGGCACAATTAGAGGAGGGAATTTAATGCATTCAATAGAATATTTTATGCAGGTCGAATGGATCACGTAGGGGCATCTCTAGAGCAACATATTCAAAACCAGGCATCTGAGAGCTAATAAATACAATGCAGGAATCCAAGAAAGAGCACCTTTATTTGTTTTGTTTCTCAAATTCCCATCTAAACCAACATAGAAAATTCATGGGTTTGCATTTAACTTTGATTCCATGTAAATATAAATTTCCTCATGAGGCGTAACTATGTGTTGAACTCTGTGATTATCACAAATTCCATTGCCATAATCATAGGGTTTAGTTTTGAATCTATTTCATGTTTACACCAAGTAGTTTCAAATCTAGTTAATGCAAATGCCAAATCAAACCTCTCTATATAAGCAATGACCCAACACTTGTATGGGGGGGATGGATACAATGTAGAATAAAATACAGAGTCCTTCAAAACTCAATTTTGCAAATATTGTAATGTTCACTGTGAGTTTATCCACATTGTAATTAAGTTTATTGCCGTAGAAAATCCCAACATCCAACTTTCTAGAGGGGTCCCATTCTAGAGAGTAGGAGCTATGGATTTGTAGGCCATTTCTATGTTTTGTAGAGTACATGTTGTACCTTATCATTTTACAAATTTGTAGATAGTTGTTTATTAGAATACATATTCCTTCCATTCTTGTAGCTTAGCTCATATTTAGTATCCACTACGGAATGGTTGTATATCCAGTTTCACAAACATAGAAAAAAGGGGAATTAGACCTATGATATCTTTAATTATTGGTAATCCTAACTGAAGTAGCACCTCCAGTCATTAAACTAGCGATTAAATTCAATAGTTTTTTGTTAACTTTCATTTTCAATGCATGTCTTTAATTTTCCTTTACATTTCAGAAAATTCTAATTGTTTGTTTGTTTATTTCATGCAAGCTTGCTTTCCTTCCTAGTCTTTTCTTTCCATAGTAGTTATTCCACCAACAATGGGAGCGGTGATCCATGGAAAAAGGAATTATTTAGATCATGCGAAGATATTTCCTGGTGACAACAAGGTTCCCACTCTCATGATTGGTGTTCAAGTACATGGGTCACTCCTAAGAGTGATTGAGCTAGCATTTAATTTATGAAGTCTGGTGTGATGCAATTTCCTTTCATAGAAGCATGTATAAACTAGTTGTAGTTAATGAACCTAGATTCTGCACATATAGTGCACAACATCTCACAAGTTTCTCTTGAGCTCCATAATGATAAGTAAATGCACTGTCTCTTTGTTGCTCTTTTTAGGGTAATAAATTAGCTCGTCATAGGTCATGAACAATCCTCTTCCCATAAACTATGGAACTTGTTAATAAATGATTTCTCAATATTCTTGGATTGATAAACACTACAAATGAACCTTACTTTTCACATTCACCCCAACTACTCCAATTGACTATGATCTACTAAGAAAGTCGTATCCTCGTGAACCTATAAATTAGGCCTTGATGTTGTAGGCCAATAATTTTATTTTCCAAAGTTTATTGGTTTAAAAGATTGCGATCTCTTCCAATTGGCATACAACATTGACTATTTTGGGCTTAGAGAAAGGTTTTGTTTTCCCTTGCTCTACAAAAGCTTATGGAATCTCTCCAAATTCATGGTATATTTAGAGTTGGATAGTTAAACTAATTCCACTTTTCATGTGAGAGGACTTCTATCCGGATGTTAGAACTACTAATATTGTGTAAAAATGTAAGTGACTAAAAAGAATATTTTTACTTTTCCTGACACTATCACTATTTATGTTGTAAGACTGCCTTAATGCCATAGTTAGGATTGTGGTTAATTGGGCATGGCCTAGCCTTTTGGATATCCTTGACACTATGGGGTGAATATACATAGATTTTTTGGCATGACCTCGTGACCTTTGTTGTCTTCCATTTATACCACTCATTGTTAACTACCTTAATGCTAGAAATGATTTTTTTGTAACACTATAAAGTTTCTAGATGCCATTCATGCGTTGAAGCCCGATTAAAAAACCCATATTCACAAGTCATGGGGTATCATTGATTTCTTTTTCCATCTACTAGAAAGCTCCCATATGTTCACATTTAAGTTTGATAACTGGGGAATCCTATCTGACTTTACACAAGTTTTTAAGGAGATAATTAGTGAGAATCTTGAGGAACTCATAGGGCTCTTCTATCAAATATAACTATCAGAAATAAAGTCTAGGGTTACCTCATGGAATAATATTATTACAAGTTATGCTAGAATGGTCATTGTCATAATGTCATTGAGGACTTTTGTGAAATGGAATTGATAGGCATAAGATAATGTGAGCTCATGGAATTCCATGATCACAACTTATGCCCAAAATAGCCATTGGGATGTGGCCTTGGGTTTCTTTCTTAAAATGCAAATCATAGGCTTGAAAACTAATGTAGTTACAATTGCAACTACACATACTACCTATGCAAAAACTAGAGTACAACGCAATATGAATGATGAGACATGACAGTAGACACCAAGAAGAAAATAATCCATATGAGCAGTGGCTCTTCTTAATATTGAAAGACAATTAAAGAACGAAGACTTTAGAATGAACCAGTTATTGAAGATAGTATGATAGACTCATTCAAACAAGTGGCTACCTCTATTCCTTTCTCTGTTTCCTTTTATTTACATGTCTTTATCTCCAAGGATAATAGTTAGCAATTAACCCAAACATGTTGGTTGAGGTAAGTGACAATGGGCTAAGGGACTCGTGACATAATCTTTGTAATCCACAAGCCAAGGTAACACCATCTTTTACTTTGTAATTACACTACATTAACCACCTGAGTCATATTCCACGTGTAACTTATATTCAAGAAGAAAATCGCATGGAACTGATTAAAAATAAATCTCCTTGGACAAAAAAATGAGCGATAGTTATCTTATCTAATGCAATTAGTGTAGACAATACCTCCAACTTTCCATCTTTGTCCACGAGTCATAACTCCACTATGAACTTTGAGAAGAAAACATGGTGCAACTAGTAAAAATTAAAATGCACGTCTAGATTAATGCCAATAGAGAGTCGAGACATAGTTGGTTAAATTCATAATGATTGCCTTCTAATTGCCAGTACATTTTGACTGTGAAGCATTGAATGTTCTGACTTTACTATCAACGGGTTTATTACAAGAATGTAATAAGTATTTATAATATATATTTTTTTATTAATACTAACAATGATTTACCCATTCATTTTATAGCTTGCCTTTTCCATATCTTCCTCTCATAGGTCGGTGTGCCCTGACAAGAGAGACATTAATTAGTGGAGGTTGTTATGGTTTTCAAATTAGGACGGGTGGTCACACACTGCTATAAAGAGTATGGAAGAGCCAACATCTTGATAGGTGGTGGTCAGTGCTTGGCACTTGGTTAAAGGAATCTCATTCACATTTCCACTTGTATAACACTTGTGTTTTGTCCTTCGAATGTACATGTATGAACTCAAAGTAGCAGTGGTAAGCTTCATCTTCAACATGTATGAACTCTGAGTATCAGTGGTCAGCCTCATCTTCAACTCGTTTTCATGTGCCATTTTTTTTACCTAGGAAAATAATTTTATCTAAGAAAATCAAAATATTGAATGTTAGTAGGTCCATGCAGTCAAAGAAGAAGGGGTATGGATTCAACAGATGAAATCACAACATGTTTCCACTCATATACATTAGTAATCTATTGGGGAGATTACCAATGCAAACTTCCGTGTTTTCCCTTCCTCAACTTATGCCTTAGAGATTACACCTAGAAAATGCTCTATAGAGTGTGCATGATGGATGAGGGAACAACACACACCATCTATAGAGCCTGGCTCTCGCGCTCATGCACACTCTATAGAGTGTGCATGAGATTCTAGACTTGCACCATGCAGGCTAGAGGAACAAGCAGTGTCCGCACTGGTTGAAGTATTCCTAGAAACAATCATGAGAGCCCAAGACATGGAGGACATTGTGCCCAAGAAGGCACCAATGAATGTTTTTATTCCACCTCAAGGGAAGGAGACTAAACCTTCCCAGAATACCTGAACTAGGAGGGACATGATTTATGAGGAGACTCAAAGATAATTGAGAAGGAAGAGGCTTTTCTATAGCTGCAAGGAACCTTCCCACAGGTGCATGGGAAAAGGGCAAGGTGCACTACGTAGAGGTTCTTTCTAATGATGAGGATAGTGGTGGTGAGGATGAGGTACTTAACTTACATCATGGAGATCAAGACAGGAAGGAGCTACCACACCTGGAGTCTAGAAAGCCAGTGAAGCCACAAGATGGTGTCAAGAGGATGACTATTGATACTCTTCTGGAGTACCTAGGAACTACACTTTCCGGATTAGGGGGATCTTGCACGGTCGGAGAGTTACAACACTAATTGATGGTGGGGCGACGTTGGTTTCTAAGAGGCACAATCCCACAAATGGATTTGTGGGATTTGAGGTGGTATTGGCAGATGTGTATAACATGACTTGTACTTAGAGGATCAGAGGATTGAATGTGTCCATGGGTAACTAAACCTTGACTGATGAATTTTATGTAGTTAACTTAGCAGATATCGATATGGTATTAGTATTTCAGTGGTTATACTTACGCGGTGACATCAAAATGAACTATTAAGTTATTAGGATGGAATTCATGAACAAAAGAGGACAATGGATTTTTTTTAGAGGTATGTCTACAAGATCCCCCATGGTTGTGCCCAACAGGTGCATGGAGTCCTTTTTCAGACACAGTGACATAACATGGGTTGCAGAGTGTATGATCACTACATAGGACTCTTCACAAGGAAATATACCATATCATGTGGACATCAGGAAGGTGCTTGGGAAGCATGAGACAGTTTTTGGGCCACTACCCATAGGGAGACCATCTGAACAAGGATTTGAACATGTTATTGATCTAGAGGAGGGGGCCAATCCTGTCATCACCGTCCCATATAGACATCCAAAGAAGTTTAAGGACAAGATAAAGAAGGCCATATAGGAATTATTAGATATGGGATTTATCTAGCCCAGTTGTAGTCCTTTTGCTCCTCCCGTGGTGTTGGTGAAGAAGAAAGATGGCATAATACATATGTGCATTGACTACCGAGGCTTGAACAAAAAGACCATAAAATACCAGTACCCCATACCTAGGATCGAGATATTAGATGAACTACATGTGACAATATATTTCTCGAAGATTGATCTTCGATCAAGTTACCATCAAATCTGAGTGAACGAGGAGGATATCCCCAAGATAGCATTCAGATGTCTCTATGGACATTGTTGCCACCTAATTCACACCTCGGGTCACGTGGCATAAATCTTCAAGACACTGGTTGCGACCTTGGGGCAAGAAAGATTCAAGTGCTATCACTTGATCTTGACTCATTCGTCTAGGCTCTCTCCTATCGAAGCTTGGGGGGTGGTCCCTATTAAAACAAACTAAGGTTGTTAATCTATGAAAGGAAAAACAACTAATATAGGATATATGATGATATAAATTACTGAAACTAAGATATCCACAAATAATTAATGTCAGCAACATATAAAATAAGCATTCCATTCAACACATCAATTAACTTAAATACCAACAATTAATAACAATGCAAAAAAGACCGGTGCTAATGGAGTGCTTGTGTGTAAGTGGGTTGTTGGTGATGTCTCAAGAAGTATTGCACTTGTTTTGGTTGGTCAATTTTAAATTAATTAAATGAGTGGGTTGATTGTTGATCAATTTTATTAAAAAAAGGTAATGATCTGATTATTAAGGGAAAAATGGTATTCCAGATATACCCAAGGGGTACGAGGAATATGTTTGGATTTACTTGGAAGTGGCTCACAGTGATGTGTGGTCTATATGGATTCATGGGGTCGTGTTTAACACTACACCAACAAGGATGTAGCCTAACGGGGCCACATAGTCACTTTCTAGTAGTTCTCGCTCCACTTGAAGAAGTTGTCCACAACTTCGTAATAACGAATGAGTGTCGAATTTTCGCTTTTGGGAATTAATTGGAGTGTGAAACTAATTACTAGTCACTCCAATCCCTTTATGATTATCCCACCGTTCCAGCCAGAGGCCTGCAATGTTCACAAGAACATACAAGAATTGAAGCCTTACCAATTTTAAGAATTTTAAGAATTTTAAAAATGAATGTGAATTCTTTAAAATCTCAGTACGGATACTCTCGTTTTTGAGAACACAGTCAGATTTATTAATTTTAAATATAACAAAAATAAAATCTTGAATAAAATTAACTAATCTAAAAAAATGAAAAAGATGTGAATCCCCCCAGGGGGGTGGGGTGCAGGCACTTGGATGCATGCTTGCTTCTTTGTTATTAAAATGATTACAATGAAGAATTCTTGTGGTGCTTTATAGGTTAAGAGCATCAAGTTTACAAATATTTAGAAGCTTTAGAAGATTGATGAAAGGTACATAAACAAAAGGAAGTCTCAGATCACTTGATTCTTCAAAAATTGGGCAGCAATTCCTTCTACTTATTCATCAAAATGAAAATACCAGCGACTAAAGATGACGCTAAGATGCCAAATAATACTTTAAAAGCATAAAAATTTAATAGCTTTAAGTACCGAAAGATAAACTTTTTTGGTAGACTTTAAAACTAGATGCAAAATATAGATCTATAATGAAATATTTAAACTTTAAATGCTTTAGATCTTATCTTAAAAAAACGTATACTAGAAGAGTATTCCTAAAATCTGATTTGAATCTTTAGAAATACTTCGTAACTAGAACAAGTAAAGTACCCAAGAAATAATGTGAATTAATCGAGAAAGTAGCAAGAAAGCCCCGATTCAAGAAACTTGGGCAATGGAGTCCTCAAGTGGAGAGCGGAGGGATTAAGATCTTCTTCAAATGAACGTAGAGATGTGATGGAATCGAACAAGAACCAACACTCCTTTATGTTAGATATCCCTACACAGTTTGAACAATGACTACACCAAAGCGTTATGCCCAGGAGTACCTACGCAAAAGATTAGAAAGCATGTATACAAACAAGTAAAGCATACAACTCTAAGATCTATTCACATAAATAAATCAGAGAAACAAATAAGAAACTACTTATTTATCCTCTTCTACCAATTATCATTAATCCTTTAAAGACTGGTTAGAACAAGAAAGAATGTAGCAAGAAATCGATATAGTTATACCTCATGTAACACCAAAAACCACCACACACTAATGCCTGACGCAAGAATGCCTCTAAATGCTTTTGATTTCATTCAATTATTCAACAATCGTTACAGTGAATACATGATCCACACTTCTTCTCCCAAATGAAGAGAACTTGCTCTCTTTAATAGAAAAACTTAGAATGAGGGGGGGGGACACTTGCTCAAGGAAAGAGTCAGGTGTTGAGAGCTTTGTGGTTGGATGGTGGAAACATCTCCATGGAAAAATCATTACTTTCCAAAATCGATAGCCAACTCATCAAAGATGCATGCCCTCATGGAGAATGTGCCCCACCTTGGGAAATGTGCCCCTCTTGGATGAGAAAACTTTCCAAAGCTTGATCCTCTCCAAAACAACAATGTTTGACTTCCCAAAATTGCCCGGGTACTTGCCACCTTGCTTTTCCAAGTCACCAAAATTGATTTCGGCAAGTTTCTTTTATTTTTTGAGTTGCCAAATTTTTTAATTAATTCATTTTTTGGGTTTTTTTGGGGGGGTTTCGAGTAATAATTAATTTTGGAGATAAATAATTACTCGAAAACTTAGGAAAGTGGATTTAGGGGTTAAGTGGTTTCTCTGGGTTATAAAATGAGCACCCCCATGAAAAAAATAGCCTCTTAGCCCCGCTTTTATGATTTTCCAAACTTTTACAATTAACTTACTAAAAATAAGCCTATAAAAATGGAAAAGATAATTTTTCCAGAAATTAAAAAAAACCTATGGGGGACTTAGTACATGTTCATAATGACTCAAAATAATGATTAACATGGTTAATATACATCAACACTTACGTTTTAATAACCTCCCAAGGCCTAACTACCAAAACAATTATTCCAACTTTGAGGCTTGATTAAAAAGCTCAAAAATTATAAATCGTTTAAAAATGATAGATAATTAACAAGGAAAAAACACCCTGGAATAATGTAGTGATAACTAAGTCCTAGGGATCGAAACCTTTTTCATGAATTCATCATGCTAAGTCATTTTATTACAATTCCCCATGGGGTATGAACATGTTAAAAATAAATAAAAAGGTCCTAGGAAGGCCTGCATGGACTTTTGAACTCGGTATTTGAACAAGTAATTGTTCATCTTTGGTGGCTCACTTGAAAGTCCAACTGAGTACAACTCAAGTGCTAACATACATTACAAGTTTCTAGTCATTCCTTTTAGTCATGTATGAACCACATCTTCAACAAGCAGTTGAGGAAGTTTGTACAAGTGTTCTTCGACGATCTATTGATCTATAGTAGTAGATGGGAGGAGCATTTAAGGCATGTGGAGGAGGTTGTCAGAATTATGGAGGTGTTATCACATCCATAGTATCTGGGATACCATGGTGTAGATCATCCTGTCAGAGACATGAGCCAGTCCATGTTACATGAGATGAGTATCTATTTTTCCATGAGCAATGGAACTATATTTCCGAGCTATTCAGAGCATCTAGAGCATTATTCCAGTATTCCCTTGTTATCTTTGAGCCTTGCATGGCCTATGAGATGTACTAGTTGAGTCATGGTTCAAAGTAGCAGAGCGAGGCAGTTGTTGTAGTCCTTTGTCGTTATGTACTCAGAGTTGGTCTTCATGGTTACTTTCAGAGACAGGTATATGGCTGAGCAGTTATACATTGTTGCATTTGGGTGCTAGCGTTTGTCTCTTTAGTCTATCTTACTAGATTTGACTAGGCATGGGTGACTAACAATGGTGATATGATATGTTTTTGCTTCTATTGTGGATTTGGGTCATGAGAAGTTCAATGGCTTCGATTGTCAAGACCCGAATATATACTCACTAGTTTATCTTACCTCATAGAAACTTGACTATTCTCCCTGCTATGCTTGGCACCATTTCTCACCTCCTTCACCCATCCATTACTTCTATCAATGAGCCTTATCCTTGACTTTGAACCTTACTTGTGAAATCAAAGACTTTCCCCCCTTTTTCTGACCTCTGTTCATCATAAACTCCATGCTTTGCATGTGTCTTGGCTCTGGAGTGTGTGGTTGCATGGTTTGAATCATCAATCAACTTCTGGTTAGCTATCCCCGATGTTTGGTGCGATGTAGGACCATGTAGTTCATCGGGTTGCCTCTTTTAGTTCTCAAAGCAAGTACTCCCCAAAATGCACATGTGGAAAAATGTTATAACAAAATGATTGTAAAAAGGCCAGCTATGATAAGTTGTGTTTCTTAACACTAGGCCTAAGTGAAATGAAATTAAATAAACCTTTTGTAGCTAGTCAATGGCCAAGGGATGAGTACTCATCCTTTGTATGATGTAAGGCCATTTGTCCCTACAATGGAAGAAAGTGGTAACTCCATTGCACCTATAGATGGTGGCGGGAAACGGAGGTTAGGCGAGTCATTTTCTGAGGCCTCCAAGGCTATCTAGGGAACCTTCCCTTGGAGGTTGGCTAGTGAAGGAAAGGTCATCTTATGAAATGTGAAGCATTATGAAAGTTAAATCAATTGAATTGTTAAAAGGATGCTTGATTAGAGTTTATTGGAGGCAACTCGAGCACTCTATCCCTATGTGGGACATTCCCTCCCCTATTGTCACCTATCTTCCACATATCACTGTGGATCCCTATGTCCCCTTTTCTCTGAGAGATTACATGGTCAAGGTTAATCAAGTCAGTCCCCTAAGCCTAACCTTGTTGCGTCCACTTCACCCATGCTTAGCAAGGAGGTCAATTTTGTATATGAGCATATGTAAGGGACTTCATGAAAGGCTAATCAAGTCAATCCCCTGAACCTAGCCTTGTTGCATCCACTTCACCCATGCTTAGCAAGGCAGTGAATTTTGCATGTGATCATATGTTAGGGACTTCATGAAAGGCTATGAAACTGTTCTAGAAAGAGTTAGATTTTTATGGATTGATTTGGGTCACCATTGTTTATGTTGCTTATGTTTTAGTTGGATCTCAATATAGATTAGAGAGCATTGTTCACCCCTTTTGCATGTAGGATCAGTCAACTCTTAGCATGGTCATCGATTTGACTACTTTTGACTTGGTCAACACAGTTTAACCATGTCAACATATAGGTCTCGGGGTGGACTTGACCAAAGAGTTTAAAGATTGCATATTTGGTACCCATAGGCATTTGTTACATCGTTCCATGCTTCAGATGTAGATTATTGTCCACAAGAATCATTACTTTTATTTATTATTATTATTATTATTGACCAATATTTTTATTGTTGAAGATGGATTGGCTTACATATTGTTATGTAAATGATCCATGGGGTATTAGTACTCACGCTTAGTGGATTTGGGGTCTCTGATTTCATTGGTACACTCAATTTGATGATTTGGGCAAAGAAAAAGTAGTTATGAGCAGATTTATCTTCAAGTAGAATATATTAGCATTTTCAATGTATAAAAAGTGACCATGGTTCCAATTAGGAAATCTATTTGGCTTATATGGGAAAGGAAATGACTTGGACATGATATCTTAGGTTTTATTAATGTTCTAGGGACCACACTTCATGTTTATATCATTCTTAGGGACCACACTTGTTTTATTCCTCACCTAGGGAGAACGACTTCTCCATCGGGGTGCATTTGGTGATGAATCACCTTGTATTATCTTATCATTATACTTGGGGGTGCCTTAGGGAGAGTTATACACCTAGGCAACCCCCCATCTCGCATACTTATGTTATGTTGTATACTATGTTACTACACTTGGGCACATCAGGGAAATCCCCTCCCCCTCATTTAGATAGTTCAATGTGATTGTAGTGAGACTCTTTGCACCATTGATTGAGTTGGTTATGATTTTATCCTAGTTGTCCTCATAAGGATGCTAGGGATATTGCGTTTGGATATCTATATAAGAGAGATCTCACTCACTGTATGGAGACTTTTGGCTCTTTATTGATAATAGAGAAGAAATTCAATTTGGGGTCTACTTGTGGATGTTTGAAGTATATGTTGCATTGATCTTGCCTCTGTACTGACGATCTATTTCCAACGTTTTGGCAATTATTATCTTAACATTTGTATGTAGAAACAAGATCAATTTTATGAGATAACGACTTTGTAGAAATCAACCTTCTCTCTCTCTGTGAATCGATTTGACACAAGGGGGTTTTTATTGTTCATTTTTTGTAGTCATTTGAGCAAGAATTCTTCTTAGTCTTTCTTGTATGCATTTGTTTTCTCTTGTCATCAATTTCATTTGATGCTTATGCACTTAATGTTATTTGACAGGGGCACACTTGTTGATTTTGAAGGGCAAATTGAAGTGTGGGAATTCTTCGCTATTTTCATGGATGTGTGAAGATCATTAACATAACTTGGTATCTCTTAAATCTAGGTAATACAAAATCCATTCTCCTTTGTTTTATTTCTATTTCATTTGTCATCACTAAACAAAGTATAAAACACTCTCTTGGTTTTGGTTCTAGTCATTTAGCATCTAATATTTTGAAACCAAAATTAGGAATCTTCTAAGCATTCTAGGGCAATCAAATCGAATTGATATTTCAATGCTTATTACTCTATTTACCCAACAATTTGAGCATTGGTCTTTTTGAGGGAAATCACAATGCTTAGCTTGGTGTCATTTTGTTTGCCAATGGCTACTTGTTTTGCTTGTTGGTTACTCAATTTTTCTTCTTAATCAAGCAAATAATCTAAGGTGTTAACAAGTATAAAATTCTAGCTAGACCCATATCTTGGCACTTATTGTTCACTTACTTTTCCTCGGGCTTTTGGTTAAAGCTATCACTTTTATAACGCCTTTACCTAGGTCTTTCTAAATTGATCAGATAGTGAGATACTTTTGTATTTGGGATCACTCTCAAATATTATTTACATTTGGCATATCTTTAAGCCTCACTCATTGTCTACTATCTTGACCTAGGGTTTACGAACAAGATCTCGTCGTTGTCATTGCTCTTCCAAATCTGATTTGTGTGTCTTGTTTATCAGCTAACCTCTAGTAGGTTGCCTAGGATCTCCCCCTTGGCTTAGATTTTTCTCTACCTAAAGTGACAAGATCCCGTTCAGTGTGGAAACTACTCAGTCGATAGTGAATGAGGCCCTTGTGGTGTCAGTGGGTTTAGTTGCCCCTCCTCTACCTTCCCGGACAGGATACCCTTCTAGTGGCAACTACAACTTAGGTGCAACATGAGGCACAGTCGCTATTTTCCAAGGAGGAAAAATGCAAGTTTGGATTGAGGGAGATTCTCTACTTGGGGCATGTGATCAATGTGCAGGGAGTATAGGTGCACCAAAAGAAGATCCAAGTGATAGTAGACTAGCCCAAACCCAAAATACTCATAGAGTTGCGAGGTTTCGTTGGATTGTGCAACTATAAAAAGCGGGTTGTGAGGGGGTTTTCATAGTGTAATGCACCATTGAAAGATCTCACCAGGAGGGGAGCATTTCGATGGAAAGAAGCTTCATAGATGGATTTTGATAGGGTGAAGGTAGTAATGAGCACTTGCCCTGTACTAACACTACCTGTTTTTTCCCGTCCTTTTGTGTTGGAATGTTATGCTTCCAGAGAGGGGATCAGAGTCGTATTGATGCAAGATTGACATCCCATGGCTTTCGAAAGCAAGAAGCTAATGGAGTATGAGAGGATTTATCCCATCTATCACAAAGAGACGTTTGCCATCATGCATGCATTAGCCAAGTTTAGAGAGTGTTTGGTTGGAGGACATTTTGTGGTGAGGATAGACCATAATAGCTTGAGGTACTTTCTGGAGTAGAGGGATCTCAGTGAAAGACAGTAGAAGTGGATCAACCGGGTGCAGGCATATGATTTCGACATAGAGCATGTCAAGGGCAAGAAGAACATGGTTGTTGATTCCATTTCCAGGAAACCTACAACAATCTCGATGACAAAGATTTCAACAGATTGGAGATCCATTCTATTGGTGGAGTATTCCAAGAATACTTTCGCTTGTGAACTCATGGATGGCATCATTCAAGATGATAGATACAAGGTAATGGATGACATCATATACTACAAGGATAAGATTTATCTTGTTCTTGAGTCCACAATCAAAGACAAGATTTTGAGGGAAGTCCATGATGCACCTTTAGCAAGGCACCCAAGGTATTTGAAGACTTACAGGTAGGTGCAAGAGAGATTCTATTGGAAGGGTCTCAAGGAGGATGTACTTAAGTACGTAAGGGAGTACATGGCTTGTCAGTAGAACAAGTTAGAGACCACTCACCCAACGAGATTGCTTCGTCCATTACCCATTATGGAGTAGAAGTGGGAAAGTATCTCCATGGATTTTATTACAAAATTGCCGAAAGTACAAAGCAAAGATTGCATCTTTGTGGTGGTCAATAGATTGACCAAGTTTGCACACTTCTTTTCCATGGCTACAGATTATAGTGCAGCTCAAGTGGCAGATCTATTCTTTAGAGAGGGGTTTAGACTCCATGGTCTTCCAAGGACTATAGTCAATGATCATGGTAGCAGGTTTCTCGGTGGATTATGACTGGAGATATTTAGATCGAGATAGAGTTAAAACCTAGTACTAGTTATCACCCTGGGATAGACGGGATTGAGGGATATCTATGGAACTGTGTCAGGTCAGCATATGACTTGGATAAAGTGGTTTCATTTGGGAGAGAACTGCTACAACACTACATATCACATGTCCATCAGGATGATCCCATTCAAGGCATTGTATGGGTACGACACTCCGTCATTCATGGATTTCGCTTTTGGAGAGAGTTGGGCCCCAAAGGCCAAGGATTGGTTACGGGATAGCCAAGAATTCTTAAGGGTCCTAAAGGAGAACTTACAGTATGCCCAAAATCAAAAGAAGATGTATGCAGATAGGCACAGGATAGAGCACAACTTCTAGGTTGGGAATTTGGTCTTTTTGAGGTTGCATCCATACAAAGAGTCCTCACTAAAGGAGAGTTGCACGGAGAAGTTGAATCCTCACTTCTATGGACCATATAGGGTGACCAGGAGGGTTTAGAGAGGTGTCCTATGAGATAGAGTTACCTGAGGGCAGTAGGATCTACAATGTATTTCATGTATGTTGCCTCAAAAAGGACATGGACAACAGGTCACCACTTTAGCAAACCTACCTCACTTAGATGAGGAAGGACGATTGTTTTTCACTCCAGAAAAGATCATTGATGTCAAGGAAAGGAGATTGAGGACCAGAGTAGTTTTTGAGGCCCTGGTTCGAAGGAGAGATTTGCTCGCAAAGGATGCTACATCAGAAGGGGAACAAATCCTACAGCATCCCGAATTAGAATTGCTTGAGGACAAGCAATCTCGGGAAGGGAGGACTATGATGTGTCCTCTCCCTTGATGTGCCTAAAAGAGCGATTAATTAGCCTATTAGACTCCTATAGGCTATAGTCACCATGTATGGGAGTTACCTTTAGAAAAGGAGTTTTGAATGTGATTAGTGGTTGAATGGTATTGGATAGCCCATGGTATTGAGTTCCAAAAGAAGATAAAAGAGAGGAATTCATTCATTATGGCATGCTTATTGATTTGGACATTGTATCTTCTAACCATCTAGGGATGATCCTCAAGTTTTCGTTTGGGTTTTGACAAAACCCATCCATTTCTCTTGCTTAGTTTCAATGGTGTGAAATCCACCCTAGCTGATCTCCTTCACTTGCATCTACTAGAAGGAAATTAATCTCGTCTTGAGAGATCGTCTATTGGTTCAGGGATGATTCAGGTAGAGGATCCGAGTTAGTGGCTGGACGAATTTGTAGGTAAAAAAATGGAAAGAGCATGCTTCTTTGGGAGGAATCGTTTTTTTGGGGGGATCGATTTCATCTTGATCCCAAATCACCCTGACATCGCATACACCGAAAAGGGAAAGGAGGGCACATCATATCTGTGAGATTGCATTCCTTGGGGCAAGGCGAAATTGTGAAGAAAGAAGGTCGGGCTAGATAGACCGAATCATTGCCAAGCAAATGCATGTGGGCTCATTTCGCCATTGAATAAGAGCATAGCTCATTTGGGACCCTGATTTCACTTGAGAGTGTTGATACCTACAGCAGGCCGAACTCTCTTGGGCCATCAACACATGAAGGGCTAAGCCAGTATTTAGGCCGAATTTCGCTGCTTGGAACCATATAATTACGAGGATACACCACTACAGGAGGTAACCCGAATTGAACAGGGAAAACATGGGCATTGCTGAGTCAACACCATCAGTGGAGAAGGGAACTATTCTACATTTATATCAGTAAAAGGGGACGAATTCATTGACTGTGTTATCTGTGGAGTAAGGGTTGAATTGTGGAAGCAATCACTGGAAGCATTGGGTAGGTCGATCTCCTCTACAGCAAGGGACAAATTGATCAAGGACTTGGTATTTTCCTTTATCAAGTTCATTTTTATATTCTGTAGCAAACCAATATGCTACTTTATGTATTTCTGTGGCAACCAGTATCTATATCCATTAGTGCCACAATAAAGCCAAGATTCCTTCTCTTTCTTAGTGCGTGCTTAGTATTTGATTAAATTACCAGGTGTTTGCAATTCCTTGTTTCTTCATGTAATAAAACAAAAGTCCAAATCTCGTTAGCAAAAACCACTCTACATTTGGAAATAGCAGTAAACTGAGCACATCATAAATTATAATTGGTAAATCCACAGTCAACATTTAAACAACAGTAAACTGGGTTTTTTTTGGTGTCAAACTGTCTGGGTACATCACAGTGGATAATTAATTCTATTTTCTAACTTCAGTCAAATGTGAAAAGTATTATGTTTTACAGTTGAGTATAATAAAGTGTATTTAATACATTAATAATATAGACTAGGATTTAATCGAAAAGTATTATGTTTACAGTTGTTCTTAAAGTGTATTTAATACATTAATTACCTAGACTAGGATTTAATCTCAACTGCCAATCTCAAATTCATATTAAGGTTTTTGTATATTCGGTCTTTGAACCAAGCATAAATACAGACAAGATAGAATGATTCGAACACAATTTTTATCAGAGAGGGCAAGGAGAAGACCAGAGTGCATCAAGGAGAAATGGAGAGGCCGTATAATAGCTACACCTGCAGGCCACACAACAGATATGTACAGATCTATATAGACCAGAAAGGAGAGGTCGTATGAATGCCACACCTACAGGCCATACAAAAGATCTGAATGGATCAGTACAGGCCATATAGTTGCATCTTTTTTTCATATGTAGGCTATACTTTGTCTTGTTTGTATCCAGGGTGTCTTTCAGCAGTTGAGGAGAGAAAAGAAGAGGGTTTGTTTTCCAGAAGAGGCAGAAAAAGAAGCAGGCCATACTGTTGTACATTCATCTCTTACGCTGGCCATACACCTCAGTTTGGGGTGATTTGATCCACCATACAACTGTCGTTTTACTAGCAATCTGCAGATATTTCTTTGTGAGTTTTGATTCATGGAATGATTAGCTGATTTGAAGTAGAAATTACCTATGTATGTCTGTACTTGAATTATGGTTCTGTTATTTACTGTTTCCAGCCAGCTATTGTGTGATTGATGCTATGCTCAAAAATAAAATTTGGCATTATTTAACTTATATAATTAATTGATCTAATTGAAGAAATAAAAATAACTATCACCTTGGATAGGAAAATTTACATTTTCCAGAACAAAGATTTTTTAGAACAAAGAATTTTAGAAATGGAAAACCTTGCTTGGAGATGCTCTAGCTATACTTTGAAACTTATATGGCAAGGGAATTTAACAAATTCTGATACTCTTTGGCTAAAGAGTAGAGAATTTTTGTGTGAAGATCAAGATCCATATAATTTTGATGGGTAGAAAGTTGCCCTAGTGGGAATAGTCTAGAGAGGAAACATGAGAGCATAAAATGGAAAATTCAGAAAAGGTGAAGGACATACTCAAATATGTATTGCAAAGTTCAATGTAATTGTTAAACCTTCCTACCCAGGTCCCAATTCCTGCAACATGTTGACCCAAAGTGTCTTGGCTGAAAAGTACATCTCAACCTTAGGCCAAGAGAATCTAGCATATATGATTTCCGGACTGTTGAACATATCCTAGGGGTATAGTGGTAAATTAATGTTAGTTTGATCTAATATATATGACTTGAAGGTTGTTGCATATATCCCAGGGAGTATAGTGGATCTAGTTTGATCCGGAGCCTACCCAACATCATTTTCATCGATTATTGATCCTGTTACCACTCATTGTCAGCCAACGTTACTGGATTCTTCAAAAACCCCTCCAAGTCAGTTTCTGAAATGCAGGGGAATCGGGGAATCAGGGATCCGGATCAGATTCTGGAAGATTCGGTGGGTTTTTTTTAGAGGAACCGAATCCGATTTTGGATACCGAATCCTTGCATAAGGAAACCGTTTTGGAAATTCGGATTCTTGAAGATGATTAAGGGAACCGGTTCCCATTTCCATTGGAAGAACCATTTCGGAAATTTGGATTCTTTGTTTTAAATTTTAAATTTTTATAAGTTTAAGCTTGCTGTGTATGATAGCAAGCACACACAACAAATTTTATTGACTGTGTATGCTAGCAAGCATACACAACAAAAAAAATTGCTTGCTTTGCCGTGTATGCTACAATAATTAAATAAAGTCTATTGTCTAACAGTTGTCAACTTGTCAGTAACACTAACATAGTAACATGATATGATATCATAGTAAATTGTGATACATCAATGGATTTAAACTTCAGTCATAAATTCATAACATTCATCATGAGTCATGATGTAAACCAAAAAGATATATAGAGTTTACCTCCAAAAAGATATATAGAGTTTACCATTGAGCTTGTGCATGGAGCGGCATCGGAGTCTAAAGCCCCGTACTGTATGAGTATGCCTGAATTGATCGAGCTAAAGATGCAGCTACAAATTCTGAGCATACCTACAACCATCTCGCATTACCACATTCAGTAGGAGTTCAGGGATATTTTCCCGATGAAGTGCCAGGCTTACCTCCAAAAAGATATATAGATTTTACCATTGAGCTTGTGCCTGGAGCGGCATCGGAGTCTAAAGCCCCGTACTGTATGAGTACGCCTGAATTGATCGAGTTAAAGATGCAGCTACAAATTCTGAGCATACCTACAACCATCATAAAGATGAAGCAGAGTTGTCTTCAAGATAGTTCTGAGCAACCTGAGGACTAACGCAACAGTAAAACCTAGTAGCATTTCAGATGTCAACCTACAACAACACTATTCAAGCAGCAATGAATGTTATGAGAGTTCAGGGCAGTCCTCAACCAACGATCCTGTAGCAGTTTGGGTTAATGATGAATCGACACTGAAATACTGGGAGATTGGATTTTGACAGACCTTCTCTCAGTCCTAGAAGAGTCGTCCCCACTCAGATCAACAGTTTCAAGGAGCCATGGCCCCAGATCAGAGCATGGCCAATAATTCTGCTGGGCCGCTTCCAGCCAACAACTAGAGCACATGTATGCATGAGATAGTTTGCTATCGTTGATATAGAGAGAAAAAATTACAGAAAAGTCGGGCGATGTTGCCCATGAACGTTCCTCTCCGAACTTAAAACATGCATATTGATCCAGTTTTGACAGTGAAGATCTATGGTGTGAATAGTCGACTGACGACAGCCACCGAGAGAGAGATGTTATTAGTTGTAGTAAGATACATACACTCTACCGATTTTGAGCAGACTTCATCAGAAATTACTTCAACCGCTCCATAGATAATGAATTCTAATGGACCGCCAGAGAATATTCAATCTTGGGTCAAATTTGTCGCTTGTTGCTGGGCAAAGAAAATAAAAATCCCTTTTTACCATCTCTAAAGCTTTAGAGAAACTGGCAGTCATGCTTTCCTGAGACACTATCAAGGCTTGGCTCGATCATGACTGATGGGTTGGACTAGTTTTCAAGGCAAGATAAAAATATCTGAGTTGTGATCTGCATTAACGGGAGGATCCATTCAATGAAGACAACCCAAGTCATCGATGTGCCCATCTCTTTGGCAAGCAACACTTTCTTCTTAGAAGTGCCATTTGTTTCAGTTCGTCGCTTGGGACCATCCCCTTCTCCATAAGATTATAAAGATAGTATCACTTCTGGCTTGTACGTGCAGGGTACTTGAGCTTTATCAATGGCGCATTTTTTCCCCTTTGGAGGTTGTGAGTTCGATGATCAAGGGGACACTCTATAGGTTGTCCCCCTTAAATACATATGCTTTGTTTCTCTTATTCATAACTATGAAGGAGCTCTTTCAAAGTTTCAAGATGGTGCACCTATGTTGCTTGGTGTAGCTTTGTGGACTTTTTTGAAAGAGATTGAGCCTAGGCGTTCTTGAAGTTAAAAGGGTCTTGTTAAAGGAGATCTTTTAAAATATTATCGTTCCTCATATGAGCGAATGAAACTTTTGAGAGAGTCATCATGTGGGTAGGGTAGAAGGGCTTCGTTGGTCTTTCTCCCTTGTTGGTGGTTTTCTAAAAGATTTTGGTTACCTTGTCAAGAACAAGTTACCTTATGGAAAAGGTTTATTGTTACTATGTGGATATGAAGTAATTGGGGAAGGTTTTTGAAGAATCCATTTGTGTTGCAAGTTGACGAAGTAGACTTCATTGAGTGTTTCCAACCCCGTGGTTGGAGTTTTCTTGTTGGACATGTAACTTTGGAGAAAGATTTCGGAGGCTAAAGTGGGCATCCAATAGTGGCTTGGAGCATTTGGTGGGTTGAAGACCTGATCTTGGATATTTCTTAGAGTTAGTCTTGTGGATGTTACTTGGAGCATGTTCCTTTGGATGGGCCTTTGGATGCCATACGACATCATCAACCATCTTGTTCCTTGCTTGTTGGATATTTCCCCTCATTAAGGGGCCCCATGTATCTAATCATTGTACAAGTGGCATTGACCACCTTATTTTATTGTATTAGTTGCTTGAAGTGGGGTTTGTGTTGTATTTTTCTCCGCTCTAGCCTAGATCTTAGGAAAATATTGATATTTTATTGTAAATGAAGTTTTAGCCTCTCCTATAAATAGAGAGGCACTTCCTCATTTCATTTTCATGGTTGTTGGACTTTGAGAGCTTCCTCTCTTTTGGAGCTTCAATGATATATCTTTCTTTGTGCAATTTGTTGAGGGTTCTTTATATGTGATGAAAAGTGGTTTCCAACTCTTGAAGCTTCTTCTTCTTGGTTCGATTATTGTGCTTAAGGGTGTATGTTGTACTTTTCAATTGTTTTACAAACCGCTCATGATTTAGCCTAGAATAGTTGGAAGGAGGGCATCCTAAGCTATTGGCTTGCACACTCTACTTTGTTGGTATGAGTGAATGTTTTAGACCTTGTTTCGATATGTGTTCGAGCTCTTTGGAAAGTGTATTAAGGTATTTACCAAATCCATAGTTAATCTCAGGTGGCTAAATATTTTACCCCATTGGAGCTCCCTCTTGAAGACCTTGAAGTCCATTGTTTATCCTCAATTAGTGACGTGACTAGTATGTCTCGACCCCTAACATTTTGTTAGTTTTTCTTAAGATTTGATTAGATTATAGGATCTCTATCTGAAAGAATAACAAGTACAACAAAATGCATAAGATATAAAAGATACACAAGACACAAATATTTTCATCGGGGAAACCATAAAGGAGAAAACCCCGCAAACTTCTTCAGAATAGTAAGATGATCAAAAGCAGTAATAAGAAATGTTCAAAAACTATCTTTCTCTCCTCCTCTAACCGTCTCTCTCTCTCTCAAGCGCCTCCATGTCATCTCATAGGGGGCCCACTTCTCCTAGAGAGACTACAAGTACATATTACATGATGTTACATTGGGGACTATTGCCTCGACTTACAACAGAGGTTGTACTTCAAGGTCTAGACACAATTTAGACATCTTGTAAAGGGGTAACACACATCCCCAATGGGGGTAGAACAACATACGATGATAATATACATCAGAATATCTACCGTACAAATACATCAACACTCCCTCTTAACTAGGAATGTATTCTCTCTCTACACAGTCTTCAATACATTTGGTCAGGCCTTCATCGCATCGTCATCATCACAGAGTCATAGAGTCTTCATCATAGTTGCTGCCATCATCTTCTAATAATTTGATCATCGTACCATACTATCTATCATCAGAAGTTTCTATAGTGCCAGCCCTTTTTCGTGCTAGATGTAGGCCTTCAAATCATCAAGTAGGTATAGCTCATGACTTATTGCCTTGCAAAACCTGAAGGATCTCCCAGGACTGATTATATGCCTTTGCAAAACCCAAAGGAGCATACTAGAACTAATTATCTACAAAACTTGAAGGATCTCCTTGGACTGATTATATGCCTCTTTAAAACCTGAAGGATCATCCCAGGACTGATTATATGCCTCTGCAAAACCTGCAGGATCTCCCATATATGCCACTGCAAAACCTGTGTACCCTACTGTTACCTCATCATCTTCAGATTATCTCATCGTCACACAGAGCACAACCCAGATGCACATAACACAACACTTACATCCACCGGCGTGGGAGGACCAACCTACCACCATTCGAGAAAGGCTCAACAATTACATCAACGGCCATGGGAGGACTAACCGACCACCATGTCGAAAAAGCTTCAGTAATTACATCAACAACTATCTTTCTCTCCTCCTTTGACTGTCTCTCTCTCTCATGCGCCTTAGAGAGCGTGTGTGGTGTGTATAAATGAGGGAGAGCGCCTCCCTATTTATACCCTTTCAAGTCACTCACCAAATATAACATTCGAGTCTCCATGTCATCTCACATGGGGCACACTTCTCCTAGAGAGACTACAAGTATATATTACATGATGTTACGTTGGGGTCTATTGCCCCGACTTACAATGAAGATTGTACCTCAAGGTCTAGACACAATTTAGACATCCTATAAAGGGGTAACACACATCCCCAATGGGGGTACAACAACATACGGTGATAATATACATCAGAATATCTTCCGAAGTTACAAATACATCAAACACCTTTGAAGAAATGGAATAACTTTTAAAGGCATTCTTCTTGGTTTCACTGGTTCTCTCCATCACGTATTGAAAAAAACCTAAAAACTACAACCCATTTTGTTAAGGTTGTCTCTTCCAAATCACCTTGTGCTCTTCCAAATCACCTTCCACCCTCATTGACATAGTCTAGCAATCCTATCTAGGGACTCCCCCTCGAGTTGGAGGAGAGCCAATTGAAAGTGCATAGAGATAGTTATTGTGGTGATGGTGGGTAAAATCTCTCATGTTACCATGACTAGCGGTAATATTTGGGGCTTTAACTACAAGTTCTAGTTTGCACAGTAACATATCCCACTAGTCTAATTTTAAGAAAAAACAAATGAAGCACCAAAATCGATTGAACAACCAACCAATTAGTACATACACACATGATAGGGAAGGTGAATTAGCTATAATGCAGAGAGAAACCTAAGGAAGGTGAATTTGCTATTATGTAGAGAGAAACCTAGATAAAAGAAAATGATATCTTAATAAATTTGAAATTTCTAAATTGCACCATTTTCACAAAAAAAATAAGTAGTGGGCCAAGATCCATGGATGACACAATTAAGTTAGAACTTCGGATTTTTTAAGGCTAATCCAATGGTAAGCATCTAATTGAGATGGAATTCATTGTCATTAGCGATGAATTTTTTTTAGCTAATCAAACGATGGAATCTTTTTTAGCTAATGCAACATTAGGCATCTATTTAGATAGAACTCACCATCAACAATGAAAATTTAATTATCCTATTGCCTCTTCTGGATGCTAGTTTTTAGCTAATCCAACGTTAGGCATTTATTGAGATAAAACCCACCATCAACAATGAAAGTTTAATTATCGTATTGCCTCTTCTTGATGCTAATTCCATGGACATTTTAGAATAAATTAGTGTCAAGAATGCAATAAATGAGAAAAATAATCCATTTCTTAAACATTTTGCAATGGGGTTTATATTTGAAGGTTTTTTGTGTTTTTTTAATACATTTATAGGTTTTTCCTGATTTTATAAAATTTTATTTTATTTTATTTTTGAGATGTATTTTTGGGGTTTATAGGTATATGGATATCAACCACACTATTGAATTGAGTACAACAATATGGTGGAATCCTGCTATCATGAATTCCACATATTGATCCAATAAAGAACTCATTTATGTATGATCCAATCAAAAACTCTAAATCCATTTTATGGATTCCACATATTGATTCGCTAAAGAACTCATTCATGTACTATCCAATAAAGAACCCTAAATGCATTCTCATAAATAAGTCCCTACATCGGTGTAACTTCAAATGCTAATAACTTTTGAATTAACCTAACAGCCCATATACTTGGGATCGTGATTGAAAAATTGTCAAATACTTACTATGCATTCCACATAATGATCCGATGAAGAACTCATTTCTGTATGATCTGATAAAGATCTCTAAATGCATTCATAAATGAAGGCATGCATTGGCGCGACTTCAAATGCTAGTAACTTTTAAATTTACTAAAGAACCCACATACTTTGGCATTGTGCTAGAAGAAGTATAGACACACTTGAGCATTGTTCGATTTCTTCACCATGATAGAACAAAACACAAACATTTTTTTCTGCAGTAAAAGCACAAAACACTAAAAGAAAAACACACTTTCCAGTTTTTAGAAGCATGGTTTATTCAAACTATGGTGCTTTCTATGGAGTTTTACACAAATTCTACAATGCAATGAGGGGTTGAAGTGAAACATACAATCTTGTATATTGCAGTATTCCCCAAAAGCACAGAAAATTCAAGTAGATTCCTCAACAAATTAGACTTCGCAGAATTAGTGCCTTCGTGAAACTCAACAGAAAAGATACATATTCATATTAGATAAACAATAGCGTACAACAAAAAGTATCCTCATAGCTACTGGCTAATAAATATATGCTTACCTGAGAGAGTGAAAGGTGGCTGTGAAATTTTCTCTTCGCCTGTACATGTACATATTGTTGCGTATTTTTTTCGCAAGAACTAGCTTTATTTTCACATATGTAAGGCTCTCCCATGCCAAAGAAACAGAGACTGTTGTAAAATTTTGTCTGTGTTCACACCTCTTCTTGTTGCAAATTGTGGACAGGTTTAAGTTTTTTGCTCTGAAACAACATGAAGTGTAATTTTGAAAAGAAAATGTGCTTAGTTTCTCACAACCACTTGGCCCAAATATTTGCACAATAAAATGTACATCATCAACATGTTTAAAACCTAAAACATCTCCAGGTTCAATAAATTGGTCGTAAATAAAACTTTCCCAACCATCTGTGAAAGATGGCAGTGTGTTAGCACAACGTAGATTCACATGCCACAAATGCCCACTTGGGCCTTGTAGAATTACATCTTTACACACCCCACATTGCATTCTTTTCACAAAATCAATGGAGATCCTCTGCAATAAACAAAATACAGTAGAAAAAGAGTTAGTAGAACAAAACCATAACCCACATGTACATTGTACATCAAACCATCCGAGAATTCATCTATATTCTATATGGGCTCTGTTAAAACAAGATCTGAGTTGGTTTCTAGGCAAATAAGAACTATTATCTTTGGCAGATTTAATAAAAATTTGAATATTCTACAAAAATCTGAATTGAGACGAGTATCATGATATCAGCTAATTTTAAACCAAGAAAGAATAATATAATACTGTCACCCACCAAACAAGAAGAGGATTTGGTTTCCATGACTTTGAAAAAAGATGTGCCGCTCCAATCCAGGGGTATGAAATGATGTAATTCATTTTTCAATGCATGTTGTGCATGTCCTATAAGTTTCTTTTATTTTTTCTGCATACATTTATGCCGCAAAGAGTTTAGTCTAAACTATAAAGTATTACTTTGGTTTCTATATTACATATTAGTTTCTAGTTGTAAGTTTCACCAGTTTCTGATTACAATATATTAGTTGCTTGTTTCCAATTCACCCTGTTTGTGTACTGATTGCTAGTTGTAAGTTTCACCAGTGTCTGATATATATTGTATTAGGTGCTAGTTACCAATTCACCCCCTGTTTGAGTACTGATTATTACACTTAAACGACGATGATGACAATTTGAGTACTCATTATTTCCTCTGTGGCATACAAGACTTGTGTTAAATCTGACCAACTTTAATATACTTTGCGATTGATCTTCTATTTTTTTTTTCGACAAAACTACATCATTCAATGAAAGTGTAATTATGGATAATTCAAAATTTAGTTTATATATAGATATATAATTTTAAAATTTCTATTTGCATGTGCACCAAATAAAATTTTGATCATTTAAAATTATTATTTTTCAATGAAAAAAACTATTCTCTTGCTATTCAAAGGAATCAAAGAAAACATAGTCTTTACAAACCTTCACAAATATTCCATCACAAATCTTCCAGTCTTAAAACTGAGGCTTATCAAGTAACTAGCTATTACCTTAAAACCAGAAACCTACTGTACAAAAAAAATACCACAGACTTACTATCTAAACCCTCATAATCTTGCTCACAATACAGACCCATTTAAACATACTAATAAAACTTGAAGGACCAAAGGAATGTCCTTCAAAAGATGTCAACGCTCCCTTCAAAAATCAAAGAGTCTTCCATAAATTGTTTAACATACAAAATCCCTTCCCTACACTTTACATCCAGTTTAGATAACATGTCTACTTCCTCATTAAAACATCTATAGATATGCATGAATGAGATTCTATGCAAAGATTCAGTTAGAGAATTGACTCTGCCTCCCCATTGGTTCAGCTGAGAGACTTGTAAGGAGAAGTTCCCTTTTTCCCATTCAATGAGGACCTTCAAATCATCAAAGGTGTTAATAGAATCAATCCCAATCCTATCTGCAAAGAAAAGAACTCCCCACATTCTCATCATTTCTGCCCTTGTAGTACTTCTGATTCCGCTACCCATCCAAAGATTGAAGAAGTGATTGTCATTCATTTTTACTACCATACCACTTCCACATTTTCCTTCCATAGATGAGCCATAAAAAAATCCCAAGGATGAATCCCTTGGGTAGAGATGCCGAGAGAAAAACTTGATTGATTTTGGCCTTTTTATCTTAGCATAAGCTGTAAACATAGATAAACTTCTAGAACAACATAAATCTAGGTTAGGATTTTGATCTTCAAATATGTTTTTATTCCTCATTTTCTAGATATTCTAGCAAAGAAAGATTGGTAATAAGTTATATTTCCTTTAATCTCTGTACCATTGTTTGAAACAATTCTCCAAAGTATGGGATCCCGACCCAAACTGATCCTTAAAACATCTTTTGCAGATACCCACAACATCCTCTCACAAGTGTGGAAAATATGATCTATTGTATCCAAACCTTGTCTGCACAAAAGACAAATACTTGGTCCATTCTTACCTGTCTTCTAGATATTTTTCCAAGAAAGAAGTTTGTTTTCCATCATAAGCCAAAATAAACTCTTTAGTTTTAGAGGAAGCTACCATTCCCAAACATGTGCATGCCACCATATGTTGGATAAATTAAACTAAGAGGACACAACTGGTTCATAAGCTCCTTTCACAGTTATCTGTTCATTTACTTTATTCATGGCCCAAATTATCTTATCTTTAGTAGTCCCCAATCTGTTTCCCGCATTATTCAAAGAAAGGATATAATGGTCCGAGCATACCGCCCACTCCCCAATCAAACCTAAATCAATTGAATTGAGCTAATATCCCCTATTTAACACATACCGACTTGGTCTTTTGATTTGGTTAAGAGTTGACATCTCCAAAAAATTAAAATGCTCAATTATCTCCATAGGCAATAAGTATTTCCCTTGATCTTCAACGAAAGGAGCTATTCGTATTCTCATCCTTTTACAATTTCCTATTTCCGAAGTTGTCCATTTTCTTAGCCAATGTAGAGTCTTCAAAAAACTATTCCAGGTAATTGAAGAATTTGTGAGTTCAATTTCCTCCGCTTTTAACCAGTATGATAAAGACTTCTTCTTGAAATATTTTGAAAGACAAACCTTACTCCATAAATTGTTCCCAAACAGAGTCCTCCAGAAAATTTTAAGACAGAGAGTTAAGTTAAACCAGTGCATATGCTTGACATCCCATCCACCTAGAGACTTGGGTAAAGCAAGTCTCTCCTAGGCCACTAAGTGATATTTTTTTCTCATTCCCCGAGCCTTCCCAAAGAAAATTAAAAAGTTTTGACCTGAGTATATTTAAAATAGAAGAAGGAAACATTATTAGGGAAAACCAATACACCAGGATCCCTTGAAGAACATTCGAATTAGAGTAATTCTACCTCCAATAGACAAAAATCTATAAGCCCAATTACTAATTCTCTTCTCAACTTTTTTTATCAGCCATAACGAGTCATGATCATGTACTTGTTTGGTTTTAAAAAAACCTCAGATACTTGAATCCATCCTCCATTCTTTCCATTTTGAACTTCAATAAGTTTCTCATCTCCTCTTGAGCGCTGTCAGATAAATTAATATGAAATAGGGAGGATTTCTCCACGTTGATTTCCATCCCTGAGGCGTTACAAAAAACTCTAAGAATCTCTAAAAGATACTTCCATTCCTCAATGTTACTAGGCCCAAAGATAACATCATCAACGAAAATAAGATGACTAATTTGAAGAGTAGATGTGATTTTTAAGCCTTCGAACTTACCCATGATTTTTGCTTCCAAAACCATTTTGCTTAGCCCTTCAATAATGAGCAAAAACAAGAGAAGAGAAAGTCGGGGGCATTCTTGATGAAGCCCTATAGAGCTGTTGAAAAATGAGGTAGGAGCCCCATTAATCAGAATAGAAAAATTTGTTGAGGACACACAAGCCATAATCCAATTAGTTACTTCAACAAAAAGCCCAATCTAAAGTAGAACCAAATGAAGAAAACCCCAATCCACTTTGTCATATTCCTTAGCAAGATCAATCTTCATAAGTAACGGTCTCATTTTCTTTACTTTAGTAGAGTGCATAAATTCATGTGATATACCAATGGCCTCAAGAATCTACCTATTTTTAAGAAAACCACATTGTTCTTTTGAAAGCACTTCAAAGAGTTTCAGTTTGAGTCTCATAACAATTATCTTGGTAACCAATTTATACACCAAGTTGCAAAGTGCAATTGGTTTATAATCCATAAATGACTCTGAATTGTCTTTCTTTGGCACCAAAGCTAGAAAGGTAGAATTCATAGCATCGGGCATTACTCCTTTAATCCTTAGAGAAACTAGATAGAGCTTCCTTGATTTCTTCAACATTAATAGGCCTTCCAATGCTTACTCCTTCCTCTTTAGAGAAAAAATAGGGAAAATGCTTCAAAATATCCATTTGGTTAGATATATTTACCTTTCTTGGATCCGCATAGAGATTACCAAAAAAATTTACAGCTTCCAACTGAATATCTCTACTATTAGTTAAAGACCCACCTTTAGAGGTTTTAATTTCCCATACGGTATTTGAGTTTCTTTGATTCGAAGCAAAACTATGGAAAAATCTAGTGTTTCTATGACCGGATCCAATCCAAATTGCTCTGCTTTTGAGTCTCCAAAATTCTTCTTCCTTCTTAAGAATCTTATCCTTATATTCTAAACCTACCAACCGAACTTGTCTTCAACAGACAGATTCCTTTATAAATTTTGTTACAGAATTTCCAAAATTTGAGATTCAATCAGAATCAGGTATTTTTGGTCCTCTATCGCTTTCTTTTTTATCCAGTCCTTTACTTCTAACTTCAGTTTTTTGAGCCGAGGAACTATTTTTTCCATTGGATTTAGACTAGCGTCCATTGGCATATAGGTCTGAACATCCCTTACCATACTATAAAAAGAAGGATCTTTTAACCAATCTTGATTGAATTTGAAAGGAAAATTCGTTACTGGAGTATCCCCTTCTAATTGAAGAGAAATCAAGATATGATCAGAGAAATTAGAATTCATATTCCACGATCTATATCTAACACTTTCCCCCAATGAAGAGTGCCACAAAAACCTATCGATTCTTTTCTTCGTTCCATCTTTTCTTATTCTTTTGTTTTTCCAAGTTGGGAGTAGCTTTGAAGGCTTGATATCAACCAAATTGTACTTGCTAAATAAGCTTTGAGAATATCCATCCAACGGGTCCAATGAGTTAGCCATACCCCAGTTTTTAGAAGAGAACATTGTAAAGTTCAAATCACTTGCCACCACAAGATTCTGCAGACTGAGAACCCCACTAGCATCAATTATATCCCAAAAGTCTTTACGTTCCTTGCAAGGTGCATAAATATTCAGGATTCTGATGAAATCTTTGAATCCTTGGATTTTTCCCACCAAAAGAATCCCTGCTTCTGTTTGATAAGGATTCAAATTACAGGTTTTGGGATTCCAAATAGCCAAGAGTCCTCTAGACTGTCTTACTGCATCTATAGCACACACTTCCCATTCATTAAGAAGCTTCATAAAAAACTCACATGCCTTTTTCTTTGTAGTCATAGTTTCTTGAAAAAGATAGATATCAACTTTGTTTAGCTAAAAAAATCTCCTAAGGGATCTGTATTTGGAGCCTCCCCCTAGCCCCCTTAGGTTGAAAGAAATACACATCATTAAGGACCTTTTGTAGAGGGCATTCTTGCTCTAAGGTCCCCAGAATCGGTGCCTCTTTTAGACAATTAAGCTAGATGAATCCTTTTAGAAAGAGGAATAAACTCCCTACCAACATCCTCACTACCTTCACCAGCAGACAATGAATCAAATATTCCTGAAGATTTCTTAGCCTTCCTTCTTATGGTTACATTTTGATGACATATTGAGCTAATAGGGGTTTTAGAGGGAGACTCTGAAGGTTTGGAGACATAAACTGTCAAAGGAGAGACAAAAACATTGTCCTATGGTAATTCCTTTGAATCATAGTCTATTGACAACTCCTCACTTCTGTCTATGTTAGAAACATTGAGGCCACATTACAGGAAATTTGAGCTCTAAAATGGGCCTCCTAAGTAAAATAATAAAATAATAGTTAAAATAATATTTATTAATTTTGGAGAAAGAAAGAAAAAAGCTACTTTTTGTTTGTATTTTTAACATATTTCCCTGTATATTTACTCAGATTTCGAGCGAGAGGACTTGTTGGATGCAGAATTAAATTCCACATCCAATGAGTACCCACACTGCATACTTTTAATGCACCCCGCTGCCCCAAAAACAATAAATACTCATCATAAAAACAATTCCGCATCCAACGAGCCCTCCCACTCGAAATTTGAGTAAAAACACATAGAGATGTGTTGAAAATACGAACAAAAAAAGTAGTTTTTTTATGACAAATATGTCAAGTCAACCATTATGGTTGACTCATTTTATTGATATTCTATTGGTTCTTAAATTCCAACTCACAATAATTTATTGTTGGCTTGTTTTCTTATAAGACCCATTTTAGACCCCAAATATCCTGTAATGTTTACCTTTGAATACATCTCCTTCCCTTGAACAACAATCCCCTCATTCAAACCCTCTAAATAGAGATCCCCTCCATGAGTATTCTTAGAAAACGTGGACTCTTCCTCATTAGAGACTACCCCCTTTTCCAACCCCTCTAAACAAAAAATCAATTCACCTATAAACCCTTTTCTTATAAGTTTTGTTTCAGCAATCCCATCGTCAAGGTCTTTTCCCCCATCTTTAAAATTCGAAGAAAGAACAGTCCCCTCACCATAGTCTAAGGGAATAATTTTCTTTCCAATTACACTATAATCAACTACTTTCCCTTCTAAACTTTTATCTAAGTCTTTTTCAACGGATTTTAAAAACAAAAGCTCCTTGGAGGATAAGTCTTCATAAGACAGAAACGGTCTCAGAAGACTTGTTAAATTTTCCTCTTCGAATGTTGAATGATAGGAAGGAGAGCTTGGCTGTGATCTGTTCCCCATTAGCGATTGCTTCAGAGTTCCAAATCACCTTCTAGTATCTAGAGGGTTGCTCAAAAAAGTCGAACATTCCTTTTTGACATGTCATGTTTCCCTACAGTTTAAGCATCTAAAGGGTATTCCTCTATAATCCATTTTTTGCTAAAACACTTGATCTTTCCAATGGAGATTTAACTTTTCTGGAAGAACCTTCCCTGTCTCCAATTCCACCCAAACCCTGGCCATTCTTTTGTCTCCCTAGAACGCAACATTTCATCTTCTAGATAGATAAACTTTCCTAAATTATTATGTAGGTTTGATAATGCATCCTCGGACCAAGATTAAAGCGACATAACATGAAACATAATCTAAAGATGACGTTTTCTAATTTTTTGGGATTGAGGGTTGAAATGGTCTTTCCATCTCCATAAGACTAATGATCCCCCCTTTGTAACCCATAACCTCTCTAAAATATTCTCAACATTATCCTCTGAAAGAAAAATAAAGCAAAACCAACCATTCGTTAACCAAAGTACTTGAGGCGGTAATCCAACGACAACTTCCAATTTTCCAAAACCCAGTTGATGATTTTCGTTCTATTAATCTCCAGGCATTCCAGACGCCCAACCAACACCCTCTTTGACAAGATATTTTGTCTCTCTAGGGTGACTCTCTTCCCACCACAAAATATTCTACATTGAGTTTGACTTTAAAAGCTTTAACCTTCCATCTATTCTTCGCATTGTCCCTTGTTTTCTTCAAGGCATAAGTCCCCTTGCTTGGAAGAGCCCCCAACCTTCCTTCTCTATTTCAATATGTTCCCTCGACACAACTTATACCTTCCAAATGTAACCCCAATTTCTGTACACTAGAAAACCCTTTATCCTCTTCTTGTAACTTATTTCTAGTGTCATAGCTATTTTTGCAAGAATCCTTTGTTATTTCGTCAACACTTTACCTAACTCAACCTCATTGTCTCCTTTTTCATTTGCCACTTTACACCTAGCCTCATCTTCATACCGACTCGTGTTTCTGTACAAAGGACCATCCTCATCCTTGTGGGAGTTAAACCCTAGCTCAAAGCTACAAAGTTTAAAACCCTTTTTTTCTTTTTCTTTTTATCCATAGTAATATAATTCCTTTTGAAAACAAAAGAAAGAAAAACAAAAAAATACAAACCCTAGTTCCCACTTTTTGTTATCCTTGGTTGGTACTCGGCCAACTCTAAGTGGTTGGGTTGACTCCAAGTTAAGATATGAAAATCATCTTTGTCTATGACAAAGCTAGGGTTTTCAGAAAGACTCCATCTCCTCCAATCAACATTCATTTTTCCACATGAATAAAACATCCTTACTCTTTCCTCAATAAGAAATCTCCTAAACATCCTTTTGATAATTATTAAAAGAAATTATCATTTTAAATATCTATAAATGATGGAATATGAACTTTTCCCTTTATATCTCGCTATAAACTCAAAAAAAAAAAATCAAATATCTATAAATTTTGGAATATGAATTTTTCGACCATAAACTATTTTGGAATATGATTTTGTTTTACCGTAAACTCTTCATAACTAATTATAAGTAGTTTCAAGTTATAGTCTAAAATCCATAAACAATTTCAACTTTAGTAATCTTTTAGAGGCATCATTAAAATTATCTACAATTGAATCATATACTAGTAATTGTCCTTTATGATGTAAAAATAATTTCTATTGTGCAAAAAAATGTAACAATATTGTCTTTTACATATAATAAAAAAGTATTTGTATAAAATTTTTGAAATCAAATAAATGAATAAACCATCCATCTTGAGCATGGATAAATGCTATAAATTTAAAAATGCTTACCTAAAAAACTAGCTTCAACTAGTGTTCTTCAAACTAGAGACAACGTTGTTCCTGTCTTAGATTGTCCATACATGCCATTTTGGAGGGGATCCTCAACTCAATAGCATTGATATTAACTTGTCCATACATGCCATCTTGGAGGGGATCCTCAACCCAATATCATTGATAAAGAGATCATTAGTGTGAGAGGCTTTGGTCAAGCAAATATACAACGATTTGCCATAAGTAACCATAATTCTTTAAGAATTGTTTTGATGAAGCAAACATAAAATGATCTGTTGTAACTAACCATGATTCTTTAAGAGTTGTTTTGATCAAACAAATATACAATGATTTTCCATAATTAACTATGACTTGTTAAGAATTGTTTTGATGTCAATCTATGATTGTCATGTTTTCCAAAGCCAACATAATATCGACAAAATTTGGACTCCATTGTAATTTATAGCCACAAACCAAAGTCTTAAGAGATAAGGCAAATCAAGGGCTATAGGTAATCTTTGCAATACATCTTATAATAGTGTTTATGAGGGAGGACTTGTAATGGAATATCCTTTTCAGTGGATCGCACTTCTAGCATGTGTAATATTATGCTTGTAATTCTTATAAGCATTAATTCAAGATCATCTATTGCTATATGATACGAGAATCTATGGTACGGTAATTTACATGGCAATTATCTATTGCTATATGATATGGTAATCTACATGGCACTGGAAGTGAACGAGGCACTTGTATTTTCATAAACATAATTTAAGAGACCACTTTCAAATCAAAAGCATTGCATTAAGTCTAAATTTATTCAAATAATAAAAATAGTGTCTTCGCTTTTGACAACATTGCATTTCCAGAGTAATAAATCAAATCTATATACCATTAAAACCATGCCTATATTATTTCAATGGGTGGCTTACCAAAAATCCAATGATTATTAATTTGTTAATACAATGACAAGTTACTAATGTTAAAATAAATTCAAATTTTAATTACTTCAACTTTACGAAATTAAATTTTTAAAAGATAAAAATTAATCTTAGATAATTTTATCCAATCACCTCCGTAAATATTATCTTTGAATTATATTAAATTTTAAAATTTTGTGATTGTTTAAAAATGTATTCAAAATATTCAATGAATAACATGGTATCTTCTATATAGAGAACAAGAAAACACTTTTGCGAGTGTTTAAAAAAAATGTATTCAAAATTTTCAATGAATAGCATGGTATCTCGTATATAGAGAACAAGAAAACGCTTTTGTCTTATGCAATAATTCCGTAAATAATGGAAACAGTGGAGTAGATCAGAAAAATAAAAAAGATACTACTTCATTGGGTTAAGAACATGTCCATATTAGGAACTGAAATTTTAAT
>LPNX010286477.1:160910-176216 GCA_001517045.1 Pseudotsuga menziesii | reverse complement strand
TTGGCCTTATCATTTGATAGATACATTCTAGTTACCCTTAAATTCTGCATAACTTTATTATGATTTTTTTAAATATTAGTAGAGGAATGATGAAGCTTGGGAGAGATATCTGTAGGTTAAATGGGCAAAGATGCAATTGTGGCGGTTGGCATAAGGTGGACATACTTGTAATAAGATCTTGGAAAGTCACTTAGGTCCTTTCCTTTCTTTGAAAAATCCTTAATCCTTAATAGGACCTGAGTGAAAATGATTTTTAAATTCATTTAGTGCAATTTGTCTCATTCTTTGACTTTGAAGAGACTAAGTCATTTGGAAGATGAAGAGACAAAGCCATTTGGAGTTGAAGCAATAAAGTCATTCTTTCATTTAATAAAAAAGAGAATTCTAGGAGAGTTTAGATACATTTGTGAAAGAGATTTTTGGAGAGCCAAAGCGAGAAAAGGAAAGAAAAATTTTGTAGCAAGGAGGAAGGGTGATAATCTTAACGAGAGTTTGGGCACGAGTTCCAAGAAGAATAACCAACATTTATTGCACCAGACAGGAGGTCATACATGGCATGATTTTCAAGGAAGACGTATAGTTGGGAGGTACAACATACTGGGCACTGTTTTTGAGGTATGAGGGAGCTATTACAGTTAGAAGATACATGCCATACCATTATTTGGGCAACAAAATCAAGGAGTCCATAGAAGAAACACTATTGTTTGGGAACAATTTTCAAGCTTTTCTACTAAAATTACAAACCATACATGTGCATTTATGCTAAGTTACATCGCTATAAATTTCCCGTTTTTTGTGAGTTGATTATTAATAAATTTCTCTCTGGTGATTGTTTTCCCTTCAGGGTTTTACTAGGGGCATTGCTCGAATATCTTTGTGTCAAATGTGTATATGACTACTTGTTCACTATTCATTTATTTCCACTGAAAACGTCTTATTCATTCGTATTTTTTCTCATAAAGTACAAATGAATGCCTCTGGTTTAAATGCATCACTATTGAAGTTTTATTGGAGACAAAAGTCAGAGTTTGGCTATGTGTTTGGTGAAATTCCTACAAGAGTGAATCTAGTTTGTAGGTTAAATTTAAACACTAGCTAGGGTAGATCATCAAACCCTAGCTCGACCAAGAAGAGCAATTGCAAGTATCCCTCCAACACTATCTTTAAGGTGAGATGCCCTCCTCTTCTCTTCTCCTTCATAATTCCACACTAGGGTTTTATCCCAAAACCCTAGTCTCCAATATTTAAGGGTAAAACCTTAACCCTATAACTCCAAGATGCTTGGAGAAAATCCAAAGAGACCAAAAAATTCTAGCTCCCAAGAGAGAGAGAGAGAGGGAAACAAGTACAAGTGAAGACCTAGATAGAGAGAGAGGACATATGTGTAAATCTTTTAGGTCAAGTTTTAGGTAGAGAGAGAGAGAGAGAGAGAGAGAGAGAGAGAGAGAGGGAAGGAGGGGGAGGGAGAGAGAGGGAGAGAGAGAGAGAGAGGAGGGGGGAGGGAGGGAGAGTGGGTCACAAGGAGGGAGGGTTTACGGAGAATATGCCTAAATTTATAGTCTAAAAACTTTCACATTAGCACTGAGAATTTCTATATGTTAATTGGAATTTTTTGAACTCGACAATTGATCCATTATTAGTAGTCATTTGAATGTTTCAAAGGTGCAAAGACAATAATGGGCTAATGAGATCAATGTTTTAAAAGAAATGATCATTTATATTTCTTTTATAGCACATTGTTAAAAATGAAACGATGTGAAAATCAAGCTCGATGATCTCATTGCGCCCGTTTTAAACTTTGAATAAGTGAATATGAAAAGGACTTGATGGAAAATTTGAGCCATTTCCAAACCTAGTGAATGATTTTTGGGGATGGGTTTATAAGAGAATCGTGCATGATTTGATAATTGAGGTAATTTTAATGTGTGTATAATTTTTGGGATGAGACCAATCAATGGATTGGGCCATCAAAATATTGGGGAAATTTCGAATATGTGTGAAATTTGATCGAGACATGTCTCGGGATTGGGCTATATTTCAACTTGGGGATCAATCCTATTTTGGATTAGGCCAATTCATTAATAGGTGTAATTTACTCGAGTGCCTCATTTGACCATAGAGACGACGAGACACTCAAATTCCATATCTAAATTTAACATCCATGTCCAATTTCGTTTTTATTCAATTACATTTAATTTAACATCGGAAAAAAATAATTATGGTTTACAAAATTTAACAGACAACACAAGATTACTTGTAAATGCACATGAACACACAACACAGCATGAACACACATGTCATTCAAAGCAAATTTCATGCATATCAACATTTATAAACAATAATTTAAATAAAATGGAAACACGGAACTAAACCACCGCATTCATACTCAAATAGACACTTATATTTTAAGCAATTATTCTCTAATTGGTTTCATGTGAAGGACGTTCCTTCCACCCATAGGCATTGTCAAGCCAAAACTTACTTTGACAAGCCACCCCTAAGTTGGGGCTATCAATCCACAAGGGAAAATATCTCACTCAATCCCCATTTTCCCAGTTGAATTCTCATGCAACCCACTGGTGCCTAAAACCCTTCCACAGTTGTACCAATCCTCAATTCTCCTTCCCCGTCAACCTACACAACGTTAGGAACAAGTTCCCTTCTCTGAGTTAACAATCCCTTGGGCATCCTCGAGTTCCCTCTAGAGATCTAGCATAGGCTGGACATGAATTCTTTTAATTTTTTACTCTAGGGCATGAGCTACAGGCCAAGTTACACTCTCACCAATTTACTCGGGTTGACAGCATGAAAAAATCATGTATCTCCATGGCATCTTCATTCTCTGAGATAGTATCTAGCTATGTCTTCCAAAGGTGATGGCTAAAGAGTCAAATGCCAAATGGTGGAGAAGTGATGGACAAAAAAACTCCCCTCTATCTTGAAAACTCACTTTTATACACATAAATCAACTTTCCATGTGGCCACTCCACATGGAACCAATTTTCCCACCTTAATCCCTTTCTTAAGTTAATGAAATAAGTATTAATCAAAGTATGGCTCTTAATCATAGCTTAATAACTTGGTTTAATTGGCTAATCCTTAGCGAGATAAACTAAGGAACACTCCCACTTTCCCACTTGTGGACTCATATCCCCCAATCTCTTCTTCATCCTTCTTCCCATACATCCATTTAGTTATTTTTATATTAATATAAAAAATATATACATCTTAGCATAGTCTTGGTCATTTCGACCATTTGTTTCCAATTTTTATCATTTTGCATCAATATTTATAATTTTACATTGTGGGGTTAAACTGGGGTATTGCACTTCCATTCCCCTTAATTTATGTAGGTTCCTCAGTGCATCATCGACACTATGTACATTTCCAAAAATTTGGTAAAAACTTCAATATAGTTGCAGTTATGCCCACATCATTACATCCTCGAGCTCCCATGTTGATTCTTCAGGACTCTAATGGGTCCATTGGACCTTTACCTTTTCGATGGCCTTGTTCCTCAACAAATTAACTTTTCCATCGAGGATACAGAGTGGATGTATCATAATATCCCTCTTCTGGTTCCACTAGGAGAAAATTTCAATCAATTATGTGGCTAAGATCAGGCACATATTTCTTTAATAAATACACATGAAATACATTATGCACACAAAAACAAGAATACAATGCTAATGCATAAGCTACAGGTTCTATCCTATCCAAAATTTCAAATGGCCCATAAAATTGGGCTGGAAGCTCTGGAAAAAATCCTAATTTCAGAGAACTCTTCTTTAGTCTGACTTTAAAATACACATGATCCCCTACTTTAGATTCTTTTACCGCTCTTTCTTTATCTCCATAACTCTTCTGTATGTCTTGTGCCACTTTCAAATTCTACTTGATTTTTACCCTCTTCTCTTCCATTTCTCTGGGTAATTATGGACCAATTATTACTCTTTCAACTAGATTGTCCCAACTAATTGGAGTGTCGCACTTTCTTCCATAAAAGACTTCAAATGGACTCATCTTCAAAGAGGCATGATATCCATTATTGTAAGAAAAATCTATCAAATACAAGTAATATTCCCATTTTAATGGTTGATCCATCACATACATTCTTAACATGTCCAAAATAACTTGATTGAATCTCGTATTATACTCATCTATTTGAGGATGATATGTTGTGCTTAAATTCATATTTGTTCTAAATCCTATGAATAATCCCTTCCAAAACTTTGAAGTAAAATTTAGATCTTGGTTTGAAACTATTTCCTTTGGTATCCCATGTAACATGGCAATCTCTTTCATATAAATTTATGTTATATTAGTTGCCTTATGAGTTGACTTGACTGGTATAAAGTGAGTTGATTTGGTTAATTTATCCACCACTGCATGATGGAATCATGTTGCTTTCTTGTCTTGGTCAATTTAGTGACGAAGTCAATGATCACCACATCCCATTTCCATTCAGGTATAGGCAATGATTGAAGCAATCATGCTGGATGTTTATGATCAACCTTTAATTTTTGACATTCAATGCACCTTGCTATATAATCAACAATATATTTCTTCAAAGTATCACTATCAACATACAACCAAGTATCGCCAACATACAACCACTATCAACCATGTCTCACTACTAAAATAGGAAACAAAGTAAAATCAAAGTCCATATGTACCAATCCATATTTCACCTGGGTCATATACATGCATGCGATCTAAACAATCTGAAGGGCACTAAAACACTGATTTTGTTGTGCATCATGGGAAATATCATAAAATATGCTCTGGGTCATTTGCATGATTGATGTCCAAGTACATTGGCCATTGTCAAAAGTGATTAAGCTAGCCTTTAATTTATAAAGAGTGGTGTTATGCAATTTCCTTTCATAGAAGCATGCAGAAAAATAGTTGTAAATAATGAACTTGGATCCTACACATATACTGCATGGCATCTAACAAGTTTCTCTTGAACATTGAATTGATAAGTAAATGCATTGTCTCTTTTGTTTCTCTTTTTAGGGTAATAAATTAGCTCATCATTTTGGTTCCTTTTTCAAGGAGATGTCAAAGGCATAATAAGTATATGTTTGCACTAGTTTTTAGGAAAGACACATAGTAAGGGGATCAACGATAGGAACTGTCGACTACCCTCTTTGTCAAATCTCATACGTCGTGTGATGCATTTAAATTAGTTCACAGAGTTGCATGAATAGAACTAGAAGACCCACAAGGTATATTTTGTGGCGCAATAAGAGCCACCCAAAGCACTAACCATTTTGCAAGAACACTGGTAAGAGGAGGTTCATGAGTAAACTTCAGATTCTAGTATGATTCAATGATTTATAATGAAACAATATGGTTTCCACAATGGTTATGTTAGGTTCTCATTCTCTTTTTCATGATCCCATGTTACTATATGTAGAGTGAGACACTCTGTGGTTTTAAGGACGTTTATAATGTTAGGTTCTCATTCTATCCTACCACACTTAGAACCATATGTCATCATCTTCATACTTTCTCTCATTTCTTTCTCACACTCAATGTTTTTATCAAATTGGATCTCCAACCAAGCCATGGAAATTATTCCCACTCCAAAAACCACAACACCAGCCTTGGAAACATGGTTGGCAAGGGCCTCTTTTTGGTACATACCCCAACAACCAGCCCACCTCCATGGATCCCTACGTTACCCTTGAACAATCCTCCACAAAAGGCCTCATACCTTCCTACGCATCCCACACCTAACCAACTCAATAAAGTAACTCAACCCACTTACAACGTTGAGCTACCTGGCTATACTACTTATTTCAAAAAGAAAGGAAGATGAAAAAAAAGATATTTCTAGTATTGAAAACATGTTATAAACACTAATAGACCTTGTGATGCCTGAAAATCAGTCTTTGGTTTGCATCACTTGGAAAAATAAATCCAACTGTGAAAAAATATATGAGACGCAAATGGACAAGTCTTATCTGACCAGCTTGTTGGCAAGCAAGGTTTGAGAAAAAAATGGAAAAAAGAGAAAAAAGAGAGAAAAAAATGGGTTCTTCGAAAGATGGTATACCTTGTTTCAGGATTTTGTTTCTATGTGAGTCAAATTTTTCATAAGCTATGATGCTCTCTCATTATGTTCCATCTTCAGAATTATTCCTTACAACCACAAACTCTGTTCGAGCTCATATTTCTATTTATCAAAAATTTTTGAGGTTATCTTTGGAATTACTTTCAGGTCTGAAGCCAATCCTGATTGTCCTCAATATGCTACCAAATTGGCTTTCTTTTGTAAATTCAAGCTACTGAGATAATTTTTCCAATAGAGTGTTGCAATTAAGTCTTTCCAATTTCCAATGGACTGGAAATCTTGGACAGATTGATGCATTACAAAATATGGAAGACATTGATGCTAGTGGGGCGTACAAAGTAATGATACCAATTCTTGTCAAGGTTAATCTCTGTTAACTATTGATTTGTTATTTACAATGATTGTTCATAAACAAACGTTCCTTCCAACCCCTAATTCTAGTTTCTAAATAGAGCATCTCTCATATTTTAAATGTGGTAGCAAAGGTTTCGTTTGATGCTTGTTTTCAAAGCTTTGAAGACTAGAAATCACCATTACAAATCATCTTTTATTGCTTTCGAACATCTTTGAATTTGCAATACTGTTTTAGAATGAATTTCAAACTTAGTAGTGGTAATATTCTAAAGTTATTAAAGGCCTTGGTTTTCGAGAGAATGGGAAATCCATATGAAGCATTATGATTACCCCTCTGCTTAAATATTAAGGATTCTTGTCATGTTGATGATCTTACTCTTAGTACATTTCAGATTGTATTCCGACGACTTGGTTGCTCGTATCTTGCAACATTTTATTATGAGTATGATTGTGGGAAGATTCCAAACAACTTGGGGCTACTGATGGGTCTCTTCAATTGTTATTTGCATTAATATTCCTATGTTTAAAATCAACATACAAATATGAAAATGTATAAGCTTTTCCTTGAGGAGAGGTTTTTACTGTGGGATGTTTGTAGCATTCAATTGCAGGTATCTTGTGGAAATGGAGGTGAGGAACTATTATCACTAGCAGAAGCATATTGATTTGCATGGTTTACATGAACTAGAAGCCTTGCAACAAATTTGGATGTGCTTGATAGCAAGCTAGGAAAACTATTTAGCATTGAAAATAACAAATTAATGATTCAACTGGTAGGGAAGGCTACTTATTTGAGCATGTGAATATGTTGGTGCAAGAAAAAAAATTATGGAATGTCTTGGACACATGCTCAGATGTTTGGGCAATGTCTATACAGTATCGCGGTTTCTCCTTGGAAGATGGATCAGATGTATGCTAATTCATTCAAAAGCTATGGGTAAAATATGTTCATGAAATCAAAATATGGCTCGATTTAAGGGGTATGAAGAAGGCATTAAAATCATGACAATTCAGATCAACAAAGTCTGTTGTAAGTTGGACATAGTGGGTATTAATGATAATAAAGGTTGTAGAGGATACAATTGCTTTTGAGGCCCGAATAATAATTTTTTGATATCTCAAGATTTAATATATGGGTATCCATGATTTTTGGTATAGAGAATCATTGAATTGAGATAAATACACATAATAAAATTTGCAACTACCCGTATTCTGGTTTGTGAGAAATCATGTTTTGATCTGACCTGTAGAAGCTTGTCAAGATTGATTTACTACTGAAAATACTACGTTTTAATTTATGGGTTACAACACTTCTCCCAATGAAAAATTCAGATGAAAGATCCCTTAAAATTATCACATCAATTCAAAAGCATGGTACCTCAGTTCAGTGAAGATTTTACAATTTTAGTAGGGCTATAACTTCATCAAATATACACCTATATTTTGTAGTCATGACTCAACAACTATCTCAATACCTCGACTTTTATGTCAAAGGACCAGTATGATAGACACCTTCAATATTGTCATTTGGACTCTCTCAATAACGACTTCAAGTTCACTAACGGGATTCATGAATTACTTTGGTTTCATTTATTTTAGTTACTTCATTTCCATACCCAAAATAGGATGCAATTAGATATTATGGCTCTGCATTCTTCACTAAGAATGGTTTTGTCTCCATTAACACTTTTACAAGGTTGTATAAGGTTGTACCTAGGATTGAAAATATGGAGGTAACAACTAAATTCTTTTGATGCTTATATGAACTTGAAAAACTTGAATCAATCCATAAGGTATACTCTTTGAGCCAAATTCTTTAATAAGCGATCACTAGAAAAAAATGATTATCTTATATGACTTCAATCATATCTTGTGAACTCGGATCTAGGGGACTTAAGGTATGTTTTTTAGGGAAAATCTTTTATAAAAACGCCCCCATATTGAATTTTAAATTGATACTTTCAAACTTGACATTTCAAAGCCTACTTTTACTCTTAAGCTTGAAATTTGAAGGTTCCAAGGATTTCAATTGGAATCCTGCAATGGACCAGCAAGTCCAAGACATATTCCCACCAAATAGAGAAGACACGTGAAATGCATATTTACAAGATGGTTTCTGAGAAAACAATAGAAGAGAATATTGTAAAGAAAACAAACTATAAATATATACTTGATGATATCATGCTCAACACTTATGCATTTCTACAGTTGAAACAATTTTACCAAATTGGAGAAATATGGATGAGATGTTTGAATTAGGGATCATTGCTAAGAGAAGTTACTAACAGTACATAGATAAGCTTAAATAAAATTAGTTTGTATCATTGCTAGGAGAAGTCACTAATAGTCCATACATAGGCTTAAATAAAAGTGGTTTGGTATGTATGTACCACAAGAGACCAAGTGGGAGGATAAGATTCAAAATTACAACATAAAGGCAACAACAAGTGAAACATAAGTGATAACAACAAGCATTTCCTTGTGGATCTCCTTCTAGAGTTTATGCATTGTTCCTCCATGAGAGATGGGGCAGGTTTAAAATTCAATGTACATTAGCACATTGGGAAGAATTCAGAGAAATTGCACAATGGATTCAAGTAGACACTACATTTGGATTTTACACAACAGAGGAATTTTGGTACCCAACATACAACTAGAGTGACATTCATGTAGGGTTTCTGGAAAGGGAATGACAAGTTGCATGGGGACATGCAATAATTTTGGCAGGGGGGAATGATGGTCCCCAAAATGGTATACTTTTTTCCCATATTCACCTACCCTTATTTGTCCAATACCCTCCTTAGAGTTGATGTTCATCACAATAAATGTATATTTCACCAAAAGTTGGCTCTTAGATATTTTGTATTGAATTGTTTGTGGTAGTGGTCTTAAGATGATAAGCTTATTATTTGTAACTTGTTCTAGTTTATGTACTCTTATTATATGCTAAGCCCTTGTGAAATATTGCAGATGATCCTTTTTTTATTGATTGAGTGTTGAAGTAATATATTTAAAAATATTTAACAGGGGATCATTCAAATAATACAATGCATACATGGCAATAAAGGATGAACTTAACACAGCAGAGGATCACTCTGATTCAACATGGTTGTGTTGTTAAGCATTACTATTATTAATACAAGTAATGAATAGATAATTACTAACAAGATCCTTGCAAAATGGTTAAATATAATATCACTGGAAACTTTTTTCCATGTCACAGCTATATGAACAAGATAGAGTAATGATCCTGGTTATCAATGTTGAGAGGATTGGAGTCATGCCCAATAGTAACTCAAGGTACACACAATGCTCATAACATGGTTTTAATCTACATAAAGAATCAATGGATTCTCCTGGAGGTCATAAAAAATCATGACCTCTTGGGAATATTGGCAATATAATGAGTCCATTATAAGTTGTGAATTACCCATTTGGGCGTAATCTCTTGATGGTCTATTTGTAACTAATCACAAATTACCCACCAGGGCACAATTCGAGGAGGGAATTTAATGCATTCAATAGAATATTTTATGCAGGTCGAATGGATCACGTAGGGACATCTCCAGAGCAACATATTCAAAACCAGGCATCTGAGAGCTAATAAATACAATGCGGGAATCCACGAAAGAGCACCTTTATTTGTTTTGTTTCTCAAATTCCCATCTAAACCAACATAGAAAATTCATGGGTTTGCATTTAACTTTGATTCCATGTAAATATAAATTCCCTCATGAGGCGTAACTATGTGTTGTACTCTGTGATTATCACAAATTCCATTGCCATAATCATAGGGTTTAGTTTTGAATCTATTTCATGTTTACACCAAGTAGTTTCAAATCTAGTTAATGCAAATGCCAAATCAAACCTCTCTATATAAGCAATGACCCAACACTTGTATGGGGGGGATGGATACAATGTAGAAGTTGGCAATTTTTTGAATAAAATATAGAGTCCTTCAAAACTCAATTTTGCAAATATTGTGATGTTCACTGTGAGTTTATCCATGTTGTAATTTAAGTTTATTGTTGTAGAAAATCCCAACATCCAACTTTCTAGAGGGGTCCCATTCTAGAGAGTAGGAGCTATGGATTTGTAGGTCATTTCTATGTTTTGTAGAGTTTATGTTGTACCTTATCATTTTACAAATTTGTATATAGTTGTTTATTAGAATACATATTCCTTCCATTCTTGTAGCTTAGCTCATATTTAGTATCCACTACGGAATGGTTGTGTATCCAGTTTCACAAACATAGAAAAAAGGGGAATTAGACCTGTGATATCTTTAATTATTGGTAATCCTAACTGAAGTAGCACCACCAGCCAAACTAGCGATTAAATTCAACAGTTTTTTGTTAAGTTTCATTTTGAATGCATGTCTTTAATTTTCCTTTACATTTCAGAAAATTCTAATTGTTTGTTTGTTTATTTCATGCAAGCTTGCTTTCCTTCCTAGTCTTTTTATTTCCATAGTAGTTATTCCATCAACAATGGGAGCGGTGATCCATGGAAAAAGGAATTATTTAGATCATGCGAAGATATTTCCTGGTGACAACAAGGTTCCCCTTCGCATGATTGGTGTTCAAGTACATGGGTCACTCCTAAGAATGATTGAGCTAGCATTTAATTTATGAAGTCTGGTGTGATGCAATTTCCTTTCATAGAAGCAGGTATAAACTAGTTGTAGATAATGAACCTAGATTCTGCACCTATAGTGCATGACATATCACAAGTTTCTCTTGAGCTCCATATTGATAAGTAAATGCAATGTCTCTTTCTTGCTCTTTTTAAGGTAATAAATTAGCTCGGCATAGGTCATGAACAATCCTCTTCCCATAAACTATGGAACTTGTTCATAAATGATTTCTCAATATTCTTGGATTGATAAACACTACAAATGAACCTCACTTTTCACATTCACCCCAACTACTCCAATTTACTATGATCTACTAATGAATTCATATCCTCGTGAACCTATAAATTAGGCCTTGATGTTGTAGGCCAATAATGTTATTTTCCAAAGTTTATTGGTTCAAAAAGATTGCGATCTCTTCCAATTGGCATACAACATTGACTATTTTGGGCTTAGAGAAAGGTTTTGTTTTCCCTTGCTCTACAAAAGCTTATGGAATCTCTCCAAATTCATGGTAGATTTAGATTTGGATAGTTAAACTACTTCCACTTTTCATGTGAGAGAACTTCTATCTGGATGTTAGAACTACTAATATTGTGTAAAATTGTAAGTTACTAAAAAGAATATTTTTACTTTTCCTGACACTATCACTATTTATGTTGTAAGACTGCCTTAATGCCACAGTTAGGATTGCGGTCAATTGGGCATGGCCTACCTTTTTGGATATCCTTGACACTTTGGGGTGAATATACATAGATTTTTTGGCATGACCTCATGACCTTTGTTGTCTTCCATTTTTACCACTCATTTTTAACTCCCTTAATGCTAGAAATGATTTTTTTGTAACACTATAAAGTTTCTAGATGCAATTCATGCTTTGAAGCCCAATAAAAAAACCCATATTCACAAGGCATGATGTATCATTGATTTCTTTTTCCATCTACTAGAAAGCCCCCATATGTTCACATTTAAGTTTGATAACTGGGGAATCCTATATGACTTTACACAAGTTTTTAAGGAGATAATTAGTGAGAATCTTGAGGAACTCATAGGGCTCTTCTATCAAATGTAACTATCAGAAATAAAGTCTAGGGTTATCTCATGGAATATTATTATTACAAGTTATGCTAGAATGGTCATTGTCGTAATGCCGTTGAGGACTTTTGTGAAATGGAATTGATAGGCATAAGATAATGTGAGCTCATGGAATTCCATGATCACAACTTATGCCCAAAATAGCCATTGGGATGTGACCTTGGGTTTCTTTCTTAAAATGCAAATCATAGGCTTGAAAACTAATGTAGTTACAATTGCAACTACACATACTACCTATGCAAAAACTAGAGTACAACGCAATATGAATGATGAGACATGACAGTAGACACCAAGAAGAAAATAATCCATATGAGCAGTGGCTCTTCTTAATATTGAAATATAATTAAAGAATGAAGACTTTAGAATGAACCAGTTATTGAAGATCGTATGATAGACTCATTCAAACAAGTGGCTACCTCTATTCCTTTCTTTGTTTCCTTTTATTTACATGTCTTTATCTCCAAGGATAATAGTTAGCAATTAACCCAAACATGTTGGTTGAGGTAAGTGACAATGGGCTAAGTGACTCATGACATAATATTTGTAATCCACAAGCCAAGGTAACACCATCTTTTAGTTTGCAATTACACTACATTAACCACCTGAGTCATTATCCACATGTAACTTATATTCAAGAAGAAAATCTCATGGCAATGATTAAAATAAATCTCCTCCCTTAGATGACTTCTATGTTCTGTCGAATACATCTCATTCTAATTTATCCCATTTGTCCCATTTGTTACTCCTCGAAGATCCTCTGGAATACCTCTTGCATAGTTCAACAATCTTTTCAAAGCATTCCTTTGAGATATCCCCCTTTCCTAATAGGTTCAACATGTGTAGGTAGTCATCCCTAATCCCATGAAGTAGGATTATCTTGAGCACATCTAACCCCATATTAGTCTGTCTAGCTCTCTGCACATTGTATAAAATCCTTTCAACAAAATCTTTCAGGCTTTCATCGCCCCTTTGTACCATTTTAAACAGTTCTTCTCTCTTATTTTTGGTATTGCAGTACACCTGATATTTTTCTAGGAACACCTGTTTCATCTGGTCCCAGGTGGTGATAGTTCCCCCACCCAGGCTCATGAACCAACGTAATGCATTGTCCTTCAGAGTAGCGGGGACAAGTTTCAACTTCTACTCACTGGAGGTGTAATCATAGCTACGAAAAAGGATGTCAAACTAAAAAAGAAATTCGTCTAGATCCTCTGCCGCTTTCCCATAAAAACGAGGCAACACTGATGGCGATATATTTTTCATGGGAGCTATTCCACTTGGTTGTTGAATGGGGAACTGGAGTGTGGAAACAATCCCCTCAGGCGGGGAATTATCCTCCTGATGATGATTTCTCCCATCGCTTCTTTGTGATGTTCTATATCGCGTTTGTTGTTCATGTATTCTTTTGCTCTATCCTCTTCGTGCTTCCACTAATCGTTTAATTTTTTATGGAACTGTCCACTCCTCTTTTGTCACAACCTTCCCGTTAATGTGATATACCAAATCTCAATCAGCCGATCCCGCAGTACTAACTCTGTCTTCCTCCGCAGAGACACCTGAGGGTGTCGCAGCTTCTTCTGTGTTCTCAACCGTGGATGCTGATGCTTCCACCCTGGGAATAATTGGGATTCTTCTAAAAGAGGACCCGTGCTGGCGAGCTCCGGTAGAGGAATTGGTTCTAGCAACCAGATCGTCAATGAATGTCCTTCTTCCCAAGGCTAGATTTTGTCCACAACCTCGAACGCCTGCAATGTTAGTATTATGGGGAGTTCTAGGGGTTGTAGGAATGTCACATTGTACCCTTCTCGCATTCATGCAACCCAAAACATACAAAATAAAAAATATTGAAGAAAGATGAATAAATGTAACTATTGGATACAACTACTATGGTGTCTAATAATTACCTTCCCCGAAAACGGCGCCAAAATGTTGGGCACACTATATGTAGGTTAATTAAAGCCAACATACAGAATTTTCAATATAAATTGTCAACCCAGGGAAGTTTTTTATTCCAAAGGTAATTTGCATTGTATATGCTTAAACACTGAGTAGCTGATGCTGTAAATAAATTATCGTACCTTCCTGTTCAGCCCAACTCTTCCCATGATTAACTTAATCTAATTTACCTTCTTAACAATGCAAAACCACAAATACCTTCTTACAACCTTAATCTAGAAATCAGAGATTCAAAAAATGAACATCTAGATTTACTTTTGCAGAAAGTTAAATCCTAAATTACCAAGCCATCTGAAGATCCATTATAACTATCTTAATCCAACTTGATCTAGAATTTAGAAATGTAGAAATTGAACTTCAACAATTATAACTACAAATGGACTTAATTAGAAAAACTCAAGAAAGACATCAATTGAAAGAGACTAGGGATGAGCTCAACTTTTACAGCTATCACACAAATGCATAAAAAAAATTAGTCTACACACTCGATTGTCATACCACTCTGCTGCAGCTCACAGGAAATGCAATTACTGATCAATTGAAGAAACACACAATAAATCATTATTGTTGCAGATGTTATAAAAGAATGAATCTACTGTAACATCCACACCGCATGACAAAGGAAACAAATACCTAATTAACTCGACATTCTATGGACGAAGGCGGGCCCAGCCTTCAAACAGAGACGCCAGAAATTAACACAAGTTAAACGCCAAGATCAGAAGAATCTTGCTCCTTGTATTAAATGATGAAATAAAGATACAATCTCTATCACAGCTTATACAATAAGATCAATTAATTCCAACCCCTGGCTTGGAATAGTTTCCAATATTTATACATTCACAATTGTAACTTCTACCCCTGATATTGAGCAGCCATGAAGATCTCTGATCTTTGGGCTACCCCATTTACGATATGTTGTTACAGCTGTGGGCAAGATAGAAGCAGAAAATATAGGAAGTCTATTACTCAAGCCAGCAATGATATAACAGGATCAATCTAGAAGATGCTCCGTCGGTCGCGGCTACCCTCGAGCAGCGGCGTGTTGTTGCGGTCGAGTCTGTTGCAGCCACCCTTGTACAACTTGCATGGAATAGTAACCTTTGACCGCGTCCTTTGTACAAAGATGGAACCGGTGGCGATCAAATCAACAATGAATGTCCATCTCTCTCTTGACTCGTTCAGC
>LPNX010286477.1:135941-153404 GCA_001517045.1 Pseudotsuga menziesii | reverse complement strand
ACTGAGACACCCAATCACACACAGACATACAGTGATCAGATCTGAGATAGGGGAGGCTGAGGCAGTAAATGCAAAATTTCATACTCTTCTATCACATACACACCGGATACAGACACATACATAGGCTCAGGCACAGACTCAAGCCACATACAATGATTACACAGAGACTGAGACGCCCAATCACACACAGAAATACGCGACCAGACCTGAAATAGGGGAGGCCGAGGCAGTAAATGCAAAATTTCGGTAAGATTTGAGAGTATATATATACTTCCTTTCAACGGATACATTGGCCTCCTTCTCTCTTGAACAGTCGTTTCACAAAAACGCTCTCATGCTTTTTGACTATAAAAGCAAAAACGCTCTCTTGCATTTTGGCTATGCTTTTTTGTTTTTTAATTTCTTTCTGCTTTTTTCAATGCATCTATTAGCCTTGATTTACCTTAAATTTGTGAATTTTTCAGCTTCTCTTCCTAATTTGTACAGTCCGATATGATTTGGCCAATGACTCTGGCAAAGTCTCGTGTGAATATCCATTTTAGGGGCCTATGTCTGGATGGAGGTTTATTTGATATATATGGACCAATAGGAGCCAAAATTGAGTTGTTGAAGTGGAACTGTAACTCAGAGCTGCTGCATTGGTGAGAGATGATGAGTTGTCTAGCATCCCAAATTGGGGTTTATTTAATTATCACTGGTATGTGAAACGAAAATGGAGTTACGTTGGGCAAGAACAAGTTAATGTTTGCCTGAACTCGGAAAGACCAATGCATGGTATTTTCTGGACTGCTTATGGATTAGTTAGCTCTCTAAATCTTTGCTGGAGCAGTGCTGTTTGTGATGGGTTTGCAGCCTTTCCAATTCAATTTCAATTTCGATTTCTTAGGCTTCCTCCCACGTTTCTCTTCAATCTCAAGTTTCAGTCTGCACTTCAGAGTGGCTTTCACTTCTAGAGGCCCAGAAAACGATTTGGCGATTGGATGGGAATTTAAGAACTGTGAAATTTGAAAATTTGAAGGCCTTGTATATCAGACTGTAAACGTTGATGCATACAATCTTATTTAACAGAGTTTGGCGATCTCGGGCATCTCATATGGCTACATTCCTATGTTCTTCTCGGGGTAATGCATTGTGATGGTGATCAAGTTTGTTTATATTCAGGGTTTTGCTGGACCATTATAGAAATCTTGGTGGTTGCCATTGCTGCAAAACTAATGAAAAACTGTGCAGCTTTCACAATGGGGAATGGTGATATTGTTTCATTCAGATTAAGAGACTGATTATATATGGTACCGCAGATGGATGTGTGTTATTCCTGTTTATGATTATGGAGAGTTGAAGGTCTTGCTATTTAGACTTGTTGCAGATGGCAGATTGCAGGTGAAAATAAATGGTTGAGATTGTTGCGTGGAACACCTAGTTTGATCCAAAGAGTTCCTTTTCTGCAGGAACTTGAACACGTCTCCTCTTATGTGTTATTCTGTAGATTGTGCACTACACAGGTATGAGAGTTCCCTGAAAAATACCGGAGATGCTTATTTTAAGGAGTACTTGCAGCTCATGAAGAGTAATCCAAAGCATTTTTCCCTCGGCCTTAAAATTTTCAAAGATGGCAGAAAGAGTTCTTATTTTAGAGGCCTGGTATGATCATCTGTTCAATGAAGAAAGTTTTGTGGGCACTGCTGTGGCATATTGCAGCACATCGTCTTTGGAAAAAAATGCTCTGCGGGTATTTCGTTCAGATGGTTAAGAAAAGAAGTGTTAACAATGGCTGGAATGGCTGACAATTGATGAGGTTTAAAGTTTAGTTCATGAACTTTAGAAGAGTTCCAAGCTCTAGGAAAGCCAGCAGAGGCTGCAAATAATGCGTTAGAGTACTACAGTTATGTTTTGAAGTGCCATAAGCCTTTCTTGTAACTGCTCTAGAATAGGTGGAAGCTTTAAGGATTGGATTTTAGATGACATGGGAGAATCAGCAAAATCCCAGGTCAAGTGTAGCATGTTGTTTGGTTGTAAAACAATGATTACTTTTTGAAACCAAACTACAAATGGAGGGTCAAAGGAAGATGTAATGGAGGGTCAAGCAAAGGAAGATGTAGATGATGATATGTTTTCAAAAACCAGCAGCAATTTTAGTGGAATGGTTGCTCACACACTTGAGTATGGAGCTTTGCTTCGCATTTTTTTTTTACCTGTATAGGCTTTATATTTTTTGGTACTGCTAACAAAGTACCATTAATGATAATTAGGTTTTATCGTGTAATGCAGCAATATCAATTTGCTACATCTCAGCATCCTTGAAACTAACTGCAATTTTATTTTTAAAATTCAATGAACACATACTTTGTGATCTGATCTTTTCTGCTCTTTAATATCTATGCTTTGCCTGTGATCTGACTTTATGCTACTAAAACTCGATATAACACACTCTTGGATGGTTTCTTCTAATCCAACACCCTGGCTGTATTGAGTTTTGCAATTTCTAATTACAATTAATATTATGTAGGGACATTAGCTGATAATCTGAGCCGTTTTTCTTACGTCCATGGAGATTATCTTGCACAGACTAACAAGGTAATAACTTATAAATAATGGGGACACTGAGTTTGACAAATAGGTGTTAACTGGTTAAGGGCCATTTGATACTCAGTGTCACACCCTCTCTACTGCTAAAATTTAATTACTGTGCTATCCCTACAACTATATAAGCGTGAAACAACAATCTTTAAGTTTGATGATATATGTCCTCTACAAAACATAGAAATAACCTACAGATCCACAGCTCCTGCTCTCTAGAATGGGACCCCTCTAGAAAGTTGGATGCTGGGATTTGCTACAACAATAAACTTAAATTACAATAAATTACAATGTGGATAAACTTACAGTGAACATCACAGTATTTGTAAAATAGAGTTGTGAAGGACTCTGTATTCTATTCCAAAAACTGCCAGCTTCTACATTGTATCCATCCCCCCTACAAGTGTTGGGTCGTTGCTTATATAGAGAGGTTTGATTTGGCATATACATTAACTAGATTTGAAACTACTTGTTGTAAAATTATATAGATACAAAACTAAACCCTATGATTATGGTAATGGCATTTGTGATAATCACAGAGTTCAACACATAGTTACGCCTCATGAGGGTATTTATATTTAGATGGAATCAAAGTTAAATGCCAACCCATGAATTTGCTATGTTGGTTTAGATGAAAATTTGAGAAACAAAACAAATAAAAGGTTTTATTTCCTGGATTCCTGCATTGTATTTATTAGCTCTCAGATGCTTGGTTTTGAAGAAGTTTCTCTTTAGATGCCCCTACACGATCCATTCGACCTGTATAAAATATTATGTTGAATGCATTAAATTCCCTCCTCTAATTGAGCCCTGGTGGGTAATTCGTGATGAGTTACAAATAGGCCATCAAAAGATTACACCCAGATGGGTAATTTGCACCTTATAATGGAATCATTATATTGCCAATATTCCTGGGAGGTCATGAAATTCCATTATATTGCCAATATTCCTGGGAGGTCATGAATTTTCATGACCTCTAAGAGAATCCCTTTCCAGGATAATCATTGATTCTTTCAGTGGAGTAAAACCATGTTATGAGCATTGTGTGTACCTTGAGTTACTGTTGGGCATGACTCCAATCCTCTCAGCATTGATAACTAGGATCATTACTCTATCTTGTTGATGTAGCTGTGATATGGCAAAGTTTTTGCAGTGATATTATCTTTAACCATTTTGCAAGGATCTTGTTAGTAATTATCTATTCATTCCTTGTATTAATAATAGTAATGCTTGATATCACAACCATGTTGAATTGGAGTGATCCTCTGTTGTGTTAAGTTCATCCTTTATCTCCATGTATGCCTTGTGTTAGTTGAATGATTCCTTGTTAAATGTTTTTAAATATATTACTTCAACACTCAATCAATCAAAAAAGGATCATCTGCAATCTTTTACAAGGGATTAGCATATAATAAGAGTACCTACACTAGAACAAGCTAGAAATAACAAGCTTATCATCTTAAGGCCACTACTACGAACAATTAAATACCACAATTCAATCCAAAAGATCTAAGAGCCAACTTTTGGTGAAATATACGTCAACTCTAAGGAGGGTATTGGACAAATAAGAGTAGGGGGTATTGGACAAATAAGGGTAGGTGAAGATGGGAAAAAAGTATAACATTTTGGGGGCCATCATTCCCCCAAAGTATTTCATGTCCCCAAGCAACTTGTCATTCCCTTCCTAGAAACCCTGCATGAATGTCACTCTAGAAACACTGCATGAATGTCACTCTAGTTGTATGCTAGGTACCCAAATTCCTCTGTTGTGTAAAATCCAAAGGTCTTGCCTGCTTAACTCCATTGTGCAATTTCTGTGAATTCTTCCCAATGTGTTGATGTACATTCAATTTTAAACTTGTCCCATCTCTCATGGAGGAACAATGAATAAAGAAGGATATCTGCCAGATAATGCTTGTTGTTAGCACTTATGTTGCACTTGTTGTTGCCTTTCTGTTGTAATTTTGAATCTTATCCTTCCACTTGGTCTCTTGTGGGACATACATACCAAACCACTTTTATTTAAGCCTCTGTATGGACTGTTAGTGACTTCTCCTAGCAATGATCCAAACTACTTTTATTTAAGCTTATGTACGGATTGTTAGTGACTTCTCTTAGCAATGATCCCTAAGTCAAACATCTCATCCATATTTCTCCAATTTGGTAAATCTGGTTTCAACTGTAGAAATGAATAAGTGTTGAGCACGTTTATGGTTTGTTTTCTTTACAATATCCTCTTCTATTGTTTTCTCAGAAACCATCCTGTAAATATGCATTTCACGTGTCTTATCTATTCGGTGGGCATCTGTGTTGGACTTGCCGGTTGCAGGATTCCAATCACTATCATAGTAGATAATTGTATCAGCGTCAACAGGATTTATCCCAACACCATCTCTTCGAGTTAAGAGAACCAAATTCATTCCCACTACATTAATAGTTGTATGGGACATCTTTGCTTATGGAGCGAATATTTGAACATACTTGTCGCTCAAGTCAAAGCATATCAAAAGAGCGTATAATCAGCCTACCTTCAAACAGAACCGGCCAATTACACATTTTATGTATCTGCATCAAAACATTACCGAGACCAAGGAAGTTTCCAACAGCCAAAGTTGTATGTGTTTCTGAACTTGCAATAAAATCCTCATACAATATACGTTGTCTTTTTGATAGCTTGCAACATATTACATGTTCATATTTTAAGGAAGTTGTTTTTCCATATCTTGTTTAGGGTAGTGTAATTAAAAAGGCCACAATACAATGTGTAAATGGTCAACTTCTTTATTCACTTGTTCCTATCAAATGAGAATGGGAATGGTCTTGACTACCGATTCATAATTTGAAATGATTGGCAGAGTTATAAGTATAATGATGGAAGTAACTTGCAATACAAACTGACTGCAAAATAATATTGGTAAAGATGTTTTGATGGCCTGGCTAAGTTACTATAGGATTATAATATTGATTGAAAGGACAAAATTTCAAGATTTTGGATGATGTATCGAGAGAGACGAAGATTGCATAAATATACACAAAGCACATGCTACAGGAATAGGTTTCAAAGTAACGAGCCTTTTATCAATTTCAAGTGGACTCCTTATCAGGACATTAGCTTTTAAAACTTAGAATTCTTTCCGTATTGTCACATTTTAGGTTTTTAAAATTAAATCCTTGGAACCTTCAAATTCCAGGCTTAAGAGTAAAAGTAGGATTTGAAATGTCAAGTTTCAAAGTACCAATTTTAAAATTCAATCCGGAGGCCTTTTTATAAAAGATTTTCCTTCAAAACAATACCTTAAGCTCCCTATATCTGAGTTCACAAGATAGGATTGAAGTCATATAAGTTATTCATTATTTTCCAGTGATGGATTATTAAAGAATTTGGCTTAAAGAGTATAGATTATGGATTGATTCAAGTTTTTCAAGTTCATAAAAGGATCAAAAGAATTTAGTTGTTACCTCCATATTTTCAATACCAAGTACAACCTTGTAGAAGTGTTAATGGAGACAAAACCATTCTTAGTGAAGAGTGCAGAGCCATAATATATAATTGCATCTTATTTGGGATATGGAAAAGAAGCAACTAAAATAAATGAAACCAAAGTAATTCATGAATCTTGTCAGTGAACTTGAAGTCGTGCTTGAGAGAGTCCAAATGACAGTATTGAAGCTGTCTATCATACTGGTCCTTTGATAGAAAAGTCGAGGTATTGAGATCAGTGTTATCGGAACCAGACCGGAACCGGCAAAACCGGCCGGTCTGACCGGTTTATAGGGTTGGCCGGTCCGGTCAGCAAAAAAATTCATAAAACCGGATTTTTTTCCAAACCGGGTACGAAACCAGCCGGAACCGGTCAAAACCGGCCGAACAGGCCGGTCTGGTCTGGGGACTCACAAAACTCAATTTTTTTTTTAAAAAACCAGAAGATAAAACTCTGCTGATGTACTTTGGAGCCTCTTTGTTAATGTACTTTGGTTCAGAACCTTAGAGATGTATTGCACTAGGTGCTATTTTGGATATTTGCACCCATATTCGCTATATATATGAGAAACTTTGCATATTTTTGTATTAATGGTTTGGATTCACATGTATGCACATGAATATATATGCTTTTTACAAAATATGAATATTTTATGTATTTTTTCGTCGGCTGGTTTTTTACCCGGTTTTTTGCCGGTTCCGGTCCGGTTCACATTTTGGGCTTCGCCGGTTCGATGACCGGTCTGGTTCTGATAACATTGATTGAGATAGTTGTTGAGTCATGATTGCAAAATATAGGTGTATATTTGATGAAGTTTTAACCCTCCCGACATTGTCAAATCTTCACTGAACTAAGGTACGATGCTTTTGAATTGATGTGATGTTTTTAATGGATCTTTTAAGGGATCTTTCATCTACATTTTTCACTGGGAGAATTTTTGTAACCCATAAATTAAAACATAGAATCTGTAGTAGGAAAGCAATCTTGGCAAGTTGCTACAAGTTGGATAAAAACATGATTTCTCACAAACCAGAATATGGGTAGTTGCAAATTTTATTAGGTGTATTTATCTCAATTCAATGCTTCTCTATACCAAAAATCAGGGATACCCATATCTAAATCTTGAGATATCAACAAATTATTATATGGGCCTCAAAATAAATTGTATCCTATACAATCTCTAATATCATCAGTACCCACTATATCCAACTTACAACAGACTTTGCTGATCTGAATTGTCATGCTTTTAAGGCCTTCTGCATAGCCCTGAAATAGAGCCATATTTTGATTTCATGAACATATTTTTCCTGTAGCTTTTGAATAAATGAGCGTACATCTGAGCCATCTTCCAGGGAGCAACTGAGATACTGTAGAAACATTCCCAATCATCTGAGTATGTTTCCAAGATACTCCATAAAACGTTTTGTTGCAGAAACATATTCACATGCTCAAATAACTAGCTTTCCATGCCAGCTAAATCCTTAATTTGTCATTTTCAATGCTAAAGAGTATTCCTAGCTTTCCATCAAGCACATCCAAAGTTGTTGCAAGGATTCTAGTTCATGTAAACCATGGGAATCGATGTGCTTCTGCTAGTGATAACAGTTCTTCACCTCCATTTACACAAGATACCTGCAATTGAATGCTACAAACATCCCATTGTAAAAACCTCTCCTCAAGGACAAGCTTATACATTTTCATATTTGTATATTGATGTTAAACATAGGAATATTGATGCATATAATACTTGAAGAGACCCATCAGTAGCCCTAGGTTGTTTGGAATCTTTCCACAAGCATACTCATTATAAGATGTTGCAAGATCAGAGCAATCAAGTCGTTGGAATACAATCTGAAATGTACTGAGAGTAATATCATCAACAAGATAAGCATCCTTAGAATTTAAGCAGAGGGGTAATCATAATGTTTCATCTGTCTTCCCCATTCTCTCAAAAACCAAGGCCTTTAATAAATTTAGAATATTTCCGCTACTGAGTTTGAAATTCATTCTAAAATAGTCTTGCAAATTCAAATATGTTCCAAAGCAATAAAAGGTGATTTGTGCTGGTGATTTCTGGTCTTCAAAGATTTGAAAAACAAGCATCAAACAAAACCTTTAGTACCACCCTTAAAATATGAGAGATGCTCTATTCAAAAAATAGAATTACAGGTTGGCTGGAACGTTGCTTTAATAATAATCATTCTAAATAAAAATGCATTGTTTAACAAAGATTAACCTTGACAACGATTGGTATCATTCCTTTGTATGCCCCACTAGCATCAATGCCTTCCATATTTCCTAATGCATCAATCTGTCCAAGATTTCCATTCCATTGGAAATTGAAAAGACTTCATTGCGACACTCTATTGGAAAAAGTATCTCGTTAGCTTGAATTTGAAAAAGAAGGCCAATCTGGTATCAGATCGAGGATGATTAGGATTGGCTTCAGGCCTGAAAGTAATTCCAAAGCTAACCTCGAAATTTTTTGAGGAATAGAAATCTGAGCTTGAACAGAGTTTGTGGCTACAAGGAAGAATTCTCAAGATGGAACATAATGAGAGAGTAGCATAGCTTTTAAAAAATTTGATTCACATAGAAACCAAACTTTGTAACAAGGTATACCATCCTTCGAAGAACCCCTTTTTTCCTTCTCTCTTTTTTCTCTTTTTTGAAACATACAATATCACATGGCTACACTCCTATGTTATTCTTGGGGTAATGCATTGTGATGGTGATCAGGCTTGTTTATATTCAGGGTTTTGCTGGACCATTAGAGAAATCTTGGTGGTAGCCATTGCTGCAAATCTTATGAAAAAATGTGCAGATTTCACAATGGGGAATGTTGATATTGTTTCATGCAGATCAAGAGACTGAATATATATAGCACCTGCAGAGATGTATAATGAAAAGTGATTAAATTTGAAGGGTGTTTTGTCACGTTGCCCTTGGATGTGTGCTATTCCTGTTTAAGATTATGGAGAGTTGAAGGTCTTGATATTTGGACTTGTTGAAGATGGCAGATTGCAGGTGAAAATAAATGGTTAGATTAATTGTAGTACCTGTACTAATTTTCAGTGTTTACAAGTCGGTCCTTTACAATTTGCATCTTGTTGAGATTGTTTCCTCGAACACCTATTTTGATCCAAAGAGTTCCTTCCTTTTCTGCAGGAACTTGAACACGCTCCTCTTATGAGTTATTCTGTAGATTGTGCACTACACAGGTAAGAGACTTCCCTGAAAAATATCAGAGATTCTTATTTTAAGGAGTGATTGCAGCTCATGAAGAGTAATCCAAAGCATTTTCCCCTCGACATTGAAATTTTCGAAGATGGCAGAAAGTGTTCTTATACAGGCCTGGTGTGATCATCTATTCAGTGAAGAAAGTTTTGTGGACACTGTTGTGGCATATTGCAACACATTGTCTTTGAAAAAAAATCCTCTACGCTATTTCGTTCAAATGGTTTGTGAAAAGAAGTCTTTGTGTCTCTTGAGTCTCTTGTGATTTTTGTTGTGCATGTTATTCTCTTAGATAAGATCCTAAGATCATATTGCTTAAATGATTAAAATCTAACATGGTATCAGAGCTAACCTGAGAAGAAGACACTGTGTAGCTGCGGAAGCTAGGGCTTCTTACTTTTTGGGTCTCTCTCCACAATCCATCAACAAAATGAGGCTAGGTTGAACCTCCATTGAAGGGCGCATCTTTCTGTCGAAGCAGAATTTGATTCCAGGCATTTTCAATTTTTGCTACGAGAATTAGGGATTTTTACAGAAGAGGAACTTTTGATTGAACCCAGATAGGATTTCTCTCCTCATCAAAATCGAATTTTAGAGACCTAGGTCAATATTTTTGGTTGGGTGAAACTCCAGGAAAGTCAAACCCTAGTTTGACCCCAAGCCTGAAAAACCCTGAAATACTGAAACTAATAGTTTTGGTAGATTCACTATATATCAATATTGGAGAAGGCTCAGGTGCCGAAACATTCACAGGTTGAAGATAAATTCTTGATGTACACTGTGTCCAAGTTTCAGCCTCATACTCGCTATATTCTAGGATATATGATTCCTCCAAGTTAGGGTTCCATCCTCTCCCATGACTCCTCCCCAAACAGAACACCTAGGGAGAATTGCTATATCTTTGGCTACGAAGGTTCAAATGAAATTTCTCAAGATTTTCCAGAAAGGGCACATATTTTACTTTCTGTGATGAGAGTTTCAGACCCCAAAGATGAAACTGTGACACGTGGCAGTCCGTACAACTTTGTTATGTTGAACAGTCCTGAAACAGGTCAACTTGGGAAAATGTTCATAAGTCCCAATCGGTGAACCCAATGTTGATGAAACCTATGGTGTTGGAACAAGGACAGGTGAGGATACCTCAGTACGAAATTTCAGACACAGAGGACTAGTACTTTCGGAGATACCATAGAAACAGTATTAGGCATTTCTGCAGAAGAAATTGGTAAACTAGGGCTTCCTGTTCCGGGAGCTTCCCTCCCCTGTTTTCAGAAAATGAGTACATTGGAGAGCTCGCCTTGAAGAGGTATATCTTTCTATCCAATAAGATTTGAAAGATTCCAAGTTTTGAAAATTAAGGTTTCTCTGACAAACCCTAGATCAACCTGCTCCAGAACCAGGACAGACACCTCAAATTGGTAAGATATAATCTTTTGCTATCTACATTTGAGGTTCTTATTACAAAATGTCTAATCACACCAACTTGATGACAAGCTTGGTGAAACTGACAACTTCCAAACATGGAAGTATTGGATCTCACTCGTTCTTGAAGAAAATAAATTGGACACCTACATAAGTAGAGAGGTTCTAGTTCCAGAGGGAGATGAGGCTAAAAGCCTTACACAAGAAGAACTTGGTCAAGGCCAAGAAAGATCATTGTTGATTCAATCCTAGATCACCTTATACCACAAGTGTATTCCCTAAAGACACTGAAAGAGATGTTTGATTCCTTGACCAAGCTATTTGAAAGAAATAACATAAATCAGAAGATGACTTTGAGAAAACAGTTGAAGAATGTGAAGATCCAGAAAGCAGAGACCATACAGTCATACTTTACAAGGGTCTCTCAAATCAAAGAACAAGTTGAAGCGGTAGAAGAAGAAGTGGAGAATGTAGAAGTTGCGATGACCACCTTGAATGGCCTCCCAGGATCATGGGATTTATTCATTCGAGGAATGTGTGCCAGAAGAAAGTGATTACTTTTAGCAGACTCTGGGAAGAGCACACACAAGATGAAGCTTTACCCATAATAAGAGAAAAGAAGATGGGAACAACTGAAAATCAAGCGCTCACGATTCAAAGAAGATCCCTCAAGCGATGTGGAATATAAAGAACTCAACTCTTGAAGAAACTCATATCCATATTAGCATTTGGATAAGAAATAATGCTATTATGAATGAAGAAGATGATGAAGCTAAAGGCTCAAGAAGGAGTCTACTCATGAAACAAATAAAGATAAGTATTCAATTGTCATTTCATGATATTGTTTTGTTATGCATTTGTTTATATTCAATTGATGTATTATGCATGATAGAATGTTTGCATTAATGACAATATACTACTAATATGCATGTGATGGGTAAGTAGCTCATGGTGCTATACAACTCTCCATTGTTACTTTTCTAGAATGAAACCTCTTTGTTGACATATTGGATTAGTGCACAATCTCAATGTTGTCCTGGTAGAGACGGAAGGCATCTAGAAAGTTTCCGTGAGATATGGATGAATGTTGTATTGGATAAAATAGTTGCATGATCATATATTTATGCATAAGAATTTGTCATTATGAATATGCCTTATGAAATGTTTCTAACCATACAATTGCATTTGACTTGTAGCAAAAATCGCGTACAATCACCTACAAGAAAAGAAGGATGAGACTTGTTCCGAAGAACAAGTGATGACAATTCAAGAAAAAATCCAAGATGAAGAATAATATGACGATACTTTCAAAAGAAAGAAAGAGGCCTCAGAGACACTCTAGTTATGTGACATTGTTGAGCAACATCATTGATGCAGAGCCTTCCAGCTATGAAGAAGTAGCCAAGAAGAAAGGGAAGGAGAATACCAGTTCAAGAAGAATGATGTCTAGGATGCGGTATCGAAGACCTGAAGGGAAGTCCGTAATTTCTTCCATATGGATCTACAAGATCCAGCATGCAGTAGATGGCAACATCATGGGATAGAAGGCAGGATTCGTAGCACGAGGCTTCTCACGGAAAGAAGGCATAGACTACAAAGAGACATTTGCATCCAGTGGGAGTTGAGGCACATGACAGGCAGACTCATGTGTGCAAATTAAAGAAGACCTTGTACTAGCTCAGAAGACACCCATGGGGTAATACATACATGAGGAACTTGAAGAAGATGACAAGCTCATAGATGGGTGCGAGAAGAACTTTTGAAAAGGTTCAAGATAGAGGATCTTGGTATCCAGTGACCCTAGATGGATACATAGAACATTAGTAGCAGAGGAAGCTACTTGTCACTCCAGTACAAAATGTTTCAATGCATATAGTACGGAAGCCAGAGGAAGAATAATTCTCCACTTCAGAGGGAGTGACTGCAGAAGATCCTGAGGTTCGACATGGTATGACAGGATGGACAACTTAGTGATGGCTCTATGCTTTACTAAGAGTAAAGAGGATTCCAACCTTTACTTTAAGGTTGAAAATGGAAGACCAGTGATGCTTTTGTTATATGTCGATGACTTGTTCTTGACAAAAAAGAGGAACTCATTAAATTTGCAAGAAGGAGACTTGCTTCCGAGTTCGAGATGAAGGGCTTGGATATGATGCATTACTTCTAGGCATGGGGTGTGGTAGAATGCGGATGGAATCTCCTTGAGACAAGGGAAGTATGCAATAGAGATCCTGAATAGGTTCAGGATGATGGACTGCAAGGCCATAACCACACCTATGGCATCAAACCTGAAGCTATTGAGTGATGCTTCATTAGAGATAGTTGATGCCATGATGTATCGTCATATGATTTGTTCCTTGATGTACCTGACAAATACGAGACCAGATATTTGCTTTGCTGTGAACACATTGAGACATGTTCACCTAATGGTTGCAAAGCATGCAGTGAGGTACCTGAAGGGTACAGTTGAGTATGGGCTCAAGTATGAAGCGAATCAAAAGACTAACCTGGAGGGTTATGTGGATTCAGATTGGGCAGGCAGTGCCATTGATAGGAAGAGCACTTCAGGGTGCTACTTCAGTATGGGATCAGGTGTGATCTCTTGGTTTAGCAGGAAACAGTCTTGCGCGGCACTGAGTATAGCTAAAGCAGAGTATGTTGCAGCTTGTTCAGCTGGTTGTGAGGCAGTATGGTTAAGGAAGCTACTATTTGATTTGTTTGATCTCCAGTTGGATGCTACTTGTATATATTGCGACAACTAGAGTTGTGTGAAGTTGTTTGAGAACCCGGTGTTCCAAGACAAGTCGAAGCATATCGAGATCAAATATCACTATATCAGGGATATGGTGTAGAGAGGAGCAGTGAAGCTCCAGTATGTTGTGACGGACAAACAAAGAGCTGATGTGTTGACCAAGCCTTTGGCTAAAGTGAATTTTGAGTACTTCAGGGAGAAGCTTGGTGTTCTCCAGATCGAGGTTCCCTCCAAAGGGAAGTGATGAGTCCAAGAGCCCTTCTGACATGGATGTAGGATTGGTTCCTCCCATGGTCAGATATAAGTGCAGGAGCCATTCTGATGTGATTGTGGGATGTGTTCCCACATGATCAAATGTAAGTGCAGATCCATTCTGATGTGATTGTAGGATGTGTTCCCACATGATCAGATGTAAGTGCAGAGCCCTTCTAACATGTATGTTGGATTGGTTCCTCGCATGGTCAGATGTAAGTGCAGAGCCCTTCTGACATGTATGCTGGATTGGTTCCTCTCATGGTCAGATGTAAGTGCAGAGCCCTTTCGACATGTATGTTGGATTGGTTCCTTGCATGGTCGGATGTAAGTGAAGAGCCATTTTGAAATATATTTTGGATTGGTTCCTCACATGGTCGACTGTAAGTGCAGAGCCTTTCTGACATGAATGATGGATTTCTTCCTCTCATGGTGAGATGTGAGTGTTGGGCCTTTCTGACATGGATTCAGGATGTGTTCCTCCCATGGTTAGATGTGAGTGCTGGGCATGCCATTCTGACATGTATGCTGGATGTGTTCCTTGCATGGTCAAATGTAAGTGTTGGGCGGGCCATTCTGACTTAGGGTCAGATATAAGCGTTGAAGAAGACCTACATGGAGGCTAGGCCTACAACCAACATGAAAAAGGGTTGGCTTTGTAGAACTTCCTAAGACAAGAAGAATCGAGAGATAGCACTGGTGATGATGATCCAACAGTGATGATCCAAATCCAGGGATGAACCAGATCTAGATCTAGTGATGAGCCAAATCCAGAAATGAAGATGACTTGAAGATGAAGATAACTTGATGATGATCCAGACGATACAAAGAATAAGACTTGTGCTGATAAATTGTGTCGAGAGAATACCTTCCTAGTTAAGAGGGAGTGTTGATGTATTTGTAACTTCAGAATGTATTCACTTGTATATTTTATGTATTGTACCCCGATGTTCCGGGAAGTATCTGTAATGTGATTGATTCATGTCATGCCGCGATGTTCCTATCGGAAGATTCAATAATGTAAACAAGTAATTTATAGTCATAGAGGGTAACCCTCCTTATTGTTCAAGGGTTAAAGTCCACACAGTTTTGGGGCACTAGGGTTATTAGACTCTCCTAGATAAGTCGCCCTAGGTGAGTTAATGTAAGTCGAGTCATTAGTACCATAGTTGTGGTTACTCGAGCCTACATAACAGAGTCAAATATTAAGTGAATGAAAGCATATAAATAGAGAGTGAGACTCTCTATTTATAACACACACTCACTCACTGGGGCGCATGAGTGCGAGAGGAGAAGCTCTCTCAAGTGAGAGAGAGAGAACAGCTATGGAGATCATCTTTTTTGTCCTTGGGTTTTATTACTGCTATTGGTGCTCATTCTATCTCTGAGGAAGTTGTGGGGTTTTCTCCTTTATGGTTTCCCCGAGGAAAATTCTGTGTCTCTTGTCTCTTGTGATTTTTGCAGTGCATGTTATTCTCTCAGAGAAGATCCTAAGATCATATTGCTTAAATGATAAAAATTTAACACACAAAACCTAGACACATAGGAAAAAATACACAAAGTATTTATTTCCTGGGGATTGTTTTTAAATTATAACAAAAAGGGCAGAAATACATAGTTTTTTAGGTTCTCTTTCTGAAAATGGAGAAACTGGCATGAGAGAAATTTAGTGGCTGAAGATAAGTGATTCGGGGAAGAGGATGTTGGAGAAAAACCTTTCTTTTTATTGAAGTCAGTTAAACTAAGATTACAAAGGTGGAAGCAGCAACAACAAAGGATATCACTATCATTATTGTGAGAAACCAAGCCATAGTGCCTAGGACTGCAAAATCTGACGTGCTAATGTACTCCAGCTGCCGCCATAGAGTAAATAGAAAGAGATTGCAATTTGGTACTAGATTTTGACAACAAATATTTAAACAATGAATACTAAGATGAATATGATTATAATAATTACATAACCTTTTGTTTTGATCAGCAGCTTGGAAAATCAGCTTCTAAACCATTGATACTTGGGAAGGATGCTAGTTAATTGATTAAGTTATGGGAGTCCAACCATATTCTACCCTAAGAGAAAAAGGGTTATGGAATTCTAAGAATGATATTGTCTAGGAGGATTCATAAGAAAGGATGGTTGAATGCTTTTGATATATGGCACAACCAGGTCAATTTTGCATTTTTGAGTGTGCGAGAACCCTTGCTGGTCTAAGTTAGATTATTCATCCATCTTTGTTAGGTTGGAAAAGATGGTTCAAATCGAAGTATTTGTTCACATGAACATTTGATTATTCCTCACTTTTAGTGTTCAGTTATAGTCTTTTCCTCGTGCTTCTAGTTTTGTGGATATCTTCTGATTTTATTTTTTCAGTTTCATTTTGAGCTTTTATGTATATTGAACTTCATAGCAGTGTTAAATATTACCATTTCTTATATTTCAAGGATCAGAGTTGATCAGAGTTGTTCTCGATCTAATTGTATGTTACCATTTCATATATTTCAAAGATCAAAGTTCTCGGTTCAATTCTATTGGTGAATCCCAATCTCAAAATTGCAGATTGCATTTGTGAGCACTGTTGCCATTTTTTTATTGTATTCTTTGAATGGTTCGGTAACCAGAACCTTTTACCTGGGTCTATTTTCTATATAGGTAGCATAAGAATTATGGAGAATCACTTGAGCTTGCTTGAGAATGCCCTTTCAACATTGTAAATTCATCTTGTTTTAAAACCTTTTTAAAGGAGATCTGGTTGTGCCATGCAATTTGGAAACATAAAAGAAGAAGTTGTTCATAAATGATAAAAAAATAAGATGCAATAAACTTATATGCACACTATTATAGAAAATTATTCCTGCTCAAAGATCAACAAACTGATTTTCAATTTCCTAAAAAATTAAATTTGTTGTTTCTGAAATCCATAATGTTTTAAAACCAATAACGGTTTCCATGTTCAAGGAAACATAGCTGAATGATCTTTGTTCTTGTCCACACATGATCATCGGTTGGAACCCTAAGGTCCCCTGTATCCTTATTAATAAAGGAATTGAGGTGAATTGGATGGTTGTGTTTGGGTATGCTTTCTTTTCATGTCATCCATGCAACTTCACAAACATAAAATGCCATCAGAACGTGTTGCATTGATCTTTCAGTTAGAATTTAAATGTTGTATAAATGAATTTAGTTACTGTAGCCATCTGCAAAAAAAGCAAAGTAAATAGTCTATGCTTAAAACAACAAACTGTTTGTCTATATTGTCTTGAAGTGTCCAAAATACAAACCAAAAGGTGATTAATTCCTCATGAAAACAAGACAGAGGATAGGGAATGATAAAAAGGATTTTGTGCACAGGGGGAGGAGGAGGTGCACTTGAAAATTTCAACTGTCAACTAGAGAATTTTCAACATCCTCCTGCCATAGTAGGGAATTATTTCAACATAATTTAAAAATAAATAAAAATAAACAAGGCCTTCGCTATAGTGACACCCATGTGTATAGCAAGCCCGTCGGAGGCTTGTACACACATACATCTCTATAGAGACGACCCATCATTCTAATAGAGACACAAATTTCTGACATAAAGTGACAGAGTATTGTGGCATAAAGTTCTTTAAACATCCAAGTTTGCCGTCGCTATAATGATGGACCTTTGTCTCTACCGCGACAACGTATTGTGGCATAAAGTTCTTTAAACATGCAAGTTTGTCTCCCAGCGACAAGGTCTTGTGGTATCTCTCTCTCTTACT